>CM053274.1:80205865-80685550 GCA_028583415.1 Protea cynaroides
TGATAACTCAACCCGGGATGTTATCCTGACATCATAGTGTCGTTCAAGCTTCAAAAGTGGCTACCACAGACGAGGTCTTCCTCCTCTTCTCCGACTCTGGCATTGTGGCCTCAGCTGCTCCGCTTTCTTCTTCGTCTTCTCCTCAGCAAAGTAATGGTTGCTGCTATTTTGGGGGATGGCTGATGCTTTCAGGCGATGGCAGGTAGTTACTGCTGCCGATTAACGCCAACTCCCTCACCCAAAAGTGTATTGAATGACATCCTTCACCGCAGACCAGCGAACCCCTTCCATGATAATATTTTACCATTTACACCCCCCCCCCCCAAAAAAAAAAAAAAAAAAAAAAAAAAACCAATACACACATGTACTGCCAGGCATGAAAAGATCTCGTTTATTTTTAGAGATTTATTTTGCCATGTGGTCCAATTCTATTTGAACTGAAACTTGAAATTACCTGCCCACCATACAAGAGTGGGTAAGCCCTCCCAAATATCTGGGTCCCCAAGTAAAATATAATTGCTGCTATACTTCCTTCAATTGCTTAGCAACCCACCCTCCCCTCCCCTCTCTGTTTGGGCTGGAGGGGGTTTGTAATTTCCCATTGATTGTTGCTTAATCTCCAGTATGAGCGAATGCTAAGCCATCTAAAAATAGAAGGGCCATGCCATCAGACCAAAATTATAATTCAAAAATTTTCATATCATCCTATACATAAGATTGATGACATGCCCTGAATTTTCTGATCAACATAGCAGATCTATGATTTATCTCCGAATAAATTGAAATAACAGCAAGTGTTGCAATGTACACGCCAGAAAGAACACAACTTCAATAGGCATAATCCTAGAATTCTTACACTTGATTATTTTCAAAAATACAGGAAAGAAATATAAAATAATTTAATAAAAACTTTCTATAAGTTCTCCAGTTTGGCTTTGTTAATCAGTAATCTAACAGTTCACATTAAGTATATAAATAGAAAATAGTGGAGACAACATGAGTCATATTCAGCTTTAAAAAAAAAAGAGTTAGCACACTACAAGTCATATTCACCTTTGTCCCCACCTTCAGAAGAAGAATAATCTGCGCCTTTATATTCACTCCAACTACAGAAATCATCTTCAATATCAGGAGACTTTACAGTATTACAAACTTCAGGAACCTTGGGTTCAAGATCGTTGGCTACTTGTTCCTCTACTTTCTGGTCTGATTTTTCTACTTCCTGTGGCAATTCCAACATTCAGCAAGAAGCAGGTATAAGATTTCCACATCTAGTGTTTATCTAAGGTGAAATTAATATGATAATGAGTATTGTAATTAAGATAAGTGCCAAATTAGCATTTCAACATGGTTGTCAAGGAATGTATGATAATTCATACAGTTACAAACAAATTTTATATTTGATGACATGAGCAAGATGAACATAAAAAATAATACAAAATGCTGGTCCAAGTTTTTCATTCCTTATTTCAAAAAGAAGCAGAATCAGTCAACATTCAACAATTGGTAACATGTTCTCTCATTAGTTCAGAGTTCATCCGCTCATACAGCTCACATATATTTTGGTATGAAGCATCATAAACCCGTGGTCCAAATAACATCATCTACGAGAACCGTCGCGAGCATGCAGAGGGGGGGGGGGGTCATAGCTGTTATGGTGCCAAGGCAAGCCATGAGGTTGCCCAGGCAGTTCAGTGCGTGCATATGCAACACCTAGATGAGGCAGAGACTCCCCCCAAGGTGTGAACCATATTTCGACAACAAAATATGACTCCAGATATTATGCCTATTCATGGGTACATTTTTCTCTTCATCCCCTCTTTTTCCCCTTATTCTTCACCTAAGGTTGTTGGCTACTTGTTCCTCTAGTTCCTGGTTTGATTTTGCTACTTCCTGAGAACATGGCAACACCAACACTCAGCTAGATAAGAATTGGGTAGAAGATAAAAGAATGATCAAGCTACAATAGAATATAAACTGAACAAGAGGCAAGTATAATTATGTGACAGTAATTAAACTTATCCTTGAGGTTCCTCTATCACACGCTTGGCACAAGCAAGAATTGTGACCAGTTTAAGGAATTAACCAGTCCTAGGAGATTTATATCTAAGGATAACATGAAGGATAGGTCAAGCTTCTCCACTGTCCCTTTTCCAATTGTCCAAACAAAATCTGAATCTAATAAGAAGGTTAAGAACATGAACTTGAATGACTTTCCAACAAGATCTCCATTCCATTGATAGTCTTAGAGAGCAAATAGTAGTGGAAACCACATAAAATGATGAAGATGATCAATAATTCCTATCCCACTGTTTAACAGACAAAAATAGGCAAAGGTTAATACATACATTTTCTTCACGAGTCACCTCTTCCTCATCTGTCATAGCAACTGAAGCCACATCTCCATCAGAATTCTTCTCTGCCTCAGCAGCAGCTTGTAATCGCTGGATCACTAGTTCAAAATGGGAATGATCTGCAAGAGAAAATATACTTTATATATCATGGTTTACAAACAAATTAATTCACCATGAAATAGCCAAAATTAGACCTCCAATGGAAAATTATGAGTCATATTAGACTTGCTGCTTCATCTGGGATCTCAACAATACCTATATAATAGCACATAGATGCTCATTCCATCTAGTTTTCCCATATTTGGCAACATAAGAAGAGAAATGCATTAAAAGCTTCACCCAGTTTGATATATTTAGTGACTGATTCAAGCTATACCTAATTTACTTAAATGTAGTAATGACAGGATCTTATAACAATAATTAATAAAAAAAAAAGCTTCTTTAATCCCCTAACTTCTATGATAATGAGGATTGTAATTAGGATAATTGCTAAATTAGCATTTTAACATGGTTGTTAAGGAACGCGTGATACTCATACTGGTACTTACAAATGAATTTTATATTTGATGTCATGAGCTTGATGATCGTAAAAAATAAATATAAAATGCTGGTCCAAGTTTTTCATGCATTATTAAATAAGTAGAGAAAGAAGAAGAATCAGTCAACACTCAGCAATTGTAACATGTTCTCTCCAAGTTCAGGGTTCATCAGCTCATACAACTCGCATATAATTTGGTACAAAGCATCAAACCCAGGGTCCAAATAACATCATCCATTAGCATTGACAGAAGGGAGATGTAACTTTCACATAATTAAATAAAAATGCTGCAGAGACATTTAATATTGATTTGGGGCTGGCTTCAGTTAGGCTTGCTCTGGGGACCTACCAGTTAATTTGCAACCTTCTTTAAACCAGAGTATAACTGCATATACATAATGAAGAACTGAAAGTGGCATGACCTTACAGATCATAGCTGTTATGGTGCCGAGGCAAGCCATGAGGGTGCCTAGGCACTTCAGTGTGTGCATATGCAACACCTAGATGAGGCAAAGACTCTTCCCAAGGTGTGAACCATATTTGGACAAAAAATATGACGAGTCCAGATATTATACCTATTCATGGGTACATTTTCCTCTCCATCCCCTCTTTTTTTCCCTTATTCTTCACCTGCCTCCTGACCCTTTTTTAACTGGCTCAACTCTAGGCGCCTGAAGGCACAAGGTGACAGTTCCCCTTGGGCATCACGGGGTGCCTTGTCGCATAGGTGACCCCTGATAACTATGCAACAAGTCACACGTAGGATTACCAATTGTGAACTATTAGGAAAACCTCTCTTTTAGAACAATGAGAAAACTTCCCAAAAAGGGAATCTACTCCATATATGACTGATAATAAATACACTGGTCAATAGAAATGAGTTCCTCTGGCATTCAGGAAACCACCTATTCTCATTTGTGGAAATGTTATATAGAAATATTATACAAAATGTGGAAACTTATAGTGGTTTTGGTGCCATATGATGGTTCCTTTCTCAAATGGATTTTCGGTGCTGGAGGTTGCCTTTTCCACAAGTTCTGGAGGTCTATCTGTAGCTGATGAGTTGGCAAGAGGTCGGTGAATAGACCTTTGAATCTTGGATGGTAACTTGTTGACTAGTCCTTTGTAGGTCCTTTCTTTGTAGCTTCAGCCTAATCTTGTATTTTTGTAAACTATTATTTGTACTTAGTCCCATTGTTGCAATAAAATGATTTTTCTATTAAAGTGAAAAAGAAAGCCACTAGAATCTATTATTATAAAATGGCAATCTTTTAATCTTCTAAAACTTTAAATGCAGTTTTTAACCACTTCCCATGTCTGTCCCAAGCTGAAATTTGACCGCTGAACATCGGCATAGACCATGGGATCGCCCACCACATGGACTCCCTGCATCTGTCAATGTTGCCACACGGCACCAGAGTATGACCTTGTGAAGATACTACATGTCATATACAGTCGTGATGTCTAGTTTTTCCCCATATCAAAGTGGGTTTGTTTTGTCCATGTAGATCTCTGAACAAGGATAACAAATGTAGTTCGTCCCCACCATAGCCAGAGAAGGATACCAAGCAAAAAATAAACAACTGAGGGTATCCCAATTTATACATTACTTCTTAACTTCCTTTTGCAAGCTCTTTCTCAAGCTTTTACCTCTTTATTTTCCTTTGAGAAAATTTTACACACCTCCCCTGAGGTTTAGGGTAAAGGCAACCATCCCCATTGTCGTCGTTAATGACACGAACCTCCCCTTATTTGGTAGATAAGTATCATACAGACCCCGTCCATTATGACAGGTCTGTTAGATGTTGACATGTCTTCCAGTATAATTTCGTAATGAAAAAAATACCCTTGGATACCCCAAAATAAAAAAATGGACATGGATGAAGATTCACAGGGGAATCTCCTACAACAAAGAGGAAGATCATCTTTCCCAAGTTCTGCAACACCGACCGTCATCAGCCACTACCTCCACCACCGCCACCTCGATATTCTCTCTGTCACAAACAACCCTTAATATACCGTTAATATACCCTTCTCAGCAAATCCTTCCCTTTCCTGACGGAAAGCCTCAACCACTGGGGGTGAAAATTCTGGCGGACATGCAAGGGACTGTGGAAGGCAGACAAAGATCTTGGACTTGTGCTTTTTTCTTCCTATGGGAGCGCCCCCTGAACTCTCTTTTTTTTCCTTTCTTTTTCTTGTGCTCACTTCCTCAATTTTCTTCTCTTTTTTCATCAGCAGCCATCCCTTTTCTCTTGGACAAACCCCGATTTTCTTCCCTTTTCCTTTTTTTCTACTTCTTCTGCAACTCCTGCGACCTCTTCCTCATTTCTCCTCCTTGCGACCATGGGTGCCGTTTCCCCTTCTTTTCTCTTCTGCTCATTTTTTATTTTTCCAAACCCCCCAAAATCCCCCTTCAGATCTGGTTTTTACCCCCAAAAGCTCTCAGCGTATTTGAAACTAGAGGTTTGGATTTCGGGCTTTTACCCCCCTTCTTCCTCTTGATTTTCTGCACTCTATCCACGCGTTACCCTGTTCCTGGCGACAGCAACAGCCCTACAAAGTTGGAGAGATCTCACTTGCCTCTTCCTCTTTTGTTCTCAGATGTTGGGGATTGATTCTCTTACCTAGAGCAATCAAAACACTGTTCCCTACCCGTTAATTTCATCCCTGTTGTGAAATTGAAGTCTGAAACCAAATCTGGCTTCTGTTTCGCCACCAGAGCTGAGTTGCAGAATCGCGAACTTAATCGGAGATTCATAATCAAAGTTGAGACATCCGATCTTCAACGAAGATGTTTGAAAAAAAAAAAAAATTGGAACATAGAGGATCTGCATTCTTGACAGAAAAGGATCGCAAAGATAGCACAAGTCCTACCAGGATTAACACAGCTTGCATTGACAACACAACTGATGATCCTTGCAAGGGTCCAGCTTCTGAGGCTGTTGATATTAGGAAGGAAATGGCTGACTATGCATAGAAGTGAAACATATGTGGCAGAAACCGTGATCTAAGCAGTTGTTCCAGATGTGGAAACCTCCAACCATCCTATTGATATTGTTTCAGAGTTCATCGATGATTTTGCAAGTTCAAAAAGGAACATGTTTAGTCAAATTTCTGGATGGCTACTGAGTGAAAAGAGGGAGGACAAGATAGATGATTTAGTACAAGAAATGGAGATGAATGCCTTTTGGTTGATGGATAGAAGGGAAACCATTACTAAGAATCTTTTGAAGAAGGAAAGGGAAGACAGGTTTAAAAAGAACAATGGTGGATTTTTTAATAGGAGGGTGAAATTCTCATTTACTTTTTCTGTTAGTCATCTTAACAGTGTGCGGTGCAGTTGTCATTAACGACGACAATGGGGAATGGTTGCCTTTACCCTAAACCTCAGGGGAGGTGCGTGAAATTTTCCCTTTCCCTTGGTCTTTTTCAATACCTATTTTGAAACAACAGTCTAACTTGAACTCTTCAAGAGATAGGATCCAGTGAAGTGTTGTCACAGATGACCCAAGTACATGGCAAAGCCAGGCACATGTGTTGCACCTAGCCCCAAAACAGACCCCGACGCTTTAACCAGGCAGTGCAATTTAATTAACTCAGGTTTAATGGATGCTGCCTATATTATTGCCATGCAATTATTTGAATTTATCCTCCTAATTTTTTTTTTTCAGTTCCTCTCCTATTTTCTTTTGCTTTGCAATTCTTCTCTACTGCTGCAGCTGATTCTCTCTCTCGCATGAACGCATGCCAGAGCTTCCCTATGGTACGCTCTGTTCAAACAAACAGAACTGTTCTATGTTCCTTTGGCCAGACCTTTACTAAGGGTAGCTGTGTCCAAACAACCAGTCTACCAAAGAATCATGTAATTTTATTGAATCTTACAAAAGAAATATGATATTACATACAATCTTCCTAATTTTATTAGGTAATGGGTAGCATCTGTCTGAAAAAATGCATCTCATTCCCATCTAAAATTTACTAGGCCTGTGCACTTTCTTTGTATTTTTCAGCTTTGACAACACTTATCCAGTGACCACAAATTATGTAGAATCCACATTCTAGCTTCAACTAATCAAGAAATTTATGTACTGTCAATCTTCTGCTTATTAGACTCAAGTCATCAAAAATCGCCAAAAAAAATTAAGTAAAACAAAGAAAAAGATAAATTAAGGCATGGGGGCTTATAGAACCTTCAGAACGATTAGTTAATGCATCAGAAAGCCTCATAGGATATTGACGTTCTTCTTTCTTGTATTTCAATTTCACTTGATGGCGTGTACGACCAGGAAATAATTGTTGTATCATTGCAAAATCTGTGCCGAATTGTCTAATAGCCTGAAACAGAGTAAGAGTATGAACGACGTGAATAAGTCCAGCAATTCGATTATAGTTTACAAATAATATATAAAGACATAAATTTAACAGCATATATGACTTTAAGAAGTTCAAATACTGAACTTATCATTATTAGTTTATAGAAATCATGCATCTCTTGATTTAAGGAAGAACCACATGAAACTCTAACCCCAAAGCTGATGCACTAATTTGGCCGTGATAATTATAATGAGGGGCATGGGGCACTCATAGGAGCATAGTTGTCGAGGCGCCAAGGCGACCCAAGGTGCTGGAGAGGTGCCTAGGCACCTAGGAGTACTTAAGGCGTACCCAAGGCATTGTAAGGGTACATCTTAATAAGAGGTTTTACACAAAAAGGAGGCGGTTAAGCGCATCAAAATTTTTTTTTAATACGTATGCATGATTCCATGCATTATGGTGTATATATGTACTTTATACATCCAATAAAAATTCTATAAATGACATTAATTAAAAAAATAAACAAATAAAACAAGGCCTAATACAATAATGCGACCAACCGCCTAGTCCTATTTGACCCGTCCAGACGTCTAAGCGTTGCCTAGGCAACGCCTTGACAACTATGCATAGGAGCCCGCAAATTTAAACTTACCATTTGGTCTATACACCCCTTATGTATCGAGCAGTATCGAAACATCCAAAAATTCTAACTGTTCGTCATTTTCCGACAGCCCGATACTCATTCTTCTCTCCAAAAATCCATTTTTTGTTGAGATTTCTCCAAAATAGCATAGGGCTTTGATTCTTAGCCCTAAAACGACTAAAAAGAAAGCATTAAACAATTTGTTTGTGAAGATTAGAAGCTAAAATCATCTCTTCAAGCTGTACAGGTAGAAAACCCTTGAGGTATAACTTTGAACTTCAACTTTTTTCATATTAATTCAATTTTTTGTTGTTTTTTGCCATGAATCAGTGAAGTATTGTCTTATTTGATGAATGCATACTACAATCATGGATTTAAACACTGATTTGAGGTTCGATTTGAGAATTTTTTGAAGAACAGTTAAAATTTTGATTTTTTTTTTTCCAAAAGTAATTCCTTTGGTTTTCTACTAATTATATAAGATGTGTAGACCACTGATCTACCATCTTTGGTGTTCAATGGTAATTTTTTAGTTTTTTTTTTTATTATTTTTTGTTTAAAAAATTAGATATATAAATATAAATTATATAGTTCCTCTCAGCTCTCTCTCTCTCTCTCTACTCTCTGCTCTCTGCTCTCTGCTCTCTCTCTCTCTCTCTCTCTCTGCCCTCTGCTCTCTGTTCTCTTCTTTGTTCTCACTTCTCAGCATTTTTTTATTTTTTAGTTGAAAAAAATTGATTTATAAATTATATAATATAATACCTCTCTGCTCTCTGCTCTCTTTCTCTCTGCCCTCTCTCTGCTCTCTGCTCTCTCTCTCTCTACCTTCTCTCTCTGCTCTCTGCTCTGCTTTCTCTCTCTCTGCTCTTTCTGTTCTCTCTGCTCTCTGCTCTTTCTGTTCTCTCTGCTCTCTGCTCTTTGTGCTATCAATTTCTCTTATTTTATTTTTTTATTAAATCATTTGATTTCATATTAAGAAAAATGGAAAATTGTGTCTTAATTGAACCGGGCTTAATTGGGTTTGGATTTGGACTGGAACGACCATATATGGTATCTTGTACGTGCGGTAATATGGACCTAGAATAGCAATTTTTTTTTTTTGTGAACAGCCCGGTCTAGCATACATGGTCTAGGAACAAAACCTTAGGAGATACTCCTCCATTAATTTAATGTGCATGATCTATAAATTGATGATTAAGTTTTCTAATCATTAACCCTTTAAAATTGATTCAATTCAAAATACAGTTGTATAAAATATAATCCATATTCTTGATTAAGTTTTTTCATCATATCATTGAAAACAATCCAATTATTTTTTAAATGAAAATAGTTTGCTAGGTTTGACATTTTATATTAACCTCGTATGTCGTATCACACGTGTGATGTGTAGGAATATGGCGAACAAAGACGTGGCTTGGTTGTATTGCACTAAAATCAACGATAATAGATTGACGACAAAGTGCAATTTCTGTGGCACTGAACATCATGGTGGTGGGGTGACACGGCACTGAACATCATGGTGGTGGGGTGACACGGCAAAAGCAACACATGGCAAGGGGTTTTGCCAATGTCAAAAAGTGCTCAAAATGTCCAGTGGAGGTAAGCAGGGCAATGGCAAAGCACTTAACTGAAGGAAAAGCAAAAGGAAAACAGAGGAAGGATGATGCAGAGAGAATAACAGAAAACCTTATGGAGGATGAGGGTCACTTAAATTTAGAGGATTATGAGGGATCCGATATGGATGCTGAAGATGAGATTCAGCAAGTGGTTAGGAGCTCAAGGCATGAGGCAGCAGAGAAACGTTGGAATGAAGACCAGCTAATAAGGTCTATGTCTCAAGGTGTTGGTGGTAGTGGTGCTGGTGGTAGTGAGACACAGAGAAGCAGGGGCAAGCAACCAGTTACATTGAGTAAATCCAGCAGTGTAAGAGGTATGTTTGATCAAATGAGAGGCAAGAGGAAAAAAAGCCCAGAAATTCATGAAATGACTCCTTCAATGCCCTTCAAACCAAGAGATGCAGGGCAACAGAGGATAGAGGAGTCAATGCATTCAAAGTCCATGGGAGAGAGAATGGGAAAGTCTATCGCTAGATGGTTCCACAGTGCATTTATCCCATCACACAAGGCCAAAGATCCCTATTTCAAGGCAATGGTGAGGGAGATACAGCGTTGTGGACCTGGTGTGACGGCCCCCACAGCTTATCAGATTGGTGGCCCTTACTTGGATGCCATAGTGGGTGAAGTGAATGATTATATAGAAACCTTCAAACAGAAATGGTCCCAGTATGGAGTAACCATCATGTGTGATGGTTGGAGTAGGCCCACAAGGCAGTCCATCATCAACTTTCTTGTCTATTGTGATGGGCGTTCCATCTCCCTTAAGTCAGTAGATGCATCCGCTCACGTGAAAGATGCACAGTATATCTTTAAACTGATGGATGAAGTTGTTGAGGAAGTTAGGGAAGAAAATGTAGTTCAGATTGTTACTGATAATGCTACTAATTACAAAAAAGCCAGACTAATGCATATGCTGAAGAGGCAACATTTATTTTGGATACCTTGTGTTGCACACTGTATTGACTTAATGTTTAAAGATATTGGAGAGTTGCCCAAGGTGGCTAAGGTGGTTGGTCAAGCAAGGACGGTATGGTTTCGATTAGTTTTAGACTATTGCTTTTTATATTTATCAATTAGGATTTGAATTATAAATTTTTAATGTTTCTTACATCTGGATGTATAGCATATTACTTAAACCCGGATCAACAATATTCAAACTCTGGATTGGGATATGAGTTGAAATATATAGAAGCTGTTAGAAAAGTTATCAATAGAATGGAACCAGATATAAATAATGCCTTCTTGGCCACAGACCAAGTAATAAAAACCACTTTTGTTTTCCATAAATGTTAGTTGCACAAACCCTTTATGATTGGCTAAAGTTATTTAACTACTGTAGATTAAAATTTTCCATGAATACCGGGGAGAATATGGTGATCGGGTTGCTATGGCTGCTGCATTCAAGATGGCTCCTGGTAAGTTAAACAATGGACATATTATTTTTATCTTAACTGATTGGTGTCTTACATAACTAATTAGTGGCTGATTGGAAATATTGTTCTTTGTGCAGCTGATTTGTGGTTTAACTATGGTACAAGTGCTCCACACTTGAGGAAGATTGCAATCCGAATTTTGTCCCAAACAGCCTCCTCAAGTGGTTGTAAAAGAAACTGGAGCACTTTTGGGCTTATACATACTAAACCACGCAACCGCCTCAGCCATCAAAAACTTCAAAAGCTGGTCTACGTGCACTACAACATGAGGTTAATGAAAAAATTTATGGAGTTGGAGTGGCCAAATGAGACAAAAGCCTACATTGACCCACTTGACATGACCCATGCGCTTGATGAGGATGACCCAGTTAGAGCATGGGTAGAGGACACCGATAGAGCATTTGTGATGGATAAGATTGCTGAGGATAGACAATCTACTAGACCTGATCCTTTAATAGATGACATCATTCGTCAACTAAATGAAGAGGGCGAAACACAACCACCATCACAAACACAAGATCAAGTCCAAAGTGAGAGTACTTCGTCCCCCTTTGATGGTGATGCCAGAAAGACAAGGTCAGGTGCGAGATATGGAGGCACTATTTCTGAAGAGTGGTGATGACGATGATGATGATGACGATGGTGGTGGTGGTGGTGGTGGTGGGGTCAGTGGTAGGAGTGATGCTGGTGGTAGTGGTGGTGGTATGCAATCAGATGATCTAGTGCACTTTACAGAGGAGGCAGGATATACTCATACAACTCAAGATGATGATCATGGTGGTCGTTTACAACAAAGGAGTTACAGCCGAAAGGGAAAGGGGAAGGGGAAGGGGAAGGGGAAGGGGAAGGGGAAGGGTAGGCAGCAACACCATGATGATGATACTAATATGATTACATATGAAATGGAGTCAATGAGCATGAGTTCTGCTGCAGACAATGGAGCAAGAATGGTGAACATTGACGCTGGTAGTACATCACACGGAAGTCAAACTGAGACATCGTGGGTCCCAGAAACGAGAATGTCGACTTCAGAAGAGTATACACGTTTCTACTACTAGTTTACTACCTTCTATAATCAACATATGGATTGGTTTACCTACTGTACATGGATAAAGGATACATTCCAAATAATATTGGTTGCACCTCTTCCTCCCAAATATGAGTCAGAGTTCGATCCGGGCCGTCATTCGACATGGAATTAATTGAGTAATTTACATGTAAGCAACAATTTCCTTCTTAATGTTGTTAATTATAGATTTATTGTGTTTTTAGGCTTTAAAAATGTGTTCTGTATGATCCTTAATCATTTCTGTGCGTATCATGCCCCATAATCATGTGTCTATGATGTAAGAAACCTTTTCTTTCTCAATGTTGCTAATTATAGTGTTTTTTTGCTTTAAAATTGTGTTTTGTATGTTCCTTAATCATTTTTGTGAGTATCTTACCCCGTATCCATGTGTATCCGTGAGTATCCACGATACGATACGATACGTCTCTTAATTTCAGTTGACCGATACGGTACCGATACACGATACTTGATTCCTTGATATACATAAAGAAAACAAACGCCAAAACCGAACCAACCCAACAATGGCCCGATATAGAGTCATATATATATATATATGGGAAAATTTCACGTACTACCCAGATAGTTTGATAAACATCACCTACCACCCATACGTTTCTAACATCATCAACTACCACCCAAATTTTTAAAACGTTTAACAAAGAGACCCAAGCTGTTAAGACATTTCCATTAGATTCTGATGTCAGCTCAAATCGATTTTTTGATGGACAATACAGCCCTTTCATCCTTCTTTCTTCAACCTTCGTTTTTGGAATCTTGGATTAGGCTTTTACGATGGAGCTGGTTTGGAAGAGCATCGGCCATGTCTTCGGTGCTCCGGGAGTTCTTCTTTGGAGTGATATGATGGTACCCTTGATGACATCGATTCCTGGTTTTACAGAGCATCGGCCATTTTTGCCCTCTTCTTCGCTTTCGTGTCTCACAACAAACAAAACCAGAAACAGAAGGGTGGTTTCCTTAAAATCCAAAGTTTATTCCTTCAAATGCTTTGCTTGAATACTGCAATTGTCTTTCTTTCAAGTTTTTCTTTGTTTGCAATTTCATCAACAAAGTAAATCAATGACGTTGAATTGGATCTACAATTGAAATACCCTCATCTGCTCCAACAAAAGCGATCTCAATTTCATCGACGATTTGAATGGCATATTCTTTTACAAATAGTTGCTTTTTTTCTCTTTCCCAAAATTACAGATATGTCCATGTAGAAAAATCATGGTATCAAACCATCCCAGCTTGAGGGTGGCGGTGGAGGCGGTGATAGAGGTTGAGTTTTGGGGTGTGGATCGTGGCAGTTGTGGCTCTGTTGCATCAGTTCTCCTTTTAAGTAGATGATGACAAAGAGGGTTTAGGGCAATTTAATTTAACAACCCCTCTTTGCTATAGGATCCTACTCAGTCCAATACAAAATCTACAAAGAAAAGTAATAGAAAAAAATTATTATCTGAAAATCCGACCGTTAGAAATTGATGAAACTTGGGTTGAATGGCCTTTATAATGGTTATGAACACCCCTCCAAAGTTGAAGAAGATCAGAAGAGAGTTGAAAAAGTTATGGGGCCCGCAATTTTGCTGAACCTACAAGTGCCCATATCTGGATCAAGTTTGATTGAAGCTGTAGTTTCGTTACCAGTTTAGCAAGTTAACTCAAAGGATTTGCAAGAAACCATATCGCCAGCAATTGTAGAAGATTTGTAACTCAAAACAGAAATCAAATCTTAAAGAAGAAAGGAGATTAAGAAAGGAGATTAAGAGGTTGAGTCTCACAACCTAGTGAGGCTCAACCAGAAATTAATTGACTATCAATTTTCTGGAAAAGCTCCACTGCCGCCAGCCTTCTTCCTCTTTATTTATAGCTGAGAACTTACAAGTAAATAGGAAAGACTAGAAAATAGGAAAGACTAACCTCCTTTATAACATAGGAAGGTTTTAATACAATGCAAAAGGAAAGTTTCTAAACCTGAAAAATAGTAACTTAGTCTCCAAGTAATTGAGACTTTCTAATTTTCTAGCCTATATATTAGGAAACTAACAATGACAATAGAGTCATAGGTAATTAGGAAACTCAAACTAACTACTAACAATCCTAACTAAGAAGGCTGAGTGTTGTCGGCTAGAAATAGCTAGGGTTTGGTACTGCCGTGAACAGTGTTTCATCTTGGCTAGATTGGACTGCTTTGCTGGTTGCTTAACCCAATGGGTCAGGCCCATTTGATTGTTGCTTGTGGCTCCTCCTTGAGCAAATCTTGATCTGCATCAGTAGAGGCTTGGAAGGAAGAAATAATCCAATGTTTTAATCGGTTTGTTTGAAAGGGAATTGCAGAGAATGAGTTACAGAGGGGGTGAGGCGAGGATTGCAGGGGGGGTTTGCAGAAAAGGGGGTGGGGCGGGGCTTGCGGAGAGGGTGGGGTAGGACCATAGGAGTTGCAGAAGGCGGTGAGGTCACACAAGTTTCTGAAATCCCTCTCGATTGCATCGACGCACTTCAAGGCCATGTAGAAATTCTTGCCAAAGAGATGGAAGTTCGCTTTGGAACAAAGCTCCATCAATCAAATGCAAATTTGGACGGAATCAAGGGCGAGGGAGACGTTGCGGCTGACACTCTGAGCCTCAACGAAAGCATCGAGGGAGGCCAGGAGTGGACGGTGTCACTTTTGCTATTGCCACTAATGCTGCCGCAGCTGCTTCCGCCGCCTTTTCTACTACTTCTAACCCTAGTCATCATCTTGGTCGTCCTCATGTTGCTTGCCGTCTTACCCTCCGAAGTCTCCAATGACATCGTCTTCTCTGTCTAATCTGTCTCTGTTTCTCCATTACCGATTCGCTCTGGTTTTTCATCTCATGTAAATAATTTTTTATTTTTTAAAGAAGAAAACTGTAATAGAAGATTTCATACAGATCCCCAATATTTTCATTGCTTTACTCTTTAAGTTTTGATCTCTTAAATTTCATGTTTGTCGATGACCTCACTGCCATAGGAGGCACTACAACGTAGATTGGAAGCGAAAACAACGGTTTATTGGATTTTCTGTGTAAGGTCAAGTTAGTAATATTAACATTTCTCAGTTTAAGTAAGAAGGATATAGATGTCGAGCAAAAATTCCATTAGTGGGGAGTGGTTGATGATTTTCGAAACCAATGGGTAGTAGGTGATGTTTATCAAACTATCTGGATAGTACATGATATTTTCCCTATATATATATATATATATATATATATATATATATATATATGGGTTAAAGAAGCCAGTCCTGCTTCTTGTATTACTTTGATTATTTGTTTCATTTTTGGACCAAATGTTTGGTTCTTATTGGTTTTAGGGTTGAATAAATATATAAAGACATAATTCAGTACCTTCGCAAGAGTCTTCGCACCAGAGTACTACTTTAGAAGTTTTTCCATTCTTCCCTAAGATAAGTATCCTTTAGAAAGCTACTGATGTTATATTTATGAATCATGTGCAAGACTACCAGAACTACTTTGGCTCAAGAATGTCGTGCGAAGATTATGTTGCTCAGTTGGAAGACAATTTGCATCAACAACTTTCCCAGATGTATGATGATAGTAGGATGGATCATCCACGACACTCTATGTATTATTAGACATTGTATCTGTATGAAGATTGTGGAATTGTAGACTATGGGTACATGGGGACTATGGGATCATCCAGTATTGAACATTTGAACTATGATGTAATGATTTATAATGAAGTATTATTTTGTTTCTCTTTCCCCTAATGCATTATGTTATTGTCTCATTTGCTATATTTGATTGAATATGATAGCCAATATTAGCCTAAGTTTACAACAGACTTCAACGTTGACTGCCAAAACATGGGTGTAAACCCAAACAACCACAAAATGTCATTGTTTTTACAATTTGAGGCTCTAAATGTGTTCATGTATGTAAAAATAAGGTTCCCCTGAAGTTGAAGACCTAAAATGTATTTTGGCCACCAGACTAAATGAAGTGTCTCGGCGAGATCTCGCCGAGATCTTGGTTTTGGAGGAGGCCAAGACTCCTCCGAAACACAAGATTTTAAACCTTGATATATATATGTGTGTGTGTGTGTGTGTGTGTGTGTGTGTGTGTGTTTAATGGCCATAGGCCTCCCCCAAACAATTTGAAGAAATATATCAGTTCAGTTTTCTAGAACTTTGGCTGATGTGGTTCAATAGTTCTTGTTGTGGATTTAGTAGTGTGTTTCGTGGATTCCAATTTCCAAGTGAAAACTAAGGTGGATTCCTTTATAGAAGAATGGATTCTCTTCATGGGTATGGGTGGATTTCTGCTCTATTATCCCTTATATCTTTCTGTCACTTTAATTTAGTATCATAGATCAGTTTCCACTAGTTCTTCAGTTCCCGCAGCACCTCTGTTTTCACTCAATTTGCTGGTTTTGTTCTTCTTCAAGTATCTCTCTGGTTGCTGAACTGTTTTGGTCCAAATCAGGAATTGAATTTTCTCATCCTATTCTTTATTGATGCTTCTTAAGAATTCAGATCGATTAGAATTGTTTTGGAACCGATACTAACATCCTGAGTAGATCGTCTTGGAGCCGCTACTGACATCCCTAGTAGCTTTAGGACTCTGTTGGACCTCCCTATTATTTTATCAGATTTGGCTCAAATTCTACTGGCTGAATCTGCAACTAAAATAGAGCACTTAATTAGAGTTTACATAGGTCAGTACTGAGCATCGTATCTTAAGTTTTAAAATTTCTCCCAAATCCAGTTTATTCTGTTATTCTGTGATCCTGTTGTGAGCTAGTTTTCTGCTAGGCTATTCTGGTCTGGAAACTGGTTTACATTACTAAAAGTAAAAAATAAGTCCACTTCTGCTGTTTATCTGAATCAAAAAGCACTGGCAAAACAAGAAATATCCAAGTTTACCAAGAATGTTATATTTTTCTTGCCAAGACAACAATACATGAAATGTAATGTCAACAATTATATACTTTTAAAAGCATAATGCTGCAGAGCTAGGACATGATCATACAAAGGGTCTCAAAATAAAAATATACCTTCAAAGAGGTATGTGGTAATTATATGTTTTCATGTACATCATAATTGCTAATAGAACGAACTTAAATGCATATTAGCAATACACATCCGAATTTGGTAAGTACATTTTTTTCTTTATAAACAGCATTTTTATTCGATAGAAAAAGAGAGGATGCAAATGGTATTTGGGCACTACTGCACTACATACTTTCTTGTAAAGAGATCACATACTAAAATATAGAATTTAGTTACTTACCTACTAATCTACTATTGGCTGAGTTACATAAAAAAAACCTTGATTTTATTTTTAGGGAAAATTACACGTACTACCCCTGGTCTATGGATTCCAGCTACCACCCAATTGTCTCTGACAATTGCACCCAATTGTCTCTGACAATTGCACCCTTTCCTATTTAACTGGCGGTGGAAATCTAAAAAAATTAAAAGACAATTTTACCCTCGTATCCTCTTTGAATGCGCAAAGCTGATATTTCCATCGCTGCCACCATCCGATCTTGCCTCCGTGGCTTCGACCTGCAAAACCCTCCATCAGATATCCCGAATCATCACCACTAGAAGAGCTTCGGATGCTGCGAGAAGCTTCAAAATGAATCCAATCTCTTTCATGAACTGCGTCAATGACCAACCCTACGCCTATTTCAACTATACTCGATCTCAAATTCTGGGTCTCCCAGGCTCTCCTTCCTTATCCCAACAACCATGGGGATTCATCACTAGCCCTACTAATACTAACAGACCCTTGTCAAAGCCATCATCAGGTAAAGGTTCCAATCTCAATGCAATGTGCTCCATCTCAAAAATGCTCGAACTTGATTCTGGATGTGACTGTAAATCTCATCAAGTGAACATGTACAAGATCTACAAACCTCTTGAACACTGGTTATCTTCCCTTCAACGACACAAACCTCATTAGCATGTACAAGAAGAACTACAAAGGAGGGTTTCGATTTCCGAAATGGTTCTCGCCAGAGCTCAGACGATTGCTGTCACGCCTCTCTGATACAAACCGTGAAACCAGAATCATGATGAAAGAGATTGTCCATACTCACTGGTTCTGAAGGCTGATAAAGAGGAACAGATCTTTAAGTTCTTGAACACCTTCGACATAATCTCCTTCTCTTCGGGGTTCAATTTGTCGGGTCTGTTTAACAGCTCCGATAAACCAATCAATGGGGAGAGATTTGTATCAACAGAATCACCGGAGAGGATAATGGAGAAAGTCAAGGATGTTGGGAGGCGAGAAGATATATCGGTGAAATCGAAGAAAGAGTGGGTGATAGAGATGAACCGAAAATCTATTGGTGATGGTCTGATGGAGGTGAAGACAATGGCGCTAATATAGTCCAGCAAAGATGTCTGGGTCAGAGAGAAGCAGCCTGGTTTATCGACCGGAAGCACTAGTTTTGGTTGGATTGCGAGTACCGCTCGACTCTGTGAGGAATTTCCATTCAATTGACAATTGAAAAATATCGAAGAAAAGGTTTGAAGGATTCAGAAGCAGAGCTGTAGGGTTGTCGTGCAACGCGAGAAGCCGAAGCTCATCGACACTGGAAGAATGCAAGTGTGACTCAAACAGCAGGTCATCGGCATCTTGGGTGCGAGCTGCCGGAAGTTTGGAAGATATGCTCCTCCTGCGACTCTTTCTCCTCAATCATTAAGTCTCATTAAGGGTAAATACGACATTTCAACTTCCATTAGGGGCAGTTTTGTCCGAAAATTTTTTAATATGAGCTGACATCATTATCTAACCAAAATCTGTTAACGGAGTGTGCCTTCTTGTTAAACGTTTTGAAATTAGGGGTGGTATGTGTAATTGTCAAAAACTATCGGGTGGTAGGTGGTATTAATCCATAGTCCAAGGGTAGTAATTTTCCCTTTTTTAATACTATCAGTTTACAATTCATTTACAAATAATCATATTAGTTGAAGAATAACCGTCATGTAAATTTACTGATGAGAATACCTTATAGAACAGCTCTGTATCTTGTTTTGACCATCTTTCAGAAGGTGTCCTGTTCATGAAGGAATGATAATTCAATTTAGAGGAACCCCGTTGAAGCTGTTGAGTTTCTTGGTCATCGTCTGAGTTTAGATCTTGCATTGACGCAAAGGAATCATCTTCTTTATATGAGGCGTCATGAGGAATAGAATTACTACCACTGCATAGAAAAAAAAAATCAAATAAAAACATTAGTTTGGGAGTGAAACTAATTATTACCGTTCAAATTACAGTACCAAATTAACCCATTTCACATGCATCTATTTCTTCTAGTCCTTTTAAATAGCTTATCTGGGGGGGGGGGTATGTTTTTCTATAATACTGAAATTTGTTTTTCTACATGCAATCTACTCCAGTGTTCTTTTGTTGCCGATCCCAAGCCTACATAAAAGAGGATTGGTGCATCAGGTCAGTAGCGGGCATTGTTAAAACTTTTTTGGCTAACCTTTTAGCATGTATCATAGAGTTCTACATTTTCAACCATATGCTAAGGCGTCCCTGGAAGTGAAGCACTGCACTACAACTCAATTGTAGTGGATGGTTAGCAAGGGTTTGCTAGGCATCCCTTGAAGACAACACGCAGCTTCAACACCCAATTCCGGGGACAAGTGAGCAGGGATTCTTGCACCATGGATGAGTGCGGGTAAAACATTTAGTACAAAAGCATAGAATTAGGTTTGCATCTTGGAACATAGGACCTTTAACGGAAAAGGCTTAGGATTGATAGGTAAAAAGGTTTAGAATTGAACAATGTAATGAGGAGAAAAAGAATTAACATTATACAAGATACTAGATAAAAAAAGATTTTTTTTTTTAAAGCTAAGGACTTAGATCACTATAAACTTTGGTATACTAAGGATAAAAATAATAGTAATATGGTGAAAATATTAGTAGATAAAGATTTAAAAAATGATGTTGAAGATGTTAAAAGAATAAAAAATTTCTAAAACTCCCCTATAGTTACCCTACATTTACTCAAACTCCCCTACCCAGAACTTTTTTTCAGATTCCCCTAGAAAAGTGAAGTTCACTTACTTCACTTTTCACCTCTCTTTCTCCCCTGGGTACTTTAGAAGGCCTTAATTACCCTTCTATTAACAAAAATCAGTTGGTTCAATATATTATAAAGGTTCAATAAAACCAAACCATAATGGCTCAATACAAAGATTTTAAAAATTATGTTGTATATGTTAAAAGAATGGGGAATTTTCTAAAACTCCCCTAAACTTACTCTATCTATATTTACTCAAACTCCCTTGCCCAAAACTTTCTTTCAGATTCCCCCAGAAAAATGAACTTTCACCTCTCTCTCCCCTGCATACTTTAGAAGGCCTTAATTACCCTTCTATTAACAAAAAATCGGTTGGTTCAATATATTATAATGGTTCAGTTAAACCAACCATTCCTAATACAAACTAATTTAATAATCCTAATCATCTCCGTTCAAAAATCATGAACAAGTGTTGGGGAAGAAGAGGATGCTGCTCCTGCCCTCCAAACAACTCTTAGCTTGGCAGGAATCTCTCTCTCTCTCTCTCTCTCTCTCTCTCTCTCTCTCTCTCTCTCTCACACACACACACACACACACACACACACATTACAGTGTTTGCTTTAGCTGCAGGAGTCTATGTTTTGTCAATTCGAAGGAAGTTCTGATGTTTCTTTTCTTTCTGGTTCCTGGCCTTTATGGTCATTACTCAGAATTGGAAGATTTACACACTTTCCATGGAACCACTTCTCACAAATGTCACAGCAGATCAGAACTCATCTGACGCATAGTTCTCCCACATGCCGCACAGGACGTGTCCCCATGCTCATCTTCATCTTCCTCGTCCAATCCCCCATCCTCTTCTTTTGACTGGACTTCCTTTAAAAACTTTCCCTAGGATTCAGAGCCCCGCACTTTAGAGTTTGGTTCGGACTTGTTGCTGCTATGATTTGAAACCAAAGACTTCTCCTTTACTTGTTTCTTTGTTGTTCTTGTATTGTTGGGAGATCATTTATCATACCAAAGAGGTGTTTCCTATCATTTTTATCAAATCCAGATCTAGCACCAAAGTAAAACGCCACAGCAAGTAGCCACGTGCCACTATAGACTGCAACCAAAGATAACCAGTCCTTTTCTTGCATTCCATCTCTGGCAAAGTTAATCCCCAATGCAGACTCGGTAAGCTCTGGAGGCACCTCTTCTGCAGTTAAATTGACTTCCCACCATGGTTTTAAGTATCGATACAATACACCCGGTATCCACCAATTTGTATCCGTATCGGCAGCGGTCGATACGAAAATCTTTGATATGTATCTCTTTTATTTAAACAAAAAGTGTATCCACATGTATTGACCGTATCGAACTGATACAGCTAGAAACACATCAATACGGTTGATACACTCAAGACGTGTCAATACACTTAAGTTTCCATTCTCGCAAAAAATAAGATACACTAACCGATACAGCTTGATACACCTTGATACGAATTGATACGGTCGGTACACACATATAAAGCTTGAAACAACCTTCTTTTTTTTTTTTTTCACTGGTCTTCTTCCTTGCTGAAAACCTACAGTTCATGAGAATCCGTGATAACCCAAGTATCACTCTTAGGGCTAATTTCGAACTTTTTATTTTCATCTTTGGTTTCTACCTAGGATGAGCTCATGTGGAAGCTCAGCTAGACCCCAAGGGTAAATAGGTAATTATATTTTTAAAACTTGAGAATATAATAGTATTAATATGAATTCATTTTCTTTCAATGTGTAATCCATGTTGGTGATAAAATGGACTAAATGTGTGCGGAATGAGCAAATGTTATGCATTGGTAGTGTATAAATAATACCTAAGTTTTGAAGGGAAATAATATCGGTATATGCATTAAATGAGAGATGTGGTTTAAATAAATAAATGTTGGGGACTATGGCGTGGTTCAGCTACTTAGACTAAAGGGTTGGACTTGGGAGGTCTTGGGTTCAAAAGCTCATAGGAACAAAAATGGGAGATTGTTATTATTTTTACATTATGCATAGTAGTGAGGTCCATGGAATGATGTGACAGCACCCTATTGAGTATTAGTGGGGGTAGTTGGGAGTGCATATCCTAGTTGGCAAAAGAGATTAGGTGGCAAGAAGACTTAGGTGGCTTGTTCCTATTGGGTAGGGATGGACATGTGTCATGCATGATAGATGACACTTGGCATAAGGATGTGCATGCATAGGATGATGAGTGAGTGGAAATCCTATGTGGCTTTGGGGCCTAGGTGGCGGCCCACTATTGGCCATTAGTACTTGCATTAATCCCTATTGGTTAGGTTGTTTTGTAAATTAGAATTCAATTCATGAGAATGGCATTCTTGGTACCTAAATTAAAAGGGTACCATGAAAATATGATAATGCTTCTCATGCAAGCACATGCATAAGAAGATTAGAGGGCATTTTGGTCTATATACATTTCAAGGGTACCAAGGAGGTATGGGCTGATTTTTCATGAAAGCTTTGCATGAACTATGCGTGAGGGCATTTTGGCCTTTTCACTAGGGGCTTGAGAATTTGATTAAAATAACAAAACAAGAGCCTTGTGAGTAGGCTTCTTGTTGAGGAGAAATTGAGAGAGAGGAATGCTCCATTAGAGAAGGGGGGGAAAGAAACAACAAAAAGTAAGAAATTAATCTCCATTGTAGCTTTTGGAAGTTTGAAAGATTTCTTGTTGAACTAATTTGTGAGGTAAGTTAGTTCTTTATCTTAAAGTTTCAGTTTTGAGTCTATTTCTAATGCATGTACACATACTCTATTGTGGTGAGCAAAGGGAGTGAACTTCATTTCTGCAACTCCCTTTGCTCATGGCAAGAAAATTTAAAAAGAGAAAGTGAACGGAGAAGATGATGATACGTATGAGAATGCATGTGAAGTAGAGACCTTGTTTTGAAATCAAATTGAAGATTTTATATTCTAAGGTTCAAATTATATTTTTTAGACACTAGAATGATGTTTAGGAATATTGATTGAAGATTGAAGAAGGGTGAAGAGAGTCCCACTTCACCTAAGTTGAATCAAACCAGAAATTGGCAGAAAAAAACCAGGATTTCTGGACTGGCAGATTGACATCTATTCAGTCCAGAGACTGTAACTTTCTGTAGATATAATAACCAAATAACTTGATTCTTCTTGTGTTTTAAAGAAGACTTAAAGATCTATATTTTTTCTAGGATTAGTGATTTTCTAAATCGGCCCTTAAATAGGTCAAATTATAGTGGAAGTACTAGTTACAGATCTGTTTATTGAATAATTAGCCTAGACTGACAGATTGACCTCTGCTCAGTCTGAAGCTCATAAATTTTTGTATACAAATCCAAAAGACTTGATTCCTGTGGTATTAGTAAGAAGACTTTACTATCTATAGATTTTACAGAAATAACTTGTTTCTAAATTGGCCTTTAAATAGGTCAAAATTATATTGTAAGTTCAACATACAGATCTGTCGACTTGATTAACAGCTGGAATGAACTGAACACAAAAGTCCTATTCAAGCTAATTTTTCGACTTCTTCCTTTCAACCTGGGTACTTGGTTGAAACATGAAAGTTGTAGAACTCTAAGTTATCTTTAAGAACCCATCAAGAACCGTATTATTCCGATATCCAATGATGAATTATGCTCATTTTTCCAATGATGCACCGTAGACTTAACCAAGGACTAGTTAGTTCTTTTGGGCCTTTTGAGGCCAAATTGTAATATATGCTTGATATATTTAACACAGACCTAATGAAGAACTTATAGGATATAATACTTATAAATTAGTATATATTTGATGATTTTGTAGAATCTAATTGGATTAATGACATGATTAACTAGGAAAATTACTTCTTGTGAGATCAAGAACTTAGAAGTGATCAAATTATTTCAAGACATTTTAAGGTGAGTCATCCCTACCCCTGACTACCTGATTTAATTTCAAGTTTACTTACGTTTTGACAAATATCCATGACACAAGATTGATGGAAGTGATTTTAAATTTGACTTGGGTGATAACATGAACAAATGACTGATTGATAACATGATCTGCTACCTTTTTAACAAGCTTAGATATAATCTGTGATTGTATCTGGGATGCTTGACCGTTGCAAATTAATGAATTGCATGAGACATGTGATTGTTTTATTAAGCTTGCAGGAATGCATGATTAAAGCTTACCCAAATGGGGATCGCTGGTGGGTTTAGCTCACCAGAGGTGCCAAGCAAGCGTGGGTGTCGGGTGGAATCAGGGTATTGCTTAATCATTCCCTCTGAGCTTGGAAGTGGGTATGATGGCAAAGAGGGTTTAAAGCAAGTCAAATTAACAAGCCCTCTTTGCTACAGGATCTTAATTCAGTCCAATACAAAATCTGCAGAGAAAAGTAATGAAGAAAACCACTTATCTTGAAATCTAACCCTTGAAATCACTTGAAACTTGATGGGAAATACTCTTTAGGATGTACTTGAAGACATATCCAAAGTTGGAGATGATCCGATCCGAGATGAGAGAGATGTGATTTTTGAAAACTACCTATCATCCGAAAACGGGACTGGTTTAGTTAGAGCTGGTCGATATGATTTTTAATCTTTAATCCCACGAGCTTTCGTTGATCAAATCAGCACTTAATGGTATCGCAATTCAGTATGCAATAATAAGAACTTGAAGGAATTAACAGAAGGACAAGAAAACCATAAAACAGAATATTTCGGTTGAGTCTCACAACCTAGGAGACTCAACCAGAAAATCAGGAGCTAAACTCTCTTCTTTTTTCTGGTCTAAAATCTGCTGGCTCTCTTCTTCTTTATCTTATTTATAGACTTAAGAAAGATTACAAAATAAGGAAGGATTTAATCATCTTAAAAAAATATCCCAAGATAAATTAAAAGGGAAACTTGCCTTTATAGATTTAGGAAAGTTTCCAAAAAAACAACTTACAAAATATCAATCCATAACTTAACTTTAGGAAACAAAATCTAAGAATAATTTAGGAAAGAAATAACAAAGAAGGAAAATTTCTGTTGTTGGTACTGTTCACGTGAACAGTACCGCGTGAACAGTGTTCACGTGAACAGTACCGCGTGAACAGTGTTCACGTGAACAGTGTGGGTTGGGCCCATGTTGACACATCCTTGGGCTGATCCACTACTGGCTGGTCCTTGGACTGCATCAGGGTAAGCATGGCTTCGATATTTACCAGACAAAGACAGGAGACCAGCATGAGTGGTGGTGGACATGCATCCCAGAGGAGTGGTAGTGCTCTCAAAAGTGACTTGAGTGACAACCAATCCAAGATGGTGTCTGGTACTATTCCCATATGCCAAGGTGTAAACCAGTGAGATGTTCAGGCTGGGTAGTGGGAAGGGACCATCTTATTAATTAGTGGATTCCTAGTGCTGGTCAGCCAATAAATTGGGGTCTAGGACATCCCTAACTAATGGAGATTCTTGGTTTCAGCTAGCCGATAAGCTAGGATTCCAAGTCTGACTGAAAGCTCACTTGTTACTACACTTATAAACCAAAAGGAATGTTGAAACATTTTCTTATTGTTTGCAACTGAATATGATAATGCATGATTATCCTTGTTGTATGCTGAGTGTGCATGTTTTAGGTGTAGGTTTTACTCACTAAGTTGTTAGCTTAATGTTCATTGCAATAAATTTTCAGATGAACCTGTGATAGTTGAAATTGAAACAGGCAAGGAGCAGCAGGATGAAGCAAAAATGAAAGGACTGTTGGTGTCCCGGTTGTGCTCATTACTGGGACCGCCCATGATGATGTTGGATTTTATATTTAATATTTTGTGCTGTCCTTGTGTGGACAGAAAATGAACCATTTATGGATCAAGTATTTGGATTGTAAATGTTAACTTAACAAATAACTTTTGAGATATATATATTCCTTAGGAGTATTACTTATATGAGATCTGAAGTCCCTTTTTGGAGATGAATATGAGTCATATGGAGATGAATATGAATTATGTGATTGAGATAGAAATCTATGATTTTGGAAGTATGTAAATCTTCCATTTTTGGCTTAACAGGTTTACCTTGATATGATTCTATGAATGGAAATAGCATTGTGTAGGAACATGATTAAATAATTAAATTAAACCAAGATAACATTGAAACGATGTGAATATGAAATAGATGAATTTGTCAGAAATTGTTACCATAGTTGACAAGGCGTCGCCTAGGCACCTAGCACCCTTGTGATGCCTTGGAAAATTGGGCGCCTTGGTTGCTTAGGTGCCCCATCAAGCCTCCAATGCCTTGGTTCGCCTTGGCACCTTGACAACTATGATTGTACTAGCTAACTAAATTGCAACACTTGGTCTAATATCATGAACAATGAGTAGGCGTGATTTTTAGAAATTTCAAATTTAAAATGAGATGCTATCTGCCATGTGTGAAATAATGAATAATAGGTTGTCACCTAAAGTGACCACTGTAACCTTGGGTTTTTCCTAAGAGATCCTGGTTATAATGTGATTATGTAGTTGAGTTCTAGAACAATGGAACGGTCTAAGACATATGCCTTATTATCGGCATGCCCCCAAAGGGCTGGCCCACTTCCTTTATCCAGGGTTTGGGACATGACAGAATTGAAAATTGTAGCTCATCGAATGTCATAAACTATGTCTTTAATCCTTGGAAATACTTCAAAATTGCTTATTATAGTGTTTTTATGCTTAAAAATTATGTTTTGCATGTTCCTAAATCATTTCCATGTGTATCATGCCCCGTATCCTAGTGTATCCACCATATCCATGATACGATACGATACAATACGTCTCTTAAAAACGTCAAGCCGATACACATGGTTCAAAATCTCGATGAGATCTTGCCGAAATCTCGAGAATCTCAAAGTTCTCGAGCAAATCGATATTAGATCTCAATGAGACGAGATCTCGAGATTCTCAACTAGTTCTCAACTGATCTCAACATTTTCGACCATTTCTCAACATTTTCGACCAATTTTCAACTAGTTCTCTACAAGTCTCGACATAATGTAAGAATTATGATTGTATGGTCTACTTGACTACTTTAGGTTTTTTTTACTATGACAATTAACTACGTCCTATTATGTTTATTTTTCTCCTAAAATATAATTTTACTAGCTCATTTTGTCTTCTTTGATCTTCTTCTAGTGTAACATTATGTAGAATAGTCAATATTACCCTAGGTTTACATCTGAACTTCAGACCAACACAGCCAAACATGGGTGTAAACCCAAACAACCATTTGATTATTTTTTCAATTTTATTGTTTAAATGTGATTTATGTATGTTAAAAAAGTGATTCCCTGGGGTATCAAGCCTTAAAATGACCATTTGAACCCCGAGACACTTTTTAAGCCCTCACGGCTTTTTTATAGTGCCTCACTGAGATCTCGACCGAGATCTTGGTTTCTCAGAGGGTCTAGACACCCTCGAGACTCAAGATTTTGAACCTTTCCGATACGCTACCAATACACAATACTTTAATCCTTGCTTCCCACTGCTCGCTAGGAAATCCATACAGAGTCAGACACAAATTTTCTTTCTTGGGATCCAACTGGTGAAAGAATTCTTCAACGTCGGTGGTGAGAGCTTTGATCATTCCGGTTCTCCGGCCTTTAAAATCTCTAAGAAAAACTCCTCGACACTATGAAGATTATACGCTCCAAGCCCTTCCATGGTTCCAAAACTTCAAAAACTTCTCGAAGGCAAACGAGCAAGAAAGGAGAAGAAATCCAACAGAAATATGACTAATAGAGGAGCTTAGATCAGAAATTTGTGGATTCTTCAGAGGTATACATGGGGATTTGAAATCAGAGAGAAAAAACCCAACATTGTTTGGGGGGAGAGAGAGAGAGAGAGAGAGAAACAATATAATTTGTTTGTTGGATTGGAGAGTGTTGTAGATACTAGTTGCACTATGTTCTAAATATGCCAATATTAGTGAGGATAATATTCTTGGATTTCTACTCAAAAACTTATGGTGGGAGGAGATAGAGTCCAAACAGATTTCTCTACCCGTCTTGAGAATCCCTTTTGACCTTTTAATTTTTTAATTCCTTGGTTCACTCAATTGAATTGGTTTGATTTAAACTCGTTATAATTGAACAGGTTTATTTAACAAAAGGAAGAAAAAACCTGCCAAAACATACAATAAAGGGTTATTTTAGGAATTTTGAAATCTCAAAGGAAAAAGAGAGGTGAAATTTCACTTTTCTGGGGGAATCTGAAAGGAAATTCTAGGTAGGAACCATAGGGGAGTCTGAGTAAATATAGGGTAAGTATAGGGGAATACTAGAAATTTTTCCTAAAAGAATTGATGATAGGATATTATCCATAAAACTTGCGTTAGGATAAGAGGTAACCAATATAATTAGTGCTTATCCACCCCAAATAGAGTCAGATGAGAATACTAAGAAACCTTTTTGGCAATATATGGATAGATTGCCTCATGGAGTTGGTGAAAGAAAAGAAGGAGATCTATATGGACAAATTGGAAGAGATAATAGAGAATAACGAAACCTTATTCTCTGCACTTGTGCTTTTTTGGTCTTCTTAAAAGCGGTGAAAGAGTTTATGGTGAATACGGTTGTAAAGATAGGAATGAGGGTATTTCAATCTTAGATTTTGTTGTGGTTTATCATTTATCATTTATCAATATCAAACACCTACTTTAAAGAGAGAAGAAAATTTAATAACCATTAAAACTGGGAAAAATAGTAACATTGTGGTACTGATTTATAAAAATAAAAGTGATAATTAGAGCTGTAATAACTATAGAGAAATAAAACTTATGAGCCATGCAATGAAATTATGAGAAAGAGTAATTGAAACCACCTAAGACAAGAAACTAATATTTCAAATAACGAATTTGGTGTTATACCATGAAGATCAATGACAGAAGCTATTTATCTATGAGGAGACTAATGGAATGACTAAGAGAATGTAAGAAAGATCTCCATATGGTTTTTTATTGACTTGGAAAATGCTTATGATAGGTTCTCTCGAGAGTTAATTTGGCGGGTGTTAGAGAAGAACAATGTCTCGGGTAAATAGGTGGACATATAATTATAATTTGGCAGGTGTAAGAGAAAAACAATGTTTCGAGTAAATAGGTCGAGACATATAATTACGTATACCAACTACATTCTCCACTGAGGATGACAATCAACAGAATTATAGTCTCGTGTATGCTTCAAATTTTTCCCACCCTAACCTTTTAAATCTTTCTCAGTATTTTGTTTGAAGAAACTTAATGTTTACACGCCTCTTTTCCTTTTTCCAATATTTTATTCAAAGAAATTCCACATTTACATGCCTTAACCCGTACCTGGTAATCTTTTACAAGGGAATTACCGGTTCTAAAACACTAGATAAGGTCTACCTGTCTCACGCTCTGACCTACTTCCCCTCTGGTTAATGGAAAGTTCTACCCACTCCTATAGGATAAGGGTAAGAGTTCTATTCCAGATCTTCCGACTAAAAGGGTATGGGTGATGCCACCTGACACCACCCTATCCATTGCCCACCCCTAGAAGAGAGGTCAAATACCAAAGGTATGCCTAAATAGGCTTACTCCTTTGGCCTTACCCCTTCCACACCCCAACACTCGAAAGGCATGGCACTACATTTCATTTTGGCTCATGCTTCTCCTCATGATATACTCAGAAAATGATACTCGATCGAAGTACACACATCGAGTAGATAAGTTCCTTCTCAAAGTAGAATATCAATCCTCTGTCAAGTGGATTCATATTCAGTGGTATCAATCTAGTGTAAGCATAATTGTCAAGGCGACCCAAGGCGTTGGAGGGCCACCTAAGCACTTAGGCAACTAAGTGCCCGCCTAGGTGCCCTAATTTTTTTTTATTTTTTTTAATATGTCACATCTGATACTTAATTTTCTTAGTTATAAATGTGAAGAGGGGTTCACGAGTATATATATATACACACACACACACAAGAGGACATATTTATAAATAAGAAAGTACAAAAGGACAAATTTATAAATAAGAAAGTTTACAAAATAAATATGCCCTTTTGGTATACTTCGTATTAAAGTATTCCTTCGTGTGGAAGCTGACTCTTAGTTTCCTGCCTAACTCTCGAGTTTCCAGAGAATGACTTTCGTGTTGCAAAGAAGATGAGCTAGCGATTGTTTTCGACGGCAGCACCAAAAAGCTGCAAAGGTACGCTCCATTCTTACACCGCCGCTGCTGCTGCGGCTGCTGCTGCTATGGGGCTGGTGGTGACGGTGGCAATGCTGCTGGTTCCTTCTTCCACTCCTCCTCATGCTGCTGCTGCTACCCTATTTTCCCACTTTCCCACCATTTCCCTTGTTTTTCTCTCCCTTACCCTCCCCCCCCTTTCCCCCATTTCCTGTATTTTGGATCTAGGCTCCTTAAACAAGCCGACAAGTAGTTGTCTAGGCCACCCAAAAGCACCTTGATGCCTAGGTGGTGCCTTGAAACTACGAATGTAAGCAATTCAGCCTTTCAGATTTGAGTGAAGAATTTGGATATACAATGGGTAGAGCAAGGCAAAGAGAGCAGAAACACTACACGTCAACTATACCGAATAACTGATCATATTACATACATTACTTTAACATGGGTGGATAGCGGGAATCGAACCCATGTCTTCTCCTTACAACAAAAAGGACAGCAAAGATCTAATGTCATCACATGAAACAAGTTAACACTAGACTTATAATATAAATGATTCGATATGTTAACCATTAAAATAATTAGTGGAAGGACACCCATTCAGAAAATAGTTCACTGTCAATTTTTCCCCCTTTTCCCCTTATTAACAAGGTTAGCAAAGATCTAATGCCATTACATCAAACAAGTTGGCGCTGAATTCTTTATATATCATACAACTCAACTCAACTCAATCTAATCTTATCCCAACTAAATGGGGCAGGCCATATGGATCTTTTTTCTCCAACCAGCTCTATGCCTCTATCCATTATCCAAAGTCATACTTGTTCATAGTCCTAAGCTATACATGTCTTTCCTCACAGTAAACCTAGAATCATTTTAGGCCTACCCTGGCTTTTTATCTCCTTCAATCTGAATCAAATCACCACTCCATACAGAGCATTCAAAGGTCCCCATTGAACTCTTTATATAAATACTCTAATAATATCATCTAATAACTGGGCTAATTCTTGGATCAAACAAACCCTGGTCTGAATCACCAAGTTAAGACCATAAAAGTTTGTAATCCCTCCTTCCTGACCAACCAGAGTTAAAAAATACACATAAAAGTTTATAGCACCATATGAAAGTATAGAACATAAATTAATTAAGCCACACAGCTAATGCAGAAGAAAGTTCATCCAACAGCCAGTAATTGTTAAGACTACCTTTTATTGGGAAAGGACTTTTTTGATGCCGCTACTTTATTCTGCAAGAAAATAGTGGGAAGTGTTGAGAGAAAAAACAATGACGTTGGAACTACCAAAACCAAGTTCATGACAATTAAAAATTTATCTACCCAGAGAACAGAAGATTGCATAATTCTGTATACTGTAAAGTATATATTCAAGAAATGGAAGAAAAATATATACCACTAATCGCTCCTTAGCCTCTGCGAGCAGGATAAGATCTCTAATGATCAGCTTTTGAGGGTTGATTTCATCCTCAGGCATTTCAAGCAAAACTTTATCCACTACAAATAGTGGGGCATAAAATATGTAAATATCTCTCACAACTGCTAAGTTTGTAAAGAATCATAAAAGATTAAACAGCTCAATAATCAGAAATTGGAAGTACCTAGTCTTCTCTTCCGTGTAGTAGAATGAGAGAACCTCTTTTTAGGAGTTTTTTTCTCTGATGAGTCTTGTCCTTCAGATGCCTTTTTCTGCCTTCGAACTGCTCCATCATTTTCAGGTGCACGCTTATTCAATTTTCTTGGTGCTCTCCTTTTCCGTGACGTATCCTTCCTTTTATATTCGTCATCATCTTCTTCCATTTCAGAACAATTAGAAGTCTCCCTATGGACATTCTCACTTTCACCAATCCCATCTTCTCTCTCATCAGCGGGAACACAAACAGCTCTCTTCTTTCTAAGTCTCCTTGATAAATTACTAGCTTCATTCTCCTCACCAGCTATAGATGCAGGAATAAGATCCTGGCCCCTCTGAGAAGGTTGTTCAAAATTCTGAGAGTCAACCTCTTTCACTGTTTCTTCCAATACTGTTGATTGTTTCTTTTTCCTAGTCTGAGATATCCATATAGAAAGAAGAGAAGGATATAATCATATTAATAAGATAAAAATTGAGCAGAAAAAAAAAATGGGAAAGGAAAAGAAAAAATGTCAATGCCTACTCCAAGAAAAAAGAAACAGTGAGGTAAGTATTAAACTAAAATGCATGATTGACAAAGATATTGAGAGATACCCCTCTTCTTAATGTTCCACCAGAAGCTTGTAAATCTACAACTTTTTCAGATGTTACAACATCTGAGTGAGATGCCTCAACAAAGTTTGTGGGCCCTTCAGTCACCAGAAGTTCAGGGAGGCGATCTGAAGGTGCGGTCTCAGAGAACCTCATGGTTGACAAATCAAGAAAGCCATCAGGACCAAAGGTAGGAACTGAACTCTCATCCAAGTAGATTTGAGGAGTCGACTGGGCATCTCCAGGACAAGAAATGGACTCCATGACATCAGGAAAACTGACAGCAGTGATGGGCCTTTCATTCTCATTTTGGGCCTTGCTCTTGGACCAGAATTCGCCCCTATGCTTAACTGTCACAAACATTAATTCAATTTACAACTGAAATCAAAAAATATTAAGTTGAAAGAAAAATCCAATCAGTTGAATTTTGTAATTCACCAGGAGCAGTGGTGGCTTCAGAAATAACATCAAGAGTTTCCGAGCCCTGGAATGCGTCCGCTTCCTGAAAGCAAACAAAACCTCAAACAGGATAGTCCAAGAAGGGGCCCAGGGGGAAAAAAGGGACAGAATACAAATGTTACCTCTATTTCAGGCCTCAGATTATTTATCTGCATATGCCTGTTACTATCATGAGCTGTACCTTCACTGCTGTTTACTAGCTGTAGGGGCAAAAAAAATTCAGCAGAAACACCAGTTGCATTGGCATTACATTGCCGGAAGCTTGAAGAAGAAAGAACACAATGTTCTTCCTCTGAGTCCTGATGGCTAGACGAATTAAGGATATGGTCCCTAAGAGGTACAGTGGAGTCCACAGCATTCCTAGTAATAGGATGAGATGCTATTAGCTTGTTTCCTAGCCGAGAACTCACTTCAACATTACACCGGAAGTTATTTCCAGTACCATCTGCCAATAAAACACATAACTGCCCAGTAATGCCAAGAGAGAAGCGAATAAAATCTTCCAACAGATGAAGAATAAGTGTCACTCACCAGTTGAAGTGCTGGCTTGAGAAAGAATATTGTCAAGAGATTCGAGCTCAAAAAAAATGTCACCAGCCTGAAAGCAATGAAACTTACTGAACTAATTCAAGCATATGAGAAGTAAATTACAAACACTACTGACCTTACCTCTCCTCCCAACTTTCCAAGATCAGGATGAATGTCGATATTGCTGTTCGAGATGGCAGCTTTTGAAAAGAGAGCATTCGTGGAGCCTGCATCATCTCTGTTCACGGTAACTTGGGATAAAGTGCCCACAATTTCAGAACTTCTGCCCCCATCAGACAGCTTAACTCCAGAATGAGAAGTCTCTGTTTTGTTGGCCAGCACTTCAGCTCCAATAAGTTTAGAAGGATCTTCTACAGCCATAACACACTGCCTGGTGATAGAGTCATTTGCAGAAAAAGATGATGCATGAATCGAATCAATCAATCCACTCTGTCCTGGATCCACGGGAGAAAGAGACTGTACAGAATCTTGATAGTTGCTGGCTTGTGTTATAGGCTTCACGGCTGTGGCATCATGGTGACTGGAGGTTGTTATCACAGAGACTTCCTTTGTGGCAATGGAGAGACTGGTGTTTAGTTTGCTTGGTGTTTCTTTCTTGGGCCATGCTCTGGACTTCGGTTGGAACTTGCCCCCAGCCCGGGCTACAAATAAAATGTATCAACATACACTCAGCCCCAATAGAAAAAGAGCTAGGACACAGTTTTTGCACGTGATAAACAAACTATTCTTACCATTAAAGCTGGCATTCTCAGGAATAGTATCAGCGAAAGGATCCAAATCAAAGTCCATGGCCTCGTTAAAGGAGTTGTTTTCTTTCCAATCAACAACAATATGCCTTGAAACCAAGAAGGCTCTGAAATTTCCTTAAATTAAGAGTATCTGCACAAACCACGAACAATGGCAAAAGAAAGCAAAGAAATAGAAGGTATTTAGTTTATCAAAGTACTCACATATATAGTCAAGTTTCAGAAACTGCAAAATGAGCATTGTGCCATTGGCAGATTTTTTTTGTTAAAAAAGTGCTTTTGAAGAATTGTTTTTGAAAAACATTTGTATGGTGACACATTAAAAAATGTTTTAGAAAAGTATGAAAAAAGGTTTTTTTTTTTTTTTTTAAAGAAGGTTGTTTGGCAATTTACATAAAAACCTTCTGTTTATAGTTTCATTTCTTACTAAATTTAGGGTCCGTTTTCATACATGGACGTGTTTGTAGTTTGTACACAGTCGCTCTTCACCCTGTCAAGTGGGGGGGCAGAATGATTTACACAGTCATCACTTCATGCCTATCTGACGGCAGAAGTGACAACTACGCATGTACTTGGCCACATACAAAAGTTTTCACCTTCAATTTATATCTTACCTTTGCCCCTGAAAAAGTGACTTTTCAAACTCTTCATTTTCCCTTTCTTCAAAACCTAGAATCCTAGATTCCCTTCAACTAAAATCTCTTGGGCCCAAGTACAGTCCATATGTGTATCTCTTACAACCTCCAAGCTAACCTAGAGCTTGAAATGACCGGGGCCCTCCTTGGTAACAACTTAGCACATAAATTGGCGATGATTGGACATTTTAAACACAAACTAGCAAATAAAAGCATGCAATGTTGATTACAAAGACGTCCATCACTGGGTGCTCACCTAGAGAAACTGCAGTCTAGACTAATACATGATACATAAGATTAAGTTAGGGCCCCTGGCTCCGCCCCTGGGTTATGACAGAGATATTTTGATGGGACTTAACTCAACCACTTCGACCTATATTCAAAAGAGAAGTCAAGTTCTAAATTGGTTAAATGAGAGGAAGAAGCAACCACGATGGAGAAGATCTTCCAAATATCACATTCACCACTCCAGCACCGTCACTTGTGATGATCAAGGTTCAAAATCTCGGTTCCGATGCCGGTTTTGACCAGCCTTGACACCAAGGTTTCTCAAGATTCAACCGAAACCAGGTCCAAACCTGGGATTATTTTCGTAGTTAAATTTAAACCAAAGTCAAAACCTTCTGAAGTTCCCTATCAAAACCTGGGATTTTTGTCAAAACCTGGTACAAGCAGTTTCAACCATTGGTTTCATCTCGACCAGGGTCGGAACCGAGTTGTCTCAATTGAAACTACGATGAACCATGGTGAGGATATAAGATAAGACTTGGTGTTCGCCAATTGCAAACCATGAAGTATTACTTAAGGGTGTGAACTTGGGACCACAATTGGGAACTGGACCGGAACCGTCCCGCAAGAACCCGAAACCGAGCCAAACCATTAGCATATTGGGACGGTTCTGAGAATGGATTTTGGAAATAATTGCTTATTGGGATGGGTTGGGTATGGCATGAGTTTCCCAATGGATCAAGAACTAAAACACCAATGAAGAACAGGATGGAATTGGAACCGCCAGAATCTTTTTAATAACATATATAAAGTTTTAACCATATCAAAAAACCTTAATTTAACTGAATCTTTGAATGAGGTACTTATGAGTGCTAATCAAACTGAAGTACCCTGTACCACCCATGTCGATGGGTGATGGATAACAAGTAGGTTTGATATTTAATTCAAGGGTGCATTATGTTAAACTGTGCTAGTATTAGGTCCAAGGGTGTAACAAGTAATAAGGGTAGTTTGGTCATTTAATTTTTATATTTAGTTGAGGGTATTTAAGTCTTTTCCCTTTCTTTAATAGGCTAGTTGGTTTTTCTCTTGGGTGGTCGGTTGCAACGTAAAGGTATTGCTGTAATTTCCCCTTTATTTCATCATATGTAATAAACCGAGAGGGGGAGAGTCTATACCATTCGAACTCCCCCACAAACTTCCGTACAGTCTCAACTTCTCCCTCTTTTCTTTTCTTCTTCATTCTCTTTACTTTCTTCTCTCTTGCGCATGGACTGATTTATTGTTTTGAATACTGATAAACACTATTTTTTCCAATTTATATGTTCCTTGTTTCTTTGATATTTTGTTAATTGAAAATAATGCAATTTTCGATATAAATGAACTCTATTGTGATTTTAAAAGGTTGAAGATAATGATGATAGAAACATAAAGTGATAGAAATTGAGAATTTATTTTTGATCATTCGGATTTAACTTAACAATTCAAATGTACTTTGGTAATTTGGAATGTTAACGTAGGTTAGGAGATGTTTATTTAAATGATTTTGAATGTTCATTAGTCATCATTGTCAAGGCATCACCTAGGCGCCTTGGTCGCCTTGGGCATCCAGCAACCATCTAATGTCTTGTCGCCATGCCAACCTTGCATTTGGTCTTGACGATTTGGATTTTAGAATTTTGGATTTATTTGATGCTTAGGAATGAAAATTTCCTTTTTTAAGTATTTGGTTCATATTTTTTTTTTTTTGTGGTGAATAAATAATATATTAACAGCACCCCGAGCAAGGGAGAACAAACTTGGACATCCAAAGGATAGAGTCAGGCTCCTTACAAACAATCACTAATGTCCAGAATAGGACCAAAAAAGAAAATTACAAACCACATCAATCAGGAGTAGGTATATATATATATATATATATATGTGTGTGTGTGTGTGTGTGTGTGTGTGTGTTTAAGGAGGGATGGGATATTTGATAATTTCATGCAAAGGAATATGTATTTGTCTAGTTTTATATATATTTGACTCTTTGTACCTTGTAACAAAATAGAAAAGAAAGAAAGAGAAGATGGAGAGAATGGAGAATGGAGAAGAGAGAGAGAATCAATGTGTTCTCCTCCTCCTATGATTCCTTTATTTATAATCAAAGAGGAGAAACAATAGTTTAGGAAATTTTCCTAATTACAATCAGAAACTAATTAGAAAAGTAAATCTAGACAACTTAAGAAATAAACCCTAACCAATAAGAAAACAAATAAACAACTATGGTGAAAACAAATCCACTATTTACTACCAATAGAGAAAAGCCACATAAAGAAACTAATAAGTCATATAGAAGGTGGGACCCACAACCCTGTAAGCTAACATACCTTTAGGTAAGAATTTTGGAATTTTGGACACGATTAGGAATCGGAACCATCCCACTCATTAATAATTGGTATTAGGAATCAAATTTGGAACCGATTAACTTAATCGGACGGTTCTTGGAGTGCCCCAACGAAGGACCGGAACAGGTTAGGATCTGTCCCAATTACCAAGAACTTCCCAATTTACACCCATAGTACTGCTAGTCCTTTAGCCATACTGCTTGATTAAACATGCATTCACCTTTTGAACAGAGAAAACTTTGGTCAGAATTCTATTGCCACTGTTGCCAGTTTCTTGACTAGAATATAAGCTGCGTCCACATTTATACGAAAATTTCTGGAGGCAACAGCTCTTGCCCCAAGCACATGTAACTGCAGATTGTAAGCAAAAGACAGCTAAGGTGATGCTGATGTGCTTGAGTTAACTGCTGAAATGTATCGGACCGAACACATGCTGATGTATCGGACCCATCTTCTGATGGTGGAGCTTGGTGATACTACCAAGTTGGTAGTTGGTACTTTTCCAGATTGACACAAACCATCACCATGTCGCCCAAGGTAAAATCCACATGATGTTGGTGGCGATGAGTATTAGCCTTGTAGACATTATTGCTTAGAGCAATACGGCATCGAACGTCAGCATACATCTCTGTGATATGACGTAGAAACTTGTCAGCTTCAACACTAACCCAAGCATGGGGTTGGAATGGAATCAAGGTTTTAAGTATCAGCACGATACGCACCGAACCATATCCATCTCGTAGGGGGTCGATACTATATCCCTGCGATACATCTCCCAGTTTATAAAAATTAAAATAGTGTGTATCACTGCGTATCCACCATATTGAACCGATACGGGTCTATACAGGTCAATATGGACATATGATCGACAGGCAATAATACACTTTGATACAAGTCAATACGGCTAAAATTAAATTTTGGATAAAAATAAAAAAGGAATGATCACATTGAACAGTATCAGCCCGTGGTCGTTACTAGTTGATACAGGCTTTAAAATGGTTATCGTCTTCATTTCCTACTGCTTTTGCAAACCAGCGAAAAGAGCTTGTAAGATGGTTGGATTTCAATAATTATTTGTAAACCAATCGTTCTCCAAACATTAGGGCTTTGATGATGCATTAAAAATAAAATAAAAAATAACTTAGAAACAAAACATCCCATTGTTGTTTCGATCAATGACTGAAGTTTAATCAATCATTAAAGCAATACCTGCAGGAAAAAAGTAAAAAACTGCAACTTCGACATGTATTAGTAATTTAGTATGAATGAAAGAAACATTTTCCATCTTAATGTTACTTATTATCGTGTTTTGTGGTTTAAAAATGTGTTTTGCGGTTTAAAAATGTGTTTTGCATGTTCCCCACGTATCTTGCCCCGTATCCAAGCGTATCCACCATATCCACGAGAAAATATGATACGTCTCTTAAATCGCCTGACCGATATGCTACCAATACATACCATAAACCTTGGATGGAATATTATAGAGAATAGAAGCTTGGTGTTAGTTTTCAGCTACAATGTCTTCCAAAAGTAACTCATGAACTTGATGTCACAATCGAAGACAATGCTGTTAGCCAGCCCATGCAGCCGCACAACTTCCCTGAAGAATAGGATGGCAATATGATATGCATCAAAGATCTTGCGACATGGTAAGAAATCGGCTATCTTAGAGAAATGATGGACCACCACCATGATGGAATCACATCATTCTCTAGAGAAATTGTCGTGATAGGCTCATGGAATAAAATCTCGCCATTTTCAGTGTTTTCGCGACTAGCCGAGACGAAAATAGGGTCGATAACCATTTTAGATATTGCTTTTTACTTTTTTTTTTGTCTTTATAAAAGACAGAAGAGGCTGTTCTCGATCGAGACTGCCCCTTCTTCTTTCTTCTTTGGTTTTTCAATTTTTTTTCATTTCTTCCCCCATTTTTTGTTTGTTTGGACTTCTAAATTGCTACGGGTAGTGCTTTGGACTGCGGGGATTGCTGTAAGAGCTTCATATCAACTGTTGAAGGTAAGTTTCTTGCCGAAAAATGAAATTTTTACATGAGACTATAAGGGAGAAAAAAAAAAATTTCTAGAATGTGATGAAATTTTTATATGTTAGTTACGTGAGCCCGATCTACAAGCTCACGGTTTCAAATTTCGATTTTGATTGTTGTAGGTATTTTTTTCAATTATTTGTATTTAAAAATGAATTTCCAGCAATTAAAATTTAAAATTATTATTATTATTACTCATTTGATGATGATGACCTATTTATATGTTAATCACCGTTGGCCGATCTACTGTCCTACGATTTCAGATTTCGATTTCGGTTGTTGTATGTTTTTTTTTTTTAATTATTTATATTAAAAAATAATTTTCAGCAATTAAAAATTATTTTAAAATTGATTAAAAATGCTATAAAATTGGGAAAAATAAGGAAAAATGTTCTGATCGCATTTAAAATATGAGAAAATTTTTGAAATGTAATTTCTGCTGTGTTCAAGTTTGTAAGGTTATTGAAGTTTGTGTTTTCTATGAAACAGTGCTTGGAAATTATGTCGAGACCAAGTAATGTTTCCAAATGCCCGCAGTGTCTTGTGGAGATATCCAGGGCCATAGGTAACATTTGAGGGGAGGGAGGCAGAGGAGGGCAGTAATGGAAAGAGAAAAACAACAATTTGAGGAGGCAATTCGAGGCACTGTACCAGAATCCAGTGAGGAACATGAGGCTGAGGGATGGGATGTAGAAGAGATGACAGAGGCAGAGGCAAGATAGATGCGTCATGCGGTAATGGCTAGTAGAGAAACCCTTAGATCAGATGCGAGAGAGGAGACGGACAGGAGCAGTACATCCGGGAGCGGTGGCGGTGGTAGTGGATTTGCCGAGCCTGAGCCACAGAGACAGAGCAAAGGGATTGGTTCTTGGTTTTAGATCACGAAATAGAAGGGAAAAACCTGTTCCTCAGCCACGGGGATGGGATGATTATGTTCAAGTTCTACAGCAAGATCCCGCAGTCTTTACGAAGCAAGGTAGTAAGCAAAAAAAAAATAAAGGCAATGTTTGGTGGAAAGAATAGGGAGTCAGTAGGGTATTTTTACTCTAAGTGGTTGTTTTATCATGGCATCCCAGCAAACGCCACCACAGGTCCTTTTTTTCAGAGCATGTTGAATGCGATTCTTGAGGCGAGTACGGGGGTTAGAGGGCCAAATCAATATGAGTTAATGACTCATTATTTGCCTCAACATAAGAAGGAATTACAAGACTGGATTCTAGGCCAGAAGAAGAATTTGGAAGATTTAGGAGTAACTATTATGTGTGATGGTTGGACTGGTCCTACCAGAAAGTCCATCATCAACTTCATGGTTTACTGTGATGGGAGGACGGTGTTCCTTAGGTTTGTTGATGCATCAGCTGAAGTAAAAGATGCAGATTATATTTATGGGCTGTTGCAAGAGGTAGTGGTTGAGGTGGGAGCTCAGAACGTTGTCCGATTGTGACGGACAACGGCAAAGCAATTTTAAGAAGGCAGGGGAGATGTTAATGAACAATCCCGACTACAATCTCTTCTGGACTCCATGTGCTGCCCATTGTATTGATTTGATGTTGAAGGACATGGGCAAGATAAGTAAATTCAAGAGAGTGGTTGAGCAAGCAAGACAAGTAACCACTTTCATCTACAACCATGGTTATTCCTTGAACATGCTCTGGGAGAAATGTGGAGGGGACTTGGTCAGACCAAGCATCACCAGATTCGCTACGAACTTCATAGCATTGAAGAGCTTTGAGGCGAAGATGGTCGGACTCAGATCAATGTTTGCATCTGAGGATTGGTTTTTGTGGAGACAATCAGCTACCCCCCAGGGAGTGGAAGCATAGAGTACCATCGCTTCAGACGAATTTTGGCAAAATGTGAAGGTGGTAGTCAGGGTGTTGCATCCTGTAGTACAGATGTTGAGATTGGTAAATACTGAGCGAAAAACATACCATGCCACTTCTTTATGTTGCTGTGGACGCATTGAAAGTACATGTTAAAGCTTTGATACCACGTGGCTACAAGAATTATATAAAGATCATCAATGACCGATGGGAGAGCCAACTCATGCATCCATTGCATAAGGCTGGTGAGTAAATTTGATGATGTATTTACTTTAGTGTTACTTATGTACCAATATAATTTTTATTTGCTTTAACCATGTGTCCACTGTCAAATATTTCAGCATACTATTTGAACCCCAAGTACCAGTATACGCATGTACTTGGGACGAACGCAGAACTCATTGAGGCAGTGAAGCTAGTGGTTGCAAAGTTGGAGCCAGATCCCCAAGCACAGGCATTGGCAAACCTAGAGGTGAGTTGTGTGCTTCAATTACTCAAAATATGATCGTTGTGACACTAATTGTACTGGTTACTGCTATTACTAGTGCGGCAAAACTATATATTGTAATTGCAAATATTTATAAGTTTTCGATTGTGTGTAGATTAAAACCTTTAGGGAAGCTCGTGGGAGTTTTGGGTTCCCCGCTGCAGTGGCTGGACGTGACAAAAGTGATCCGTGTATGTATTACGTTTAAATGACATACGAAATTAAATTATCTTATGTTTTATGTATTACGTTTAAATGACATACGAAATTAAAATATGTTATTGTTCTTATGCAAATTAAATGGTGGGTGTTGTATGGTAAAGATGCACCTGCTCTGAAGATGATAGCAAGTAGAGTGTTAGCTCAGACATGCTCTGCGTCTGGCTTTGAGCGAAACTGAAGTACTTTCAACCTCATTCATTCAAAGAGGCGGAGTCGACTTGGCTCCCAACGGCTAAATGACTTGGTCTTTGTGCATTACCACATGAGGCTGAGGGTGCAAGACATGTTCCATGATAAAGAGGATGATACCCCGCTCGAGCTCGCCAACATCTTCCAGCTTGACTCTGAAGAGGAAGATCCATTAGTAGAGTGGGTGCAGGACAGGGGAGTACCTGTGATGGACGAGCCCGGGAGGATGCCTGACTCCCTTGGCCAACCATTTGGATACTGATGTCGACGAGTTTTTAGCCTCGGAAGAGGGTCGAGTCCATACACAGTCACCCGTGCCGTTTGACCCTCCTGCTGCCACTAATACAGAAGATCCTGAGTGGAGTTGGAGTGGTAGTGGAGCTAGTGGTAGTGATCATGGGGGTGTGGGTCGAGCCATTATTGTCAATATTGGGGCTGATCCAGAGCCACGAGCATCACCTGTTAGATACACTGGGGAGAGCCAAGACACTCATGCAACAGGATGATGACCATGGTGCACCTGCGCCATCCTCATCACGTAGACCAACTTCGTATTCGCGTAAGCCTCGGCATCATTCCCATTCTCAACATGATGAAGATGCTGATTGCAGTAGCACGATGGACGTCGACGTTGATAGCCTCTCTTCTGGCTTACGAGGAGTAAGTGTGGAGGAGAATAGTAGTTACTGCGGGTGGACGGGAGCAAGTGGAATTTTCCCGATACAAGACCGGTTCAAGATACACCTCAAATGATTATGTTGATATCAACTTCATCCCCTATCCCACGCGACCGCATATGGCTCTTCCTTCGACGATGGTTCGGGATGCGGGGAGCACGTACACGGAGTCGAGTAGATCAACCAACTTCTATTCCGTTCCATCAGTACTTCCGCAAGAGTCTACGCACCAGAGTACTACTTCAGAAGTTTTTCCATTCTTCCCAAAGATAGGTATCCTTCGGACAGCTACTGATGTTATATTTATGAATCATGTGTAAGACTACCAGAACTACTTTGCATCAAGAATGTCATGGGAAGATTATGTTGCTCAATTGAAAGACAATTTGCGTCGACAACTTTCCCAGATGTATGATGACAGTAGGATGGATCATCCACGACACTCTACGTATTACTAGACATTGTATTCGTATAAGGATTGTGGACTATAGGCACAGGGGGACTATGGGATCATTCAATGTTGAATATTTGAACTATGATGTAATGATTTATAATGAAGTGTTATTTTGTTTCTCTTTCCCCTAATGCATTATATTATTGTCTCATTTTCCATATTTAATTGAATATAATAGCTAATATTAACCTAAATTTACAACAGACTTCAGCGTTGACTGTCAAAACATGGGTGTAAACCCAAACAACCACAAATGGTCATTATTTTTATAATTTTATACTCTAAATGTGTTTATATATGTAAAAATGAGGTTCCCCTAAAGTTGGAGACCTAAAAAATGCATTTTGGCCACCGAGACAGCCTTTTTAAGCTGTCTCAGACAAAATGCACTATCTCGGCGAGATCTCGCCGAGATCGAGATCTCGGTTTCGGAGGAGGCCGAGACTCCTCCGAAACCCGAGATTTTAAACCTTCATAGGCATGCTACTATCTCTTCCATCATCTCTAAGGAAGTTTGGTGTCCCAGCCAAGCTTCTTCCCCCAAATTGGTGCAAGCTTGGGAAGAGTTGAACTCCATCCCTCGAAGACCTATTGGGAGCAACGACCTTGTTAGCTGGACAGCCTCTTCCAACGGAAGGTTTTCGTCGGCTTTCGATTAGGAGCTCGTCAGACCACGAAGCCAGAAGATTCCTTGGTTTAATGTGGTTTGGTTTAGAGGTCATATTCCCCACCACAGCTTCATCCTTTGGAGAGCCTTAACCCAATCTTTGCCTGCAGGAGCCCTTCTCCACAGCTAGGGTAACATACCTAATGCTAAGTGTGATCTTTGTTGGGCCTCAGGAGAGGATATCAATCATCTATTTTTTGAGTACCCATTTTCCAAAAGAATTTGGGAAGTTATCATGCGGAAGTGCTGGCCCTATAATAGAAGAATCTGCCCTTTTGATCGGAAATGGAAGTATATTATCAAGAAGTTCAAAGATAAGTCCCCATGTGACACTATTGTGAAGCTAGCCTTTGCTGCAACAGTGTACCACATTGGTTCGAGAGGAACTTGAGAAAGTGGACATCCAGATCAAGATCTTTTAGCATAATTTGGGAAGCAATCACTTTTGATGTTTGAGGAAGCACCATGCCATGGGCTGCCCAATCTCCAACATCCTTTAGAAATAGCTTCATCATGACCTCTTGGAATCTCAACTCCACATGAGGTGGCTGTTTTTGTTTGTGATTTTTTCTGTTGTTCTCTGGGATCTTCCCTTGATTCTGTAAAGAGCCTAGCTCTATCCTTTGGATACCCAAGTCTGGTTTATCCTCTTTTGGGTCCTTGTTAATACATTTTTTTTCATTCACCCAAAAAAAAAAGTACAAAATCCATGTTGGCATCTAACCATGGTGCACGCTAGATAGAAAGTGGAGAATAGAGACCCGTATTCTACCTAATGCCCTTAGCAAGCTGATAGACGCGACACCTCTTGATGACATGATTAACATCCCTTGCAATATGTGGTCAATAGTACCAATTTGTGACCTGGATGATGGTCTTATCCTTGCCAAATTGACCACCTAAACCCCCTACATGTAACTCCCTTATGAGGTGATGGCATAGGGAGGAATTTGGAATGCATAGCCGTGTTCCCATAAATAAGTAATCATCCTGAACGAAGTAATTAGGTTGCCACCCCCCCCCACGCTGTAAATCCTCGTATAGGACACTGAAATGTATTGAGACTCAACACTTTACGACTCAATGCATTAGTCACTGTCTTCTCCTTTCCAGCTTTTGTACTTCATTGAGAATATGAACACCTGTAAGTAAGCTACCCATTTGATATGCTTATTACTGATCGACTTCTGAGAGTAAAGATGCTTGAGTGCTTCATGGTCAGTGTAAAGAATGAATTCCTTACCAATGAGACAATGCCACCAATGACGCAACACTTACACAACTACATAAAGTTCAAGATCATATGTCGAATAACACTGCTTGGCATCATTAAGCTTCTCGTTACAGAAAGCGACAGGGTGCCCACTTTGCATTAACACACCTCCCAAGCCCACATGTAAAGCATTTGTAGCAACCTCAAATATAAGGACAAAATCTGGTAGGCATAGAATTGGTGCTTCAGCCATCATCTTCTTGATAAGGTGAAAAGCCTTTGTTGCAACTGCTGTCCAGTAAAACTTGCCTGTGCTGGGCTTCATACACTCTGTGATGGGGGCCATTAAATTAAAATTTCAAATGAACCATCTGTAGATTGATACTAAGCCATGGAAACTGCAAACCTTAGTGATTGTCTTTGGCACGGGCCACTCAGTGATGCTACTGATCTTCTCCAAACCAACTTCTACCCCTTTGGCCGAAACAATAAAACCAAGGAATTTAACTTTGGGCAGCATGAAGGAACACTTGTTGAGATTGAGATACAGTTTCTCAGTGCGGAGCACTCAAGACTTGCTTAAGGGGATCGATATGGTAATCTGAATGCTTACTATAAATCAAAATGTCATCAAAGTAAACGACAAAAAATCGACCAAGAAAAAGATGAAGTACCTGAGTCATAACTCACACGAAGGCGCTAGGTGCATTGGTCAAACCAAAAGGCATGACCCTCCACTCACATAGGCCATCTTTGGTCTTGAATGCAGTCTTCCATTCATCTCCTAAACGAAGATGAATCTGATGATACCCGCTCCGAAGGTCCAATTGAGAAAAGACGGTAGCTCCGGACAGCATATCTAACATGTAGTCAAGCATGGTATAGGAAACCAATATTTGACTGTGATCTTGTTGATAGCTTTGCTGTCCACACACATACGCCATGACCCATCCTTCTTAGGAGTAAGTAAAGCTAGTACGGCACATGGGCTAAAGCTCTCAATGATAAACCTTTTCTGTAGCAGCTCATTAACTTGTCATGTGAGCTCATTATGTTCCGTAGGGCTGAGACGATACGCTATAAAGTTCGATAACACTGACTGGGAACCAAATCAATGACATATTGTATATCCCACATGGGAGGCAACTCATCAGGAACTACATCAGTAAAGTCAGAAAGCAAGGCTTTGATAAATTTGTAAAGAATTTCCTCCGGTTGAAGTTCAGCCCTAGTGCCCTTCTGACTGGTTCTCAATGAAGCACGTTACGTTACGTTGACGCATTTCAGCTGGTACATTCACAGGATGGAACACAGTGTGAAAGTTCTTGAATGTGAACATACATTGGTTCAATCTTCCCGCAACCATGACGTCATTATCATACGTCCATGGTCTGCCGAGTAAGACATCACTAAGTCTCATCAGGATCACATCACACCAGCCATCTTCTTTGTACCGGTGAAGTTTTAAAGGTACTGAACTACGCTGAAGTACCTCTAGTGTGTTACCATTCAAAGTGACACTTTATAAGGTTGAGGATGTTTCTCAGCCATTAATTGTGCCTTCTTCACAAAAGCCTCTGAGACAATATTAACACAATTGCCATTATCAACTATGACTTGTGTTGGAGAATCTCCTGATTGCATACGACTATAGAATATGCAATGATGCCGCCAATCCTCGCCTTTGGTTTCAGCCACCGAGATACGAGTGACCACATGAATACCATAACTACCATCATCAAGGTGCTGATCAGCAGCATAGTCATTATCATCTTAAGCATCCTCGTCGAGTGGATATGGGAACAGATCAGGATCATCATTAACGAGTGTACCTTCTTTTTCAGCAACAGCATTTACCCTTTGACGATATGAACAATCCTTAGCAAAATGTCAAATTTCTTGACAATGATAACAGTGTCCTCTAGTGCCCTGGTCATAGGAGCTTTCCCTTTATCTTGCCATGTAGGAACTGTAGTACTTGTGGGATTTGTACTATAAGATTTAGGTGCTGAAAAAAGGGGAAAATTACTCATACCACCCCTAGATTTTGTTCCAAATACACCTACTACCCTAAAGTTGACAACAATTACACTTACTACCCCTAAATGCCAAACATAGTTACACAGAGGTCCACTCTATTAGTTTTTTACTGTTAATTGCTGATGTCAGCACAATTTTGTTTTTTTAAGTTCCAAAATACCCCTGTGGGTGTTGGAAAAAGACCATAATAGTCTTCTGTAGAGTGAAGTGACAAAATTATCCTTAGAGTTCCTTTCCCTTCTCTTCCCTTTTCTTTTCCATTTTTCCGGGAAGTTAGAAACCGCAAAGAAGGAAGTGAATGTTATCCTCCGACAGTTCCTCTCTTGACTTCGACTGGAATGTTATCCTCCAACGCCAAAGGCACCTTCTGCAATTTGTTGTTTTGGATGAGGCAAATCTTCTCCGGCGAGTTAGGTTTTGGATTGTCAATTGCAGTTTTCCTTCCTCCGACAGTATGCTTATTTCACCTTCCCCTAAAACCTTATCTCACCTTAATATCTAACTGTAACACTCTCCTAACATATCCAAACTCCTAACATCTCCTTATTTTTCTCCCAAATCTCGACCCACATATGTCTAAGCTTTTCCAAACCCTAACTCTAACTGTAACACTCTCCTAACATATCCAAACTCTTAACATCTCCTTATTTTTCTCCTAAAATCTCGACCCACATATGTCTAAGCTTTTCTTCCTCATCATAATCAACGCAGTCTTCTTGATCACCATACCTAAAACTCCAGTTCCAACCGGCTTAAACCAGAAAAAGGAAGTATATTTGAAAAAGGGAAGATGCCAGCCCGATTTTTTGTTACTATTTCTTGTTTTGAGAAAGAGAAGATATAACAAGATTAGTCGCTATTATATAATAAAGTCGGAAAATTTGGGAGATTTGGGAAGAAATCTGGTCTGATTTTGCTTTCTATGGTGATGGGTAGTATTTCAATGCAAACAGGTTCTTCATTTCTCTTAGAACACACACTCCAATGCCAATCATCAATCAAGTCTATTTTCTTCTTCCTCTTCTTCTTTGCCGTACTCTGCCCTTGTTCTTGTTATTTGGATATGTTCATCAGTGAGACGGGCATGGCAACAGAAGCTAAGTTCCATGTTTTAGCAGTTGATGATAGCTGCATAGACTGGAAACTGATTGAGAAGCTACTGAAGAACTCATCTTATCATATGTTAATGAATCTTGAGAAATGAAAAAAAAGGAGGAAGCAGAGGAGTTCATTTCAGTGTTCTTCCCTTCTGAAATGGGTTTAACGCCAAAATGGTTTAAGATTGGATCTGTGTGTGACAGAGAAGAAAGTGAAATAAAAGAGAGAAGAATCAAGTGAAGACTTAACTGGACCGTCGACAACGATTTTGGAGTTGGCCAGAGTAGTTGGAGTTGTCCGGAGCAGTTGGCCAAATTGGGATCGTTGGACGTTGGAATGTAAAATGAGGGAACAAGACTTGTTCTTTACATAAAGGTTTGGGAGGGTATTTTGGTCATTTTATTGTTTCTTATTTGTAAAGGGTTAAAAAATAATTTCAACTATATTGTTTGTAAATGTAATAAGGGTAAAATTGTCTTTAACATTTTTAACTTAACACCGTTAGAATTTGGGGTGTGGTTGTAATTGTTGCCAACTTTAGGATAGTAGGTGTATTTGGATCAAAATCCCGGGGGGGTATGAGAAATTTTCCCAAAATAAATTGTTCTCCCCATCCTGATAACCAAACCTCATAGTTGTTGCCTAGTTGGTGCCAACAACTCTGCAAGGAGAGCTTTCTCAAAACATCTCAAACTTTGATCACATGAGTAACACCAATTGCTCTGTTGAAGTCAGGCTGCAACCCCAGTCTAAACAGAGATAAAACTTGTAGATCTTGCTCTTTAATGCCAGTAGGAGAAGAGCGAAAATCAAATCATTCCATCTACTCAACAACGGATAGATTCCCTTAACGAAGAGAATTTAATTTATCCTGTAGATGAGCTTAGAAGGTTGGGACAAATATTTTTCACTCAGTTCTTCCTTCATATCGTCCCAAGTAATAGGTGCTTGACACGATTTTCAAGATCTCTATCATAGGTTCTCCACCATTCACGAGCTGCACCAACTAGCTTAGTACATGCTTGTTGCTTCTTCCTTGTCTCAGGTAACTCAAACCAATCAAAATAGTCATCCAATGCAACCAACCAATCATAAAACACTTGGAGGTCATGCTTACCAGTGTACTCCTTGAGTTCAAACTCGAACTTATGTGATGTGAATTACATGTGTGACGACGAGGTATGGGCTGCTCACCAGTAAAATAACTTCTTAGATGCTCTTCAAAATTTGGTTTAACTATTGGGACCCTTTGTGCACCCCTGCTCATGCCTATACGGTTAGGAACATTAGCTGTAGGTTGGGCCGGATGGGTCTCAACATCGGGTGGAGCATGATTGCCATGGATAGAGGGAGCAATCTAAGTCGCCATTGCTAACATTCGATCTTCCATCCTTTTCTAACTCTCGTCTATTCTCATTGTTAGTTGCTTGATCATCTTGGCAATAGTAGCCATCGCATCTGGTGGACCTGGGAGTCTCAGTGGATGATTCACTGCCATGCTCTGATACCTCTTAATGTAGGACTGAATTGAATGACCAAACAGTCCCAAGAAGAGCAGGATTCTATTCAGAGATTAACAACAAAATTCCAGATTTAATGCAATAACATGAATCTGCCACTACTGGACAGAATATGAGAGAATAAGGAAATCCTTTCAACAGCATATCAGAAGGACCTGAAACTGAAATCAAGTTTCCCTTCAAGTGAATGGAAAACTTGACACAAGTGGGGAATTGATCCAACGGCAGATCTAGAACTTGCAGAACCAGGGGACCAAGTTTTATGGGAATTCTCAGAAAGAAAATCAGAACAATACCTGACCTGAGATGGTGGAGATCGAAGAATAATAATAAATGATCCACCTGGGCTTCCCACCACAAGGTGTCAATTGGATTGAACGCCAATCCCAGTTCCTTGATCATAGACAAGGCAAATCAAGAAGAAGAGACTTGCGGAAGCAGCTGGTTTTTTTTTTTTTTTTTTTTTCTGGTCAAAGTCATGGGCTAATGCCTGCACAGATCTGATTTTACTAAAAATAATGCAAGAGTCATAAACCAATTAGAAAAGTCACAAAGTAAAGACTCTCCAATCGATGTGGACTCAACAAAAGACAATCAGATCTAATCTGATTTGATGTGGACCCAACTAAAAAGCTAAACAACTTAACAACTTAAAATAAAACACAACTTAAGCAGAACCGAACCAAACCAAAACCAAACTAAACCAAAACAAAAACAAAAGCAGGAAACAGACCAGCAAGCTAACTCAGGGCTAATTGTTAATTAGCCTTCTCCTTCCCCTTCTTCTTCTTCCTTGTCCTTGACTTTGCATCATAGAGCCTCATCATTGCTTACCCATTGCATGAGGCTACAGCCACTGTTAGGTCTGGAGAGGGTCTTGTGTACGCAGCCTTACCCCACTTTCCAAAGATGCTTGTTTTCAAATTTGAACCCATGACCCCCAGGCCACAATGGAGCAACCTTACCATTCACCAAGGCCCACCCTCAAATGTTAGATATACAATATGTTCTATTAAAATTCTGAGGAATATCCTGTTGAAATCCAGATGAAAGATCTCCTTTTTCTGAATTTCAATAAACCAAGGCTAGCATTACTCAAAATTGTGCGATGAAACACCACATAAAGATTAGATTAACTTCATGAAGCATTATGGGCATTCCATTATAGACCAAATCCTAAGCATTCTGGACATTCCATTATAGACCAAATCCAAAGCATTCTAGATTTGCATTAATATGTCCATTTTTGTTAAATGAATTTCAAATAGGATTCATTGTAAGGTCCAAGTCAGAGATGTTTGCTCCTTTAAAAGAAATAGGCCCTAAATTGTCCCACCAGGAGTTCAACATGTGCATATTCAGATTAATGTTTTAAATCCCTGGGCCTATATCAAGCTGGTTTGCTACAGAATTAGCTTAACTTAGAAGTCCCATCACAAAACCAATTGCAAAAGAAACAGTAATTAAGAGAAGCAACTGTATTTTTACCAGATAATATAGCTGATCTTTGTGAAATTCTTTGTATGGACTGCTGCAAAAAGACATAATTTTAACAGTTGGAGCAATAAAGTTCAACAGCTTCCAACCAAGGATTAACCATGAATCCACACAGTTTCAGCAAAAAACAGAAACCTTTATTGATCAGTTCTTGGTTCCTTAAAGGCTTCTAATCACCTCTGTTTATAAATAACATCCTGTATCTAAACCTGGGTTACAACTTACAAGGCAAAAAATTCCTAATTTCAGAAAATAGAAAATAAAATGTCAACGGTCTAAGTGTTCAACTGAACAGAAAATAGAAACTATCTAGAAGCTTTGAAGCTTAACTTCAGTAACAAAGAGAAACTAATATTGACTAAACTCTCCCAGTTATAATTTACAAGCATATGTTAAGCAACCCATTTTTGGCTTTCATGTCCTGATTTTGTTTTCTTGACTAACCTCAAGAAAAAAGCTTTATGATCATTTAAGTTGAAATTCATACTTGCTAAGCCATCTAGGAACTTTCCCATTGGAGCAAACAACCTGATCCAACGACAAGACTCTGTCCCGTTTGGTCTACTGGTATGCTAAGCGGGTACAGTCTAGGTCCATTGTCCGAATTCAACTCATGTAATAATTTCCTTAACCAAAGCAAGCCGTCTAAAGAAGAATCATATCTAATTCTGTTTCCATACCATTGAATCACTTCATGTCCAGGATGCTACTTACCGAGCCATAACCAAGTACTAGCACCATCATCAATGATGTGGAAGGTCGTATCTTCAACTCTACCATTACATTTTGAATTTTCACCAAACCCAAAAACAGTGTACAAAACCTAAATTTCAGTCATTATTAAATTATCAAGAATGTTTAGCAGGTTTTAAATACTATAGACGCTTGGTATGAATCGTATCAAGACCAGATCGCATTAATAAAAGCAATAAGAAGTGCCAGTCTGCAACATGACATGATGCTTTATGCCGCAAGTTCACAAAATATATGACAGATGCACTACAAGGAAACATTCTGTGGACAGGAAATAACAAGAAAAAGCATTAGCTTTAGTTAGCTGCAGGAAGATTTGTAGACTTAAAACGGGAGCTTGGAGAAGGAATTAGATCAGCCTATGGCATGAAATTTAGAAATTCTTACAGAAAAGAGTGAACCACCTGATTAAGAAGCATCTCCTAAGTGTCAGTTTCCTTGAAACCCAAGCTAGGGTAGGCGTGGACAGGAAGAATACTTTAAAGGGATGGTATCCACTCATGAATGGAATCATTGATTACCTGGTGACTGAAACAAGGATTTTTTTGGATTGACAATTGGGTCCAGGAAAAAAGTATTATGGACCTTCTTACCTAGTCAAAATTTCAAATGCTCAATTTGGAGTCAGAGTTTTAAATGGCTCAATTTGGATTGGAAAAGTCCACATGTTCATTGATTCATTGACACAAATGAAAGTCAAAACAGAAAAGATCCAAAATCAAGAACCAACTACTACGCATTTCCAGGAATTTAAAAGATAAATCTTTGGTGGGGACCATTCCAAAGTGAAAACCTCATAAACCAAAACAAGCCAACCATAGACAAATTGGAAACAAATGCAGTCTTTCCACCACTGATTTAATTTCACTTGTAAAAGAAAAAAAAAATAAGACAAACGGCGTTGTATCTTCTAAAACTGTTCAATTAATCTCCATTATGAGAAACCGGTGATAGAAATGTGTGCTTAGCAACTGCCATAATCTCCATCCATTCACTCAAAATCAAAATGGTAAGAAGGAAAAATGCACCCAAATTTTCCCGGAAAAAAGCCAGCAAACACCAATAGTTCCAAACAATTAGACAACAAAGACAAAAGTAGCTACAGTAGCATTTAAATGGCTAAAATAATCAAACTCAAACATGCAAAAAAATCAGCTGGATTTCAAAATTCACTACTAATACCTAGAGATTTGGTTATTAATACCAAAAACCAACAAAATAAATATATACAATAAAAGAGGACCAACAGTTCAATCATACATGAGACTAAAAGCATAGAACAAAAATTATTTTACACCTCAAACGCAAGTGACCATTGCCATGGCTGTGGCGGCCACTGTTTTATCTTCAAGGAAATTGGTGTAATATTTTCATTTGAAGAGAAAGAGACAGTAACGGGGAATGATTAATGAGCATAGACTAAAGCTGCCCAAGGAAGTAATGTCATTTCATTCTTGGTCTGGCACTAACCTGATTGAAGTTTGTGAGTGGCAATTGGTTGTCCAACCATCAACAGAAACCCTCAACAAGACCTGACAAAACAAAACAAAGACAATTTCCGAGATTAGTTCAGTTTTATTAGTTTGAAGAATCATTAAATGTAAGCCCTGCGAAATCAATTTCCAAATAAAATTTCAATCCTTACAAGCTACACCCACCATGAATCCACACCCAAAACAAGAGCTCCTACCATGAATCAGTAAACCCATAATAAGAGTTCCTATATTTCTGATATTTCAGGATCACAGTCGATCTTTCCTAACCCACAGTAGTGCATGGCTACCATTCCAGATTCCTCAATCAGACTAGGCAAAATGTTACTAAGGTAAAATCCAGGTGACGATTCAAGAGAGTTTCTTTTTACCATTTCCTACTTTTTCCTTGTGGCCTTTCATGGTTATTGTGGAAAATTATGGATTTGCTCTTATTTGTAAAGCAGCAAAGATGAGAAGAAAATGAAGAAGAAAAGCACCAACGAACCCATGAACTGTTTCCTGGAAAAAAGCCAATTGGCACACCCTACATTAAGCTAGTTGCAGCAGCATATGAGATTAAGCTCAAGCACTGCGATCAGATGGTCGAGCCACGTCAGATTGAAGTCACCAGAAACAGAGAAGGCATCACGCACCCCAATCCAAAAGAGGCGCCGAGCTATGTGGCGGCCAAGGGTGAAGTAGGAGGAGGCCCATGGCAAAGGGGAAGAACCAGTACTCGGACGCGATAAGGCGTCGGTTCTACGTTTCCATTTATCTTTATGGGTTTTTAATTTGATGATGTTGAATTGATGAAGAAGAATTGAATGCAGCTGAAACATACTTATAGGTCTCTGGTCATGAGTCTTGATTCATGAGAATTGAATAGTGGCTTCTGAAAACCATGGACAGTTTTGGAGAAAAAGGAGGCAGAGAGGATATTGGAATGGAAGATAGGAAAATCACCGGAAAGCCCAAAAGGCAATGTTGGGGCTGATAAATTAGAAGCAGAAAGGAAACGGTCGCAGAAAACTTCTACTATTTCTGAGGTTACTTGGTAAATTTAGGGGAAGAAAACTTCATCCAAAAGAAAAAAGAAAGAACGTCGCCACATAGACTTCAACGTCGCCAGAGATGGAAGCGTGACAATGGAAGAGAGAGGATTATATTCACTATCGTTGGAGATGGCAGCATCGGAGTGGAGATGAGCGACATCTCGAACTCGAGTCCTGACGCAGAAAAAGAATCAACCAGGGACTCTCAGTTGGAAGCATAATTAGTAAGTTCGGGTACGGTAAAAAGTCGGATACGCATATGTACGGCATTATAATAAAAACTAGGACGGCATTAATACGGTACATGTTTACTGCATGTTTAATACGGCAGCATATTAAAAATACAAGGCATATATTCACTATGCAACAGACATCTATGTCGTTCAACAAATAAAATAATAACATGTGAATAGAACTTTATAAATTAAAAAAACCTTCCAATCCATGAAATCCCATACAAAATTATCACCCCATCAAATATATAAAGTGAAATATCATCATCCCATCAAACATAATAACTAGCAATTATGCTTTTGTGCATAATCAGCTTCAGTGCTTCAATTATGTATTGTTCAAGTAGCTTAATTAAATTTAAAATGATAAATGGGAAACATTTTACCTTCCTGAAGTTCACATATAAAACCATACATATCTCATTTGCTCTCCCATTGTTTCTTACAATAACAGTGGGATATACTCTCAAGTCTCAAATGGTGGTGTTGTGCAAGAAATGGCGCACATTGCAAATGGACGTGATCCAGGGTATGAAACCTAGATTTTACCAGCAAAGCATAATTGCATCTTCACAATTTCAGCTCTAGCTCAAATAAAAGCCACCGGATGGCAGATAATCTAATTTGACTCAAGCCTGTACTTGGATACAAAAGTGGGTAATTTTCAGGTAATGCTCTGCTAAATCTGGTGTACAGACTTTAGCCTGTACTTGGATACGAGGGGGATTTGAGATTGTCCCAGTAATACGGAGAGATTGAGAGCGAGAAAAGAGAGAAATATGAACCTGTGGTGGCAGAAGCCGCAGAACTGTGGCCGGAGTACCGCCAGAGTGCAGATTAGCCGACGGAAATTGTAGAGGTAGCTGCTGGTTCTGGAGGAAGGAATTTGGGAACGATGTAGTTGAGAAGAATAATCGTAGAGGTAGCCGCTGTTCTTTCATAGTAGAAAGAAGAATCGTGTTTAATTGGGTTTTTTTTTTTTTTTTTAATATATGTTCAAACTTATTTTGCAACGTTTAATACGCGTATTAAACTTATAGAATACGGATCTATAGAAACTGATAGGTTTGCGATTCTATGCTAAGGTTAAAAAACGTATTTATACTACTAAAAATACTATATATGTATCATATACATATAATATGCATATTTACTAACTATTGAGGGTTTTATAAAATAATTCAAAGTTACCTTTTTACCCTCAATTTATAGAGGTTTGAACTGTTCCTTGATAACGCGCTTAAATGGCAATAAGAAAATGTCTTTGGCCATTCTAGTTTTAATTTCTGTATGGTTTTGGAAACTTCAGTTACAAAGAATGGGAAAGACTTGCAACTTCTTTTTGGGTGAGATGTTTGAGACCATATTTTTCTCAACACTTTAGGCCGTCTTTGGTTCTATATTTTATTTTGTTATTCTAATAAGTTTTTATTTTTGAAGGTGTTTGATATCATTTTTTGATATTATTTTTTAAAAGAAAAAATAAAATAGACAAAAATAATTTTTAGCCAAAAAATATTTTTGTTTGTTTTCGTCCAAAAGTTAATGAACAAGCGTTTTAATTAAGGGTAAAATGGTAACACCAATATTTTTTATAATATTAACTTCTGTTCCATTCTTTTTTCTTTTTTTCCCCTTTGTTTCAACTATTCGGCTACCATAGAACACTTTTTTCTAACCGTGTAACCTTCGATCATTTCCATTGGATATCAAGTATGGTTAAAAAAAAAATGAGAGTTCCAAAATTTGAAGTCGATCCAAGAAGGAGATAACTAGATATAAATATTTGAAAATTTATGCAAATTGAAAAAAATTCAACTCTTACTCTTGATTTCAACCACCTCAGTTGTACTTTTCTGTCCGTTCAACCTCTGATCAAATACATTGGATGTCAAGATCAGGAAAAAAAAGGTAAAGGTGTCCAAATTTCATGTCGATAAAATAAGGGGATAACAAAATATCAATGCTTATAAAATATGCAACAATGAAGAAATCTAACACTTGTTCTTGATTTTGACCACCTCATTTGTACTTTTCAGCCGACGAGCCATCAATCAAACCCGTGAAATGTCCATTCTAAGAAGAAAAAAACAAAAAATAAGGGTGTCCAAATTTCATGTCAATCGGATAAGGAGATCATAATATATCATGGCATGAAAATTTTACAATACGAAATTATATAAACACATTTTTATTCTTAATAAAATAATAAATTTATTTCTCATTCTACAATGTATTATGCATAATAATTTTCAAACAACATTTTTATTTTTGATAAAAATAATTTTCAAAATTACTTTTTGATATATAGGTTTAAAATATATTTAAAAATATAGCGAAAGAAAACCTAATTGTTCACCAGATAAGTTGATTGCTCAAAAAGTAATGAGACCCTAGATGGATGATCAAATTAAAATTTCTCTCTTTCAATAAGAATGCTCTTGCTTCCCTCTCAAGAGGCTCAGATTGCAAATAAAATCTGATCGGTTGGTCCCCGTTATAGGTGGTGGCACTACATTGTAAAAGGATAAGTGCTAATAAAAAAAGGGTGTTCTTGTAAATCATCTGTGCAATTTATTCCATTTTCTCTCTGGACTTTATGTCTCATATGTTAATTCAAAATGTATTGCATAAAAATCAAGGTTTTCCAATTTCACTGAAAATTCAAGGGTTTGTGTTGTTCGATGGATATGAAACATATATAGAAATGTTTAATGAAATATTAAACAAAGTTTAAGCGAATGTGAAGAAATATTACAGGCAATGAGACCATTATTGGTTAAAACTAAAGCTCCATCAAGGATGCCTTCTTTCTATGATACAATATTTGCAACATAGAGGATCACCCAATATCTCACTGTACCATGGTTCAACCAAACATGGAAAGCAAGAAATTTAATATCATAATTATTAATCTTCACTAGACCAGCTTGCTTGAAACCAGGAAAGGAAAACCATAGTCACCTACGGGAAGTGGATCCCGACGTTATAGACTGCAATACCTATATACCTATGACCAATTCAAACTCCTCTAGTCACAGGAATACTTGTCCTACACTATGAATGGCACTCACTGATCAGATGAGTCCAAGAGACCTCATCGCCCGCCATAATTAAACAAGTATTGCGGCACTCAACTATTCAACAATCGCGTCTCTAGTTGCACGTAACCATCTATAGCTAGCCATTGAGCTTACCTTTCGCTGGCTTTGCCTCATCTTTCCCACTTAATGGACAATCCAATGGCCACTCAAATGGTTTAGGGAAAGAGAAATAAGATAGAAGCACATATTATAAAATTGCATAAACCCTAGAAAATGAGAGGACGTTCATCATATAAATCAAAAGAGATAGAGAGGGTGTGACAGAAGCGTCCACTTCAACCTGAACTGCCGAAGCGGAAAGCCTAGCAAGCACGTAGAGTTTATCTCTCGCAAAAAAAAAGGTTGGCAATAGGTTTTAGTATGTGGAAGAGAGAATATAAGAAGAGAATGAGATTACGTTGTTACCACTTACCACCATTTTTCAGGCGATTAGAACATGTGCCAATAATGAGTCTTCACCGATTTAAGGATTTTAATGATTTTAATTTATAATAAATCATACCAAACACTTGCAAATGATGTAATACATTATATAATTAATTTTATAAATTATACCAAAGAGACCGTAGTTAGAAGGTGTTTATCATTATTGTGATAATCTATTATTACTTCTTTATATCTAGTGTTACCAAACTGTATTATTTATAACTCATAATTTATTATCATAAATGATTTGTCATAAATAACTCATTAACATAAATATAAACTATACCAAATAGGGCCTTAGTATTTTTTAAATTATTAGAAACTTTAAGACGGAAACCATAGTAAAGTTATCTAATAGGTTGGAGAATAAATCCCATGGCCACATGTGGAGCTGAGGGTCTCTGAGCCAACTGATTAGGCTTTGGCTGTCCGTGAGCATGGGAAGTCCCCTAGTGGGAGATTAACATAGAAGCTTAATGAGCGAGCATACCCAACACGTGAGGCTCCCACCATTGTGGGGTCTAGAGAGGGGCTTATGTACGTAGTCTTATAGCCACTTCATAGAGACTGTTTTCGGATTCGAACCTGTCATACCCCAATTCCGGCTGAACAAGAAGTGTGAGTGAACCGTCACTTGAACCAATGGTTCACACCAAGATTTCGATAAGACCGTATCTATTTATATAAACCATTGCACATAACCACAATCAGATTATAATTAAATACAGCGGAAGTCTTAATATAAATGAACCAAAATGTAAACAAAATATCTTTACATTGTTTATAATATCCAACTGAAATAAATAAAATAATTAAACCAGAAACATCTTAGAGGTACACGCAATAAGGGGGCACTCGTATGAAACATCATGCTCGTCCTCCCCTGCTTGCACTTCCAGAGCACCAGCACCTCTATACACTAGAGCATCCACTGTAAGACTCGCACTCCATAAACCTGATCTAAACCTTGATTTCATGGCGTAACAGGTCTTCCGATCATCACCGGGCCAGACGGGACGAGCGGATGACAATATGGTACAAAATCGGACCAAACAAACCAACTGAAATATGAATTTTATTCATACCGGTCGCATGGTACCGGTCGACCGGTATGGTCTGCGCAGCAGACTACCAAGATCCAGAATTGGATCTCTGCGGGTCTCACTTTTCTAATTCCCAATCCTAAGACTTTCCTAATCATAAGAGGCTTCCTAAACCTAATTCCTAGCCTATTTAAACCACTTCAAACCTCCTAGAATCTCTTCCATTGATCCTCACAAATGTTAGAGACGAAAAGGAGATTGGAGAAGGAGAAGGAGCTAGGAAGAAGAAGGAAGAGCCGTCGTTGCCGTTCGACGACGCACACCTTACGTCAGTCGATGGTAAGTGTTTAAATCCTTCCTCTCACATTATGACTCTAGGATGGTTGGGTTGTTTGGATCAATACCATGCAAAGCAGGTATTAACCTAAATCCTACTTTGCCGTCAAACCCTAATTTAGTCGTTAAACCCTAGATTCGAGTTATAGGATGAATACCATCAAAACTAGGACTTGAATGGAGTTGGAAACAACTCTAACTCAATGCCCAGACCTAGAATGGGTAGGAGAAACCCTGGAATCAATAGGTGGTGATCGACGGAAGTCGAAGATCGGACGTATAGTATTCCGGAGACATACCGGTCGACTATACCGGTGGCACCCTGTGCGACCGGTATGTTGCGATCGGTACCTTCTGGGGGCTGGTATGTGGGGACCGGCTGACCATACCGGTCGCAGGTTTCCCCACAGTGCTGCGACCAGTACTGTGACCGGCCAGCTCTGTGAGTGTATTTTTGTAACCTCGTTGGTTTTCCGACCAACGTAAACCTATTATAATTAAACCATAATATCATGTAGGACTTTGTGATAGCACGTTTGGATCTTGCGACGTAGAGCAAGCTATCAAACGAGCGTCAAGTATGGGAATCGGACCTAAACCCTAATAATTAATGGACAGTAAACCGTTGTTAATAAAGATTCATATGCTGTTTGTGTATTCTCACATTTCATCTATTATTTTTAGTTATTATATTTGTTCATGCATATTCCATATGCTAGGATGTGATTGTTAGGCATGTGATTGTTTTCGTTAGTGTGTGGAATGGGAAGGGCCTGGGGTCTAGGATCATTCCTCACACTAACACCTTATTGTAGTATTCTATCTTAGCATGCTTGGTGCGGGTAGGGCATCAGGGGGAGGTCATGACACTGTGGTCTCCGGCCTGGCCACCACGCTCTAGCTCTATCTCTATGCCATAGGGAGTTATATTGGGATAGAGTCTACTTGCGAATTATTCTGTCTTAGTATGATTAGTGCGGGTAGGGCATCAGGGGGAGGTCGTGGCACTGTGGTCTTCGGCCTGGCCACCACGCTCTAGCTCTCTATCTCTATGCCGTAGGGAGCTGTACTGGGATAGAGCCTACAGTGATGACATATGGGATTGATTAGTTGCGAGCCCAGTTTGCAAGCCCTAGCCAGTAGGGGCTTATGTATAGGTATGGTAGAGCATCAGGGGACGTAGTGGATGTCTTAGCTCTATCTCTATTCCATGATGGGTGCATGTGGGTCGACAGCGGTGTGATCTACTGTGCGATGCTACACACTCGTGTATAGAGGTGCGATGGCCGCCAACCCTTTCTATAGTACATTGCAAACTTAAACTAGACCACAGCATAAATGATTGTTACTCATGCATATAATATTGATACACTGTCTGATTGTCTTACTGAGCTTTGTGTATACACTGTTTTTAGATGTTGATGCAGGTTACACGATGGACGATTACATGAACGCTCCGGCGTATGGAGGTGTTGCTGCTTTGGACGTACAGGCAGGGAAGGACGAGCATGACACATCATGCGAGTGCCCTTTCTGCGTGTACCTTTGATTTTATTTTATTTGTTTCAGTTATTTTTAAAGTGATGTAAATATATTTAATTACGTTTGGAATTTGGATAATTGAATACTTATTTAAATTTATCAATAGAATACTCAGTTCATTTATTTAAAGACTTCCGCTGTATTTATTATATTCTGATTGTGGTTATGTGCAATGGTTTATATGAGTGGGCACGATCTTATAGAGATCCTGGTGTGAACCGTTGGTTCAGTGACGGTTCACTCACACCATTCTGGTTGGTTTAGAATTGGGGTGTGACATCCACATAGTCCTCCACAGTATAACCTGCATCAACATCTAAAAACATGTATATATACAAGGGTGAATTCACAACTTAACTCAGTAAGAAAATCAGACAATACAATAAGCAACATGCATGAGTAACATTCACATTATGGTATGATTTTAAGTTTGCAATGTGCTATAAAAATGATTGACGACCACCACACCTCTATACATGAGTGTGTGAATCAGTCCAATGAATCAAACATCATTGTCGTCCCACATGTACTCACCGTGGAATAGAGATAGAGCTGAAGTGTCCGAATCACACAACGCCAACACTTCCCCTGATACCCTACCTATACTGACATGTAAAACCCTATTGGCGAGGACTTGCAAACTGGACTCGCAACTAACCAATCATATATGTCATCATAGTAGGTCCTATCTCAGCACAGCTCCCTACGACATAATGATAGGGTTAGAGTCTGGTGGCCAGACTAGAGTCTACAGTGCCACTTCGTCCCCCTAATACCCTACCCACACCAAGCATGCTAAGACAACAACGATACGAAAATGTGTCATTGTGAAGAATGATCCAAGACCCCCGACCCTTCCCATTTCACACATCAACGAAAACAATCACACGCCCAACAATCATATCTTAGCATAGCAAGTATGCATGAACAATATAACAACCGAAAGTAAAGGATGACATGTGAATCTGCACAATCAACACTTCATAGAAAAATAATTATTAACAACGTTTTACTGTTATTAGTTAATTAGGGTTTGGGTTCGATTCCCTTACCTGACACTTGATTGCTAGTTTGTTTTACGTCATAGTGTCCAATCTTACTACCACAGGGTCATGCACGATATTAGGGTTTAGTTAGAATTTGTTCCTTAGGGTTTTACGTTGGTCGGAAACCAACTAGGTCAAAATATTCGATACAGTGCATACCGGTCGTAGGTACCGATAGCAGCACTGTGGGGATGGTGTGACTGGTATGGTTGACCAGTCCCCCTTTGACCAGTTCCCGAGAGGTACAGGTCATTGTACCTGTCGCATGTGGTGCGACCGATATGGTCGACCAGTATGCCTCCGGAAAACCACCAACTTGGTATTCGTCTTCCGTCGGTCACCCATTATGACTCCCAGGGTTCCTCATACGCATACTAGGCCTTAGCAATGTTTTAGGGTTGTTTTTATCTTCCATTCAAGGCTTACATTCTAAGAAACTTTAGTTTAGCATTCAATCCAGGGTCTATCGACTGAATTATGGTTTAATGGAAATTTAGGGTTTTAGATCAATACCTAGCCTTGCATGGTATTGATCAGTCATCCACAATACTTAATTTAGAGAAAAGTTCAGGCACTAACCGTTGGTTCATGAACTATGGTGTTTTTCATCCAATGAAGGTTCCACTTCAACCTTTCTCAGCTACTTATCCTCTTTAGATCTCTTTCTCCTCTCTAGGGTTTGTGAGAATCAATCAAAAAGATTTAAGGAGGTTTAGAATTCCTTAAATAGACTAGGATGGAGTTTACTCTTATGTTAGGAATGTCTCTAGGGTTGAGATTTGACAAGCGGGACCTACAGATATCTGTTTTCGGATCTGACTAGTCTGCCCGTATAGACATTGTCACACCCCACTTCTGCACCAACCAGAATAGTGTGATGAACCGTCAATAAATCAACGGTTCAACCAGGATCTCGTATAGGCTATCCCACGTTGTTAAACCAAAACACATTCCACATTAATCAGAGGTAATAAAGTAAATAGCGGAAAACTTACAGATAATGAACTGAGGTCTAGTCATGATAAATAATTGATATTCCATTTATCTTCAAGTAACCAAAACATAATTTAATACATATTACAAATATTCAAATACAAAAATTTAACACTAAGCGTATCCATAATTGAAACACTCGCTTAATGAACCATGTTCATCCTCCACAGCTTGCTCATCATAGCCGCCACCTGTTCATATGTTGGCGTGTCGACATAATCTTCAATCATACTACCTGCAACATCAGAAACTAAAAAGAATTGCGCGCGCGAAGGTCAGCTCTCCAACTTGAGCTCAGTGAGAAAACAAAACAATGCAACAAACATATGCATGCATTCAATTCATATCTGAGGTCTGGTGTATAAGTTTGCAATGTGCTATAGAAAGGTTCGGTGGCCACCTCACCTCTATACACGAGTGTGTAAAGCCGTCCAAAGGTTAACGTTTATTGTCGTCCCACATGCACCCACTATGGAATAGAGATAGAGCTAAAGTGCTTAGGACCACACCGAATCACACTTCCCCTGATACTCTACCCATACCAACACGTAAGCCCCTGCTGGCGAGGGCTTGCAAACTGGGCTCGCAACTAACCAATCATAATGTCAAATAGTGTATCCAAGGCCTCACCACAGCATCCCTCAATCCTAATGTCAAACAGTGTATCCGAGACCACCTCCCCTGATACCCTACGACGTAATAGTTCTGCTAAGGTAATGGCGATACGACGATGTCAGTGGACAAGACTTGAGTAGAGATAGAGCTAGAGTCTGGTGATCAGGCTGAACCACAATGTCACATCCTCCCCCTGATGTCCCACTCGCATCAAGTATACTAACCATACACAAACATTCACATGCTTATTCATAGCATCATCATCATCATCATCATGTTATAAATAAAATAAATTAAATATGCATGAACATTAATGCATGAATATTGGATGGCATGTTGAATGCACATTACAAGCATACACGCATAGAATCAGTCATGGCATTGGACTCAAGAAATAAAAATAGTTTATTATTAGTCAATTAGTTTAGGTCTTGTTCCCTCACCTTTGCTTGAGTGTAAATCTTATTTCAAGCTTTAAGAATCACTTTTATATCAATAGGAAGACCTAAGGGTGTCAAAAATGGGCCCGGACCGGTAGCACGGACCGAGCCAGCCCGATATAACCCGAACCCAACCCGGACCGAACCTTAATGGACATGTTTCGGTCTCGGCTTGTAAAGCCCAACACCGTTTCAGCCAAACCGGAAACCAAACCGGACCAACCCGTTAAGAAGCCCGAACTAGCCCGAACCAATAATACCTAACCCAAACACCGGTAAGGTCCATTCGGGCCGCTTAATTTTAATGGTTTTAAATTTTGATGGATTATATTACATTGTTATAGTTCACTTCTTGATCGGAAAGATTATATGAATCTATAGTTGAAAAGAGTATGTTAATTGTTACAATTTATTGAATTACATCCATATAGAAGGAATGATTCTAATTTTATAGATAGAAATAATAAAATAGATTATATATCTTACATATAAAATAGGCCCGATAAGCTTGATAAGCCCGGTCTGGACCGAACCAGCCCGAAATCACCTCAATAAGCCCAACTCGATAACAAACCGACACCGGACCAGCCCGATAGTTATTGTGTCCAGTGCAGCCCAACCCAGCCCGAACTCTTAATGGACATGTTTTGGGTTGGGCTTATAAAACCCGACACCGATTCAGCCCGGACCGAAACCGGCCCGGACCAACCCGTTGATACCCTTAGGAAGACCTAACAAGTCGATAGATTTTAGTTAAAAGTCATTCCGACAATTTTAGGCTTGCTGTTAAGCGAGGGCCGCAGGACGGATCGTAGGTAGGGTAGCAGTTTACTGCGACCCCCAAGGGTAGGGTCGATGCCAGGGTCGATGGACCGCATCCCTGGACTTCCCGAATGCTGGGGGTCGATCCTGTGGTCTGGTAGGGTCGATTTCCAATCGACCCCACATGTGACCCCCCGTGGTTTGAGTCGAGAATTTCATCCTACAGTCCATTATTTCATGTTTGGGTCCTATGACTTACTTCCACAATCATTTTATGTTTGTTATATGACTTAAAACTCTAGGTTTCTTTCTTACTTTGCCTACCATGATTTTCTCCATGGATTTCATTGAAATCTTCTCATGGATGGATGATTTGGGTTTCTCCTAAGTCATACCCTCTTCATGAACTATTATAAGGTCTTAAATCATTAATGGAAACATACCCATACCTTAGGTTTGCTGAGATTCAGAGGTTTCTCTGAATTATTCTCTTTAGTTTTCTTCTCCAACTTTCCTTCTCTTCTCATTCTCTTATCTTTCTCTCACTTTCAATTAAGGTTTTAAAAGGATTGAAATAGGCTAAGGGACGTCCTATTTATAGAGAAAAAACTCCCAAAATAAGTCTCATTGATATTAGGAAAGAATCCCCTTGAAATTTAGAAAGTTTCCTATTTACGGTTTCTGTCGGCAAAGAGGGGGTCGATGAGGGGGTCGGAGATCCCGTCGACCCTCAGGTCTAAATTGTCCAACCCCCGGTCAAAATTTCAGGGGTCTGACTTCCTAATGAGGGGGGTCCGACCCTGCCTATCTGGGTATGCGACCCTGCCCTCTATTTTACTGTTTTTGGGTCAGTTTAATACCTGGTTTCGCTATTTCCTTCACGCACTTGGTCCATTTGGCTCGACCATGATAGATAGACCTGGTACAAGGTGGTAAGACTGGTTAATTCGATATGGGTCTTACAGACATACTGGTCGACCGGTATGTAGACTGGTATCATGAGACCTGTATGAAAATTATCATCAATTTTGGTCTATTTTCGTACCTAATTGTCATCCACTCATCCCGTCTGGTCCGATTATGATTGGAAGACCTATCACAACATGAAATAGAGGTTTAGATCGGATTCATGGTGTGCCGATCTTACAGAACCCATGACCACCAAGTCACAATATAACAACCTTACCGTTGCGCTAAAGCCCACCCTATGTAGAAGCTTAAAGGACAATATGTGATAAATGTGGATTGTCTTGAAGAGGGTGGTGGCTGATGATTTTTGCAGGAGCTCAAGGGCAAGAGAAGGTCATTGACATATTGGTGCTTAATATAGATTTATGTCTTTTGTTCTTGAAATTACCCTTGATTTCAAGTACCATATTTATTAGTCTGTAAGATCACATTTTTTTTCATTAGTGGTCCTGTTTTTTATGTGCAAGCAGATAACATGCAGTGGCACTGCAAACTTACGAGAAATAAAGCCTACATAATAGGCTGGATTTTCCGTCAATATCATATAGAATTATTCAGGATATGATGTTGCAAATATTACAAATATATTATGGGAAAATTTACAACTACAACCCTTTTGTTTGTCTGAATCTCAACTTCCTCCCAAAGATTTACAACAATTATAGTTGTTCCTTTTTTCTAATGGTCTTAAACTTAATATGCAATGGACAAGTCTACTCCTGGATGATTTGTTAGCAAAAAATCACTTCCATCGTGAAATGACAAATTTAACCTTGTTGTTTATCTTAAAATTAGAAATGGGAGTGAACTTCCAACATCTATCATTACTCATTTTTCATTTCCAACGGCCAGTGATTCATTTATTTGGCGAGTTTCAATTGTAACTCTAGCATGCATCAACTCCAACAACATCAACATCGGCACACATCAACTCCGTCAGTGCTCTGTGAGTGAACACAACTGTAACTGTCACACCCCAATTCCGACTGAACCAGAAGTGTGAGTGAACCAACTCTAAACCACGGTTCACACCAGGATCTCAATAGACCGTGTCAACCAAACATTCCAAGCAGTCTAACATAATCAGAGAATAATAAATAGCAGCGAAATTAATAGATAAATGAACTGAGCTCTATATTGTAAATTAAATAATTATCCAAATTATTTCATCATTCACAAACTTAAATAATAAAAATATTACAATGTATTGTTTAAAATAAATTTTCCTCTAAAGGAAAACATAAAAGGAGCACTCGCATGATGTGTCATGCTCGTCCTTTACTGCCTGAGTGTCAATGGCAGTCATCAACTGTGTACCCTGCATCAAAATTTGAAAAGAAGAATATATATATATATATATATATATATATATATATATATATTCGGGTGAGCTCACAACTTAGCTCAGTAAGTACAAAACCAATGCAACATATAAAATGCATGAGATAACATTACAATTTGGGTCAGGTATAACTTGCAAGGTGCTATGGTAAGGTTTAGCGGCCACCGCACCTCCATGCACGAGAGTGTGAGCACACCCAACAGTCAGGCAATAATCCACACTATTGCTGTTGCCCCACATCACTCACTCTGGTATAGAGATGGAGCTAGAGTCTGGCGGTCAAACAATAATCCAGACTACTGCGTCCTCCCCCTGATACCCTACACTGTACTAATACCTAAACCCTATTGACAAGGGCTTGCAAGTGGGGCTTGCAAGTGGGTTCCGTTTCTAACCAGTCCTATATGTCAATACAGTATCTATGGCCTTACCCCAGCACGACTCCCTACGACATAGAGATAGGGCTCGAGTCTGGCGGGCAGGGTGAACCACGATCCCACGTCCTCCCCCTGATACCCTATTCGCACCAAGTCTGCTAAGGTAGATGGCGATACGAAAAATGTGTTAGCTGTGGATATATCCAGGGCTTACTCCCCTTCACATTCCACACACTAACCAAAAACATACACATGCCTAACATCCAACATACTAGCATATGAAATGCATGATTAGATAATAACAAAAGAAACAACTACATGGTATTTGAATATGCACAAACACCAAGCAATACAATTTACACATAGATTTAATCACAAAAGTTTACTGTTATTTAATTAATTAGAGTTTGGGGTCTTGTCCCTTACCTGTCAAGTGATAACAATTTCGTACAGCGTCACAGGATCTACTCACGCTGTCTGCAAGTCCTACATAGTCATAAGTTTAAGTTAGAATTTATTTATTAAGGTTAGAATTCATTTATGAAGGTCACAGCTGGTCAGAACCATGTTTGGTCAAGCAAACAAGGCTCGAAAGGCATACCGGTCTCAGTAGAGTGAGATTGGTATGGTGCCACTGGTATATACCGGTTTCACTGAGTGAGACCGGTATGTGCCTGCAGTATATACCGCAGACCCATACCGCAGGACCTTGTATCCAACCGGTATGTCCCGTGGTTTGGATCCGAGAACCCGATCTCGGATCTCCCTTCCTCATCGATCTTCGGCTTGGTTTCTAGGGTTTCTCCTAACCCATTATAAGGTCCAAGTATTCTAATGGCCTTCTGGTTTTGACTAGAACGTCGTATCAAACCAGATCAGATCTAAAAGAAAAACTAGGCTTTAAATCAAAGTCCTAGGATTTTGGATTGCTGCGCCGCTTCACGGCTCCGATCCAAAATCCTATCATGACTAAGAGGATTGAGCACTTACTGACGGTTTTCGTCGGTTGGCGGCGTGCTCCTACTACAGAACCCCTTTCTTGAGCGGCCTCCTCCTTCCTTGCTCTTTCCCAGATCTCTTCAGACGGCTAGGATTTTGAAAAGGATCAAAGGAGTGTCCAAGCCTCTATTAATAGTGGGAGACCGTTCTTAGGAAGGTTTCCCACGCTTGGAAACTTTCCAAATTTTAATTCGGAGTGAGGGACCCGCTGGAGTCCGTCTCTAGCCGAAAATACACATACCGGTCTGATTGACTCAGACTGGTATAGTCAGACCGGTATACACATACCAGTTGCACATACCGGTCTGATTGACTAAGACCGGTATAGTCAGACCGGTATGTAATTTCTACAGTTTTTCACAGGTTCTCATACCTGAAAATTGAGTGGTTCGTCATCCGGTTTCGCCTTCCGGTCCGGTTATGATTGGAATACCTGTCACCATATAAAACCATGGGTTAGACCCGATGTTTAGAACACGATTTTTACAGTAAATATGTTTTCTTTTAGGGTTTTGTTAGTTGAGATCTAAAAATCGTTTTTTTTAGGGTTTTGGAGGGTTTTGTTGGTCGAGTTGAACAATGTAAGATAGAACTTCAAATCTTCAACTATCGCGTTTCAGAAAAAAAAAAAAAAAACACCATAAATTCTCTAGAGATTTGCTCTTCTTAGCCAGCAAAGGCAGCTTTATGAATTTTCTAATCTTCTTTATTAAAAAAAAAAAAAACAGATTCGTATTGGATGAGTTGCAGTTAATTTCCTCATAAATTGCTCTGAGCCATTGGTTTGCCAACAACTATTGATCTTGACAAGAACATTAATGTCGATAACCATTAATGAATATACAATCCCCCGTTTTATTTGATATGAAATATAAGATGCCAGTCAAATGGAAAATCACAACAGCCACGGGTTAACAAGCAAGGAGTTAGATGCAACCTTAAAATTTTTAATCAACAAGATCTTTTATGCCAAAAGTAAAGCTAGATCTTTTCATATTGAGTAATTGATTTTATGCAATTTTTTCTTAACTGGCTTGTTTATTAGTAGTACCACATTTATTGATTCCATTGATTTGTAGCTAAGATGTCATCATTGAGTCCTAACTCCAGCAACTCAAGGTTTATAAGGTTTAAGAAGGTGAGTTGGAGAAGAAAAAGAACCAACTTTATCATTATTGTCAGGACAACGTCTATGAATAGTTGGTGTTTTCCTATTGAAGGCGGACAGACAGACGATGTGGATGACAATACCAATCAAATGCAAATGTTAAACGGTGATATCCGCAATTTGAAAACCAAAGTGAATAAATTGGAGAACGTGGTTGGATCCCCAAAGATCATGTGTCATCTCTCATTGCTTTGTGTTTTATTATGTTTCTTGTTGTAATTTTGAAAGTTTGAAGACAAGACAATGTAGACAGTGCAGTTTGAAGCATTTTTTTTTATTCTTTATCTCTCTCTCTCTCTCTCTCTCTCGGAAAATAAATTTTTTGAAAATATTGAATTCTGTAAAAAGAAGGCTGCTTTTTTCCCCTGCTATCTCACATGAATTGAAAATTGCTCACACTTTTTGTGTTTGGTTTGTTCATTCCATTAATAAAGGGGATGGAATTGTGAGATGGAAGTGCGGTTTGGGCACTCAGAATATGTGACTTCAATTGTTGTTCCTCTTTTAAAAATGAATACATGGAAATCATTCAATGGGCATAAACCAGCAATGGCTTGTGGTCTAAGCAGCGCCGACACCCTCCCTCGTCTGCCTTCACCAACGAGGGCTTGTCCACCATCCTCCATCGTCTCTGCCATCCTTTCTCATCTCCACCGAGTAGAAACAAGTGTCCAGATTTCAAACACCAGATCGCCATTGTAAAAGAAATGTATAATTAGGGTTGTTTTCTCTTGTATCACTGTGTTACACAATACTTGATACTCCAATCAATTTTGACCTTTAGATTGAAGGAGCGCCAGCTGTCATTCATCGAACGACTACTAGCACTCCTCCAATTTTTGTACAAATTGGAGACAATCAGGATCCCACAATCAAACCCCCTATCCCTCGGGGAAAGGAAAAAGAATTCATTACAAGAGGATCAGGATAATGTATGAATGATACTTTTGGAAGAGTGGTGAAAACTATTAAGATAATTAATAACAATTTTTTCACACACAAAAAAAGAAAAATTCACATTTAAAAGTAGGGGAAATTAGTATCACTAACCTATACTTATATTAAATTTGTTTTTTTTTTTTCTTTTTTTGGTGTAAAGATGTTCTACATGTATTCAAACACTCCCGCATTAAATTTTTTTTTCCAATTCCCTAGAAAAGCAAACTTTCACATATTCTTCTCCCTAGATAAAACAAGTAATTGCTTAATCAATAAACAAGTCATTTAGAAATTGATCGGAGAACCAATGCAATAAACTGTTTATAAATCGTAAGTAAAATCTTTTAATGAAAAACCGATAAAAAACAATAAACCAAAACCGATTATTAATGGGTTTTGGTTTTAATTTTGACACGGTTAGTTAACAAATTAAGAGAAGTCTGTGTAATTATCTATGAACTTCAGGTTGGGTGCCTTTTAAGGCAAAGTACAAGAGAAGCGTATAAAAATTTTCCCCTAAAAAGGGGGAGTGGTTAGGTGTGGTGAGCATGATTTTAGGAATAAGTATCAAACTAGTCGATTTGTATGGGTATCACATGAGACTGATTTCAACTTGATAACTATTATTTGCCCAGTCCTTGTATCGGTCGTTGTAATCCGATACTTTTTTTTTTCTATTGTATTTTAATTTATTTGTGACACTAGAATTTAATTGCCACATGTTGACCATCTATAATTAAAAAATTAATTTCTATATGATTTTTAAATATAAAAATCTATATGGATCAATTTTTGGATTGATCAGAATTCGGAATAAGTGAAAATAAGATTGTCAAATCTCGGTCTGACCCAGTAGCACGGATTGGTCCGGGCCAATGTAACCCATACCCAATCTGGACCAAGCCCTAAATTGATAGGTTTTGGTTTAAACTTGTAAAGCTCGACACCGTTTCAGCCTGGACTGAAATCGGACTAGATCGGTTCGTTAAGAAGCCCGAGCTAGCTTGAACCGATAATACTTAACATGAACACCGGTATGGCTTGTTAAGAAACTCAAACTAGTCCGAACTAATTCTTTTTACTGCATAGATAATAAATAATTGACAAAAAACTAAAAAAAAAAAAATTCAACTGATAAATGCAATCAATACTCAAATGTCTATAAGATCAATCAAAACTCAACCGCTTACAATTATATTAAATATAAACAAAAAACGCCATGAAAAAAATTGTTGTTATGCGAAAATAACTACATGCGAAGTCAACCCGATAAACCCAATAGACCTAGTCCGGATCGAACCAGTTAGAAATCAGCCCGATAATAACCCAACACCAGACCGGCCTGTTAATTATTGTCCAACCCACCTTAGTCTGAACACTTAATAGACAAGTTTCGGTATGAGATTGTAAAATCAGACACCGTGTCAATCCGGACCGATACCAGAGAGGGCCAATCCGTTCACACCCATGAGTAAAAACATGAACGAATCATTTTACCTAAAAAAAGAAAAATCCCAATCAGAGTTGGGATTGCATTGGTATGGGTTACACGGTCCCAGTCCATATCTCACATCGTGAGAGTGTGATTCCTTGTGGAGTCATAGGATTTGAGGAACCCCCAAATCCAAAGGTCCAAATTTGTCTGACCATATATACTTTCGTGGGCGTATTAAAAATACAACCTTCCAGCAAAAATTTCATTCGAATTCGATTATGAAACTTGAAGAAGTTCGCGGTTCCGATTGGGATACTTCACCGACTTACCCTTATCTAAAAAAATAATAAAAAAAACCTCACCGACTTACATCTTCCCTCGTAAAATAATAATAAACTAATAAAAACATCGTTTCTGCTTTTCTGGCAACTTCCACGCACCCATCGAAATAGAAAGTCTTCATTGACCGATAGATTCACTCCCCCTGTTTACAATCTGATCCGTCCATACGAAACCTCCCCGCCTATAAATACCGACCGACTAGGTGAATGTTTTGTTTTAGCTTCCTGGCGTACGGAGTTTCGTTTATCTCATATGTTTGGTTTGTTCAAGTCGTCGTTTGTTGCCGTAATTTTTTATGGTTTCTCTTTGATCGATTGCTGTGATGTGCGAAAGGTGATTTTGGTTTTCTTTGATCAATTGTTGTGATGTGAGGAATATGATTTAGGTTTCTCTTTGATTGATTTCTGTGATTTGGGGAAGATGAATCTGATTTCTATTTAATTCGATTGTTGTGATGAGGGGAAGATGATTTTTGTTTCTTTGATCGACTGCTGTTATATGCTGGAAGATGATTCCGGCTTCTAATTGATCAATTGCTATGATGTGCGGAAGATGATTTTGGTTCTTTTGATCGATTGCTGTGATATGCCGGAAGATGAATTTGGCTTCGATTAGGATTTCATTTATGGTTATTCTTCCTTCTTCGTTGCCCAGGATTGAGAATCGAGGTTCTTTGAACTGGAAATAGGAAGAGTTTGATGGAAGGGGATCTTGATGAGATATTGATTGGATTTATCTTTGATTTAATGATCTTTAAATCAGTTATGAGATTTTCTATTGATGTTCATCTCCTTTAGTGGTATTTAAATCAGCGTTAAATCGTTGAATTTACTCCTTGTGATTCTTCAGTATTGGTTGTGAATCCAGAAAAAGGTTTGAGTGGTTCTGTGGTGCAGACAGTATTTTTTTTGTCTTCTGTACGATGGTTCTTTTTACTCAATCTGTGAATATATTTATTGGTTATTGATTGAGGTTTTGATGTGTGTTAGATGTCATTACTTTGTAGAGGACATTTAGATGAGTGCAGAGATCTGATTCATAACAGTTGGTTGAATATCACATGGTTAACGAGGTTGGAGCGGGATGATGTTTGAAATATTTAAATAGGTGTGGGGGTTGAGTTATGGTCTCTGTTCGATCGGGTGATGTTAAAGTACGTATTGAATATGTTTCCTCTACAGGTTGGGCCTGGTGGGATCCGAAACGCTTATTGTTGGGTTTTGCTAAGAGGATGAGTTTTTATCGGACGTGGAGATATTGTATTTCGAAATTCATGGGGTTTTTAAAAAGGTGGTCTCCTGGAAATTTTTAGTTTGGTGTATTTGCTTTGATTATTGTCGCACTGGCCCATTGAACCACTGTATTTGTTGCTCTATTCAGCTTGGGGAATGGATGATCTGACCGATGTTAACAGCTGTATGATGTTTGCTACAACAGACAAGTGACCATTCTCTTGTTACATTTTTTTATTCATCTCCCTTCTTTTATTCGTTCCCTGTCCCTAATTTGTTCTTGACTTTGGATTGGTTTTACAGACTAATGCTTGTGATTGTGGCATGATGCACTGATTTGGTTTTTCATCTTTCTTATTTATTAAATTTGTTTTTATATTTTAGCAATTATGTTTTGATTAATGGGTGTAATGGTTTTTTAACGACTAACTTTTTGTGTTTCCTTCTTCTTTCACAGGGATTTGCTAGTGTCCCTAGAAATGTGTATATACCAGAAAGAATGAGCATGATTTTTTTTTTTGGGGTCTCTTTTTTTGTTCTCCTTCCTCTTCTAGTTCAGTATTGTTTTGTTTAAGCTAAAACAGAGAATAAATTATACATCTTTTTAGTTTTCTTTAAACCGGTCTTTGAATATATATTTGAGCAGCACAGAATGATGATACCTCTCTTCTTGTTCCTGTCCGGATTGGTTACTTTGTGTTTGCTAGAAGTTATTTGCTTGTTGCATATTTATGATACATGGTGTTTACATAGTGATTTGTGGAGAGACAAAAGGTAACATAGTGATGCACATAAAGACATTACACAAAAGGTAACATAGTGATGCACATAAAGACATTACACGTGATTTGTAGAGAGACAAAAGGTAACATAGTGATGCACATAAAGACATTACACATGCAATCGGTTTGAGGTTTACATGATTAATTAGACTAGCTGACGGGGTCTTTCTTCTTTAGGGCATTGAACTTATAGTTGTTTACATAGTTGTTTTCATAGTGTTGTGTTGGATAAAAGGCTTAAGTGTTTGATTTATGATACACAATGTTTACATAGTGCTGTGCATAGAGACAGAACAGCTTACATAGTGATGCACACATCAAGATTGCAAATGGTAGAAGGGTGGTGATTACGTGGTTAATGAGACTAATGGAGGGGGTCTCCTTGAGGATATCAAACTTGTCCTTGTTTTCACTTTTATAAATATATTTTGGGATTGAGTGATTATTTCTTTTTGACATAGTGATCTTAAAGTGCATTGAGGTATTGAATCTATCTGCTCTTCAGGTTGGGTTTGGAGTATGGAATGTTAAAAGTAGGACTATCTTGCAAGAATGGATGATTCTTAGACATATGGGATGTAATGCTTCAAAGTTTGAAAAGGGCGGTTCTTTGAAATTTTGACCTGGTTTACTTTTGGCTTAACTATTAACTTTTTGTGGGATTTATTTCTAATCCTAAAATTTGTGTACTCTTATAGGTGCAGTATTGAATTTATTGCTCCTTTAGGAACGGATGAAAATGCGATTGAGAATAGTATAATTGGTTATTCGCTTATGCTACGAAGGAGGAATGACATTTTTCTTGTTACCCTTTTTCTCATTGTTTCTCGTCTCTTCCTTATCTTTTACTGTCCAGTTTTTTTCTTTGGAACTTCATAGTAGTGCAGATTTAACTCTCATGGTGTGTCGTGGCTTCGATTTGATGTTTGTTTACAGAAGTGCGTTCTTATGGATTGGTTGTGAATTCAGCACATGGTTTCTAGTGGATATGTGCAGCATGGCTTAAGTATACACATCTGTACAATGGATCATCTTACCCCATATATGACTATAAATTTTTTTCTGCCCTCCTGAATTGAGGTTTTGATGTGTGTAGTATTCCTTAAAACTATTGGATATGAGACCTAATAGTAGTTTGGAATATGATATGTAGTGTGTGCATTATGTTGAGGGTAAAATTTCGATGCATGGCAGTCGGATGGATGCATGACAATTGATTGAAAATCACCTGGTTATGAGATTTGAAGGGGTGTTGATATGAAATATTTCAATAGGTTTAGGGGTGAAGTTAAGATATGTGTTTCATATGGTGACATTAAATTAGGTGTTGAACTATTGTCCATATATGTTTTCGACTTCATGTTGTTTTTTGGATCCCGCCTGCATTTCTTATTGTTGGGTTTTTGTGCTAGGATAACTGTTTGACGGACATGTGGATATCGTGCTTCTAGATTGTTACTGAGTTTGAAAGGATGTGTTTTCTTAAATTTTTTGTGTGTTTGTTTTGATTTTTTTACATTGGGTTGTTGAAGCGCTAAATTTGTTGTTCTGTTCACTTTAGGAACGGATGGATATTGGAACGACCTGTGTGCTAATGCTACAATGGACAAGTGACCTTTTCCTAGCTACCCTTTTTTTCTCAACCCTTTCTTTTCTTTACTCCATATCCCTTCTTATTGTTGACTTTGATATTTTTGGATGAGGCATCGGTCTTATTTTTCTCTCTACTTATCTACTGTCTCTAATTCATGAGTCTAAGGTTTTCTAACTTCTTTTTTTTTTGTCCGTATGCTTCCTTTACAGGGTTTTGGCTAGTGTCCCTAACAAAATAAGTTGGATTATAACAGGAAGAATGACCTTTCCTCCATTTTTGTCTCCTTGGTTCTTTACCTTCCTTTCTTACCGTCATGTTTGGGTTGAAAAACATATTTCTGTTTTCTGTGATCTTTAACTCCGTGTTAAATTGGTTACTTTACTTTTTTTCAAGGTCAGTTGTGGGTCTTAGACAAAGTCATGCGTGTACTTGAGCCACATAGAATGAGTATTCCTTTCTGTAGTACTGTTCATGTTGACCCATCTTTGAATCTAGTTTGTTTTTGCCTTGATTGGTTACTTTGTTATCTTTTTCAAAAAAAAAAAATGTTGGCTTGTTGGATAAGAGGCTTAATTTTTTAGTTTTATGATACACAATGTTTTGTGCAGCGCATAGAGACTAAACAACTTACAAAGTGGTGCAAATAGCAAGATAGCATATCGCACAAGAGTGGGGATTACATGGTTAATGAGACTAACTGAGAGAGGGGGGCTCCTCGTGGATATCAAACTCATCCTTGTATCCACATTTTAAAATACATTTTGGGGTTTAGTGGTTATTTCTTCTTGACATAGTTATCCAAAAGTAGGGATTGAGGCATTGAATCTTTCTCCTCTTCAGGTTGGGTTTGGAATCTGGAATGTCTAAAGTTGGACTAGCCTGCAAGAAATGATGATTCTTGCACACACGGATTGTAGTGCTTCGGAGTTTGGAAAAAAGGGTTCTTTGATTTTTTTGATCAAATTTAGTTTTGGCTTAACTTATGAACTTTTTGTGGGATTTATTTATAATCCTATAATTTGTGGACTCTTACAGGTGCAATATTGAATTTACTGCTCCTTCAGGAACGGATGGAAATGGGATTGAGAACAGTGTTATTGGTTGTTGGCTTATGCTATAAAAGAAGAGTGATATTTCTCCTGTTACCATTTTTCTCATTGTTTCTTGTCTCTTTATCTTTTGCTGTCCAGTTTTTTCTTTAGAAATTCATGGTATTGCAGATTTATCGGTCGTGATGTATCGTATGGCTTTGATTTGATGTTTATTTACAGAAGTGCGTTCTTATGGATTGGTTGTGAATTGGGCAGATGGTTTCTAGTGGATATGTGCATCATATTTCAATACGTTTAGGGGAGAAGTTAAGATAATGTTTTTCGTATAGTGACATTGATTTTGAACTATTGACCATATATGTTTTCGACTTTAGGTTGTTTGTTGGATCCCGTAATGCTTATTGTTGGCTTTTGATGCTAGAATAACTATTCGACGGACATGTAGATATCATGCTTCTAGCTTGTTACTGAGTTTGAAAGAGGGGGTGGTTTTTTTAATTTTTTTTTTTTTTGCGTGTGTGTGTGTGTGTTTTGATTGTTTTTACACTAGGATGCTAAAGCGCTGAATTTGTTGTTCTGTTCACTTTAGGAACGGATGGATATTGGAACGACGTTAAAAGCTATCTGCTAATACTACAATGGACAAGTGACCTTTTTGTAGCTACCTTTTTTTTTCTCAACCCTGTTTTTCCTTTACCCCGTATCCCTTCTTATTGTTGACTTTGATATTTTAAGATGAGGCATCGGTCTGATTTTTATCTGTACTTATCTATTATGTCTCTAATTCATTAGTCTAAGGTTCTCTAACTTTTTTTTTTTGTTCGTATGCTTCCTTTACAGGGATTTGGCTAGAGTCCCTATCAAAATAAGTTGGATTATAACAGGAAGATTGACCTTGCCTCCATTTTTGTCTCCTTTGTGCTTTACCTTCCTTTCTTGGTGTCTTGTTTGGGTCGAAAAACATATTTCTGTTTTCTGTGATCATTAACTCTATGTTAAATTGGTGACTCCTTTTTTCAGGGTCAGTTGTGGGTCTTAGAAAGGGTCATGCGTGCACTTAAGCCACATAAAATGAGTATCCCTATCTGTAGAATCTAGTTTGTTTTTGCCTTGATTGGTTACTTTGTTATCTTTTTCAAAAAAAAAAAAATGTTGTTGGTTTGTTGGATAAGAGGCTTAATTTTTTAGTTTTATGATACACAATGTTTTGTGCAGTGCATAGAGACTGAACAACTTACAAAGTGGTGCAAATAGCAAGATAGCATATCGCACAAGAGTGGGGATTACATGGTTAATGAGACTAACTAAGAGAGGGGGCTCCTCGAGGATATCAAACTCATCCTTGTATTCACATTTTAAAATACATTTTGGGGTTGAGTGATTATTTCTTCTTGACGTAGTTATCCAAAAGTAGGTATTGAGGCATTGAATCTTTCTTCTCTTCAGGTTGGGTTTGGAATCTGGAATGTTTAAAGTTGGACTAGCCTGCAAGAAATGATGATTCTTGCACACATGGATTGTAGTGCTTCGAAGTTTGGAAAAAAGGGTTCTTCGATTTTTTTGACCAAATTTAGTTTTGGCTTAACTGATAAACTTTTTGTGGGATTTATTTATAATCCTATAATTTGTGGACTCTTACAGGTCCAGTATTGAATTTACTACTCCTTTAGGAACGGATGGAAATGGGATTGAGAACAGTGTTATTGGTTGTTGGCTTATGCTACAAAAGAAGAGTGATATTTCTCCTATCACCCTTTTTCTCATTGTTTCTTGTCTCTTTATCTCTTGCTGCCCAGTTTTTTTCTTTAGAAATTCATGGTATTGCAGATTTAATGCTCGTGATGTATCATGTGGCTTCGATTTGATGTTTAATTACAGAAGTGCGTTGTTATGGATTGGTTGTGAATTCGACAGATGGTATATAGTGGATATGTGCAGCATGGCTTAAGTATACACATCTGTATAGTGGATCATCCTACCCCATCTATGATTATAAATTTTTTTTGGCCCTTCTGAATTGAGGTTTTTATGTGTGCAATACTCCGTGAAATTGTTGGATATGAGACCTGATAGTTGTTTGTTGTATGATACGCAATGTGTGCATTATGTTGAGCGTAGAGGTTTGATGCATGGCAGTCGGATGGTTGAATGACATCGATTGAAGATCTCCTGGTTAAAGAGATTTTAGGGGGGATGTTGATTAGAAATATTTCAATAGGTTTAGGGGTGAGGTTAACATGTTTTTCTAAGTATTGAACTGTTGACCATATATGTTTTCGACTTTAAGTTGTTTCTGGGATCCCGCAATGCTTATTGTTGGGTTTTGATGCTTGGATAACTATTCGACGGACTTGGGGATATCGTGTTTCTAGATTGTCACTGAGTTTGAAAGAGGGGGTGCTTTCTTTATTTTTTTTTTTTTTTTGAGTGTGATTGTTTTGATGGTTCTTACATTGCATTGCTGAAGCACTGAATTTGCTATTTTGTTCACTTTAGGAACAGATGGATATTGGAACGACGTGAAAAGTTATGTGCTAATGCTACAATGGATAAGTGACCTTTTCATAGCTACCCTTTTTTTATCTACCTTTTTTTATCAATCCTTTCTTTCCTTTACCCCATGTCCCTTCTTATTGCTGACTTCGATATTTTAAGTTGAGACATTGGTCTTATTTTTCTCTCAACTACTATGTCTCTAATTTATGAGTAAGGTTTTCTAACTTCTTATTTTTTTGTCCGTGTGCTTCCTTTACAGGGATTTGGCTAGTGTCCCTAATAAAATAACTTGGAATATAACAAGAAGAACGACCTTGCCTCCATTTTTGTCTCCTTGGTTCTTTACCTTCCTTTCTTACCAATCTTGTTTAGGTCGAAAAATATATTTTTGTTTTCTGTGTTCTTTAACTTCGTGTTAAATTTGTAATTGTACTTTTTTTTCAGGGTCAGTTGTGAGTCTGTAACAAGGTCATGCGTGCACTTAAGCAGCATAGAATGAGTATACCTTTCTGTATTACTGTTCTTATTGACCCATCTTTGAATCTAGTTTGTTTTTGCCTTGGTTAACTTTTTATCTTTTTCCAAAAAAAATTGTTGTTGGTTTGTTGGATAAGACGCTTGATTGTTTGGTTTATGATGCGTAGTGTTTACATAGTGAAGTGCATAGAGACCAAACAGCTTACACAGTGGTGTAGATACCAGGATAGCGAATGGCACAAGAGTGGGCATTACATGGTTAATGAGACAAACTGAGTGGGTCTCCTTGAAGATATCAAACTCATCCTTGTTTCTATATTTTAAAATACATTTTCGGGTTGAGTGATTATTTCTTTTTGACCTAGTGATCCAAAAGTAGGCATTGAGGCATTGAATCTGTTTCCTCTTCAGGTTGGGTGTGGAATATGAAATGTCTAAAGTTGGACCATCCTACAAGAATGGATGATTCTTGCACACACGGATTGTAGTGCTTCGGAGTTTGGAGAAAAGTGTTCTTTGATTTTTTGACTAGATTTAATTTTGGCTCGATTAACTTTGTACTTTTTGTGGGATTTATTTTTAATCTTAAATTTTGTGCACTCTTACAGGTGTAGTATTGAATTTATTGCTCCTTTAAAAATTGATGGAAAAGGGATTGAGAAGAGCATTATTAGTTGTTGGCTTATGCTTCAAAGGAAGAGTGATGTTTCTCTTGTTACCCTTTTTCTCATTGTTTCCCGTCTCTTCCTTATGTTTTACTGTCCAGTTTTTTTCTTTGGAAATTCATGGTATTGCAGATTCAACGCTCATGATGGATCTTGTGGCTTCGATTTGATGTTTATTTGCAGAAGTGCGTTCTTGTGGATTGGTTGTGAATTCGGCACATGGTTTCTAGTAGATATGTCCAGCATGGCTTAAGTATACACATCTGTACAGTGGATCATCCTATCTCACCTATGATTATAATTTTTTTTTTTGCCCTATTAAATTGAGGTTTTGATGGGTACCATACTCCTTGAAATTGTTGGATATGAGACCTAATAGTCGTTTGGTGTATGATATGCAGTGTGTGCATTATGCTAAGCATAGAGTTTCGATGCATGATAGTTGGATGGATGCATGACTATCGATTGAAGATCACCTGGTTAATGAGATTTGAAGGGTTTGTTGATTTGAAATATTTCAATAGGTTTAGGGGAGAAGTTAAGATAATGTTTTTCGTATAGTGACATTGGTTTTGAACTATTGACCATATGTGTTTTCGACTTCTGGTTGTTTCTAGGATCCCGTAATGCTTATTGTTGGCTTTTGATGCTAGAATAACTATTCGACGGACATGTAGATATCATGCTTCTAGATTGTTGCTGAGTTTGAAAGAGGGGGTGTTTTCTTTAATTTTTTTTTATTTTTTTTATTTTTTTTGTGTGTGTGTTTTGATTGTTTTTACACTAGGATGCTGAAGCGCTGAATTTGTTGTTCTGTTCACTTTAGGAACAGATGGATATTGGAACGACGTTAAAAGCTATCTGCTAACACTACAATGGACAAGTGACCTTTTTGCAGCTACCCTTTTTTTTCTCAACCCTTTCCTTCCTTTACCCCGTATCCCTTCTTATTGTTGACTTTGATATTTTAGGATGAGGCATCGGTCTGATTTTTATCCCAACTTATCTATTATGTCTCTAATTCATGAGTCTAAGGTTTTCTAACTTATTTTTTTTTGTTCGTATGCTTCCTTTACAGGGATTTGGCTAGAGTCCCTAACAAAATAAGTTGGATTTTAATAGGAAGAGTGACCTTGCCTCCATTTTTGTCTCCTTTGTGCTTTACCTTCCTTTCTTAGCGTCTTGTTTGGGTCGAATAACAAATTTCTGTTTTCTGTGATCTTTAACTCTATGTTTAATTGGTGACTCCTTTTTTCAGGGTCAGCTGTGGGTCTTAGAAAGGGACATGCGTGCATTTAAGCCACATAGATTGAGTATCCGTTTCTGTAGTACTGTTCATGTTGACCCATCTTTGAATCTAGTTTGTTTTTGCCTTGATTGGTTACTTTGTTATCTTGTTCAAAAAAAAAAAAAAATGTTGGTTTGTTGGATATGAGGCTTAATTGTTTAGTTTTATGATACACAATGTTTTTTGCAGTGCATAGAGACTGAACAACTTACAAAGTGGTGCAAATAGCAAGATAACATATTGCACAAGAGTGGAGATTACATGGTTAATGAGACTAACTGAGAGAGGGGGGGCTCCTCGTGGATATCAAACTCATCTTTGTATCCACATTTTAAAATACATTTTGGGGTTGAGTGATTATTTCTTCTTGACATAGTTATCCAAAAGTAGGCATTGAGGCATTGAATCTATCTCTTCTTCAGGTTGGGTTTGGAATCTGGAATGTCTAAAGTTGGACTAGCTTGCAAGAAATGATGATTCTTGCACACACGGATTGTAGTGCTTCGGAGTTTGGAAAAAAGGGTTCTTTGATTTTTTTGACCAAATTTAGTTTTGGCTTAATTGATGAACTTTTTGTGTGATTTATTTATAATCCTATAATTTGTGGACTCTTACAGGTGCAGTATTGAATTTACTGCTCCTTAGGAACGGATGGAAATGGGATTGAGAATAGTGTTATTGGTTGTTGGCTTATGCTACAAAAAAAGAGTGATATTTCTCCTGTTACCCTTTTTCTCATGGTTTCTTGTCTCTTTATCTTTTGCTGTCCAGTTTTTTCTTTAGAAATTCATGCTATTGCAGATTTAACACTCGTGATGTATCATGTGGTTTCGATTTGATGTTTATTTACAGAAGTGCGTTCTTATGGATTGGTTGTGAATTGGGCAGATGGTTTCTAGTGGATATGTGTAGCATATTTCAATACGTTTAGGGGAAAAGTTAAGATAAAGTTTTTCGTATAGTGACATTGGTTTTGAACTATTGACCGTATATGTTTTCGACTTCAGGTTGTTTGTTGGATCCCGTAATGCTTATTGTTGGCTTTTGATGCTAGAATAACTATTCGACGGACATGTAGATATCATGCTTCTGGATTGTTACCGAGTTTGAAAAAGGGGGTGTTTTCTTTATTTTTTTTTTTTTGTGTGTGTTTTGATTGTTTTTTACACCAGGATGTTGAAGCGCTGAATTTGTTATTCTGTTCACTTTAGGAACGGATGGATATTGGAACGACGTTAAAAGCTCTCTGCTAATACTACAATGGGCCAGTGATCTTTTTGTAGCTACCCTTTTTTTTCTCAACCCTGTTTTTCCTTTACCCCGTATCCCTTCTTATTGTTGACTTTGATATTTTAGGATGAGGCATCGGTCTGATTTTTATCTCTACTTATCTATTATGTCTCTAATTCATGAGTCTAAGGTTTTCTAACTTTTTTTTTTTTTGTTCGTATGCTTCCTTTACAGGGATTTGGCTAGAGTCCCTAACAAAATAAGTTGGATTATAACAGGAAGAATGACCTTGCCTCCATTATTGTCTCCTTTGTGCTTTACCTTCCTTTCTTGGTGTCTTGTTTGGGTTGAAAAACATATTTCTGTTTTCTGTGATCATTAAGTCTATGTTAAATTGGTGACTCCTTTTTTCAGGGTCCGTTGTGGGTCTTAGAAAGGGTCATGCGTGCACTTAAGCCACATAAAATGAGTATCCCTTTCTGTAGTACTGTTCATGTCGACCCATCTTTGAATCTAGTTTGTTTTTGCCATGATTGGTTACTTTGTTATCTTTTTCAAAAAAAAAAAAATGTTGTTGGTTTGTTGGATAAGAGGCTTAATTTTTTAGTTTTATGATACACAATGTTTTGTGCAGTGCATAGAGACTGAATAACTTACAAAGTGGTGCAAATAGCAAGATAGCATATCGCACAAGAGTGGGGATTACGTGGTTAATGAGACTAACTGAGAGAGGGGGGGTTCCTCGAGGATATCAAACTCATCCTTGTATCCACATTTTAAAATACATTTTGGGGTTGTGATTATTTCTTCTTTACGTAGTTATCCAAAAGTAGGCATTGAGGCATTGAATCTTTCTCCTCTTCAGGTTGGGTTTGGAATCTGGAATGTTTAAAGTTGGACTAGCCTGCAAGAAATGATGATTCTTGCACACACGGATTGTAGTGCTTCGGAGTTTGGAAAAAAGGGTTCTTCGATTTTTTTGACCAAATTTAGTTTTGGCTTAACTGATAAACTTTTTGTGGGATTTATTTATAATCCTATAATTTGTGGACTCTTACAGGTCCAGTATTGAATTTACTGCTCTTTCAGGAACGGATGGAAATGGGATTGAGAACAGTGTTATTGGTTGTTGGCTTATGCTACAAAAGAAGAGTGATATTTCTCCTGTCACCCTTTTTCTCATTGTTTCTTGTCTTTCTTTATCTTTTGCTGTCTAGTTTTTTTCTTTAGAAATTCATGGTATTGCAGATTTAATGCTCGTGAAGTTTCATGTGGCTTCGATTTGATGTTTAATTACAGAAGTGCGTTCTTATGGATTGGTTGTGAATTCGGCAGATGGTTTCTAGTGGATATGTGCAGCATGCCTTAAGTATACACATCTGTATAGTGGATCATTCTACCCCATCTATGACTATAAATTTTTTGTGGCCCTTCTGAATTGAGGTTTTTATGTGTGCAATACTCCGTGAAATTGTTGGAAATAAGACCTGGTAGTCGTTTGGTGTATGATACGCAATGTGTGCATTATGTTGAGCGTAGAGGTTTGATGCATGGCAGTCGGATGGTTGAAGTACATCGATTGTAGATCTCCTGGTTAATGAGATTTTAGGGGGGATGTTGATTTGAAATATTTTAATAGGTTTTGGGGTGAAGTTAACATGTTTTTCTAAGTATTGAATTGTTGACCATATATGTTTTCGACTTCAAGTTGTTTTTGGGATCCTGCAATGCTTATTGTTGGGTTTTGATGCTTGGATAACTATTCGACGGACATGGGGATATTGTGTTTCTAGATTGTCTCCGAGTTTGAAAGAGGGGGTGTTTTCTTTAATTTTTTTTCTGAGTGATTGTTTTGATGGTTCTTACATTGCATTGCTGAAGCGCTGAATTTGCTATTTTGTTCACTTTAGGAACGGATGGATATTGGAACGACGTTAAAAGTTATGTGCTAATGCTACAATGGATAAGTGACCTTTTCCCAGCTACCCTTTTTTTATCTACCTTTTTTTATCTATCCTTTCTTTCCTTTACCCCATGTCCCTTCTTATTGCTGACTTCGATATTTTAAGTTGAGACATTGGTCTTATTTTTCTCTCAACAACTATGTCTCTAATTTATGAGTAAAGGTTCTCTAACTTCTTATTTTTTTGTCCGTGTGCTTCCTTTACAGGGATTTGGCTAGTGTCCCTAATAAAATAACTTGGAATATTACAAGAAAAACGACCTTGCCTCCATTTTTGTCTCCTTGGTTCTTTACCTTCCTTTCTTACCTATCTTGTTTGGGTCGAAAAACATATTTTTGTTTTTTGTGTTCTTTAACTCCGTGTTAAATTTGTAATTGTACTTTTTTTTTCAGGGTCAGTTGTGAGTCTGTAACAAGGTCATGCGTGCACTTAAGCAGCATAGAATGAGTATACCTTTCTGTATTACTGTTCTTATTGACCCATCTTTGAATCTAGTTTGTTTTTGCCTTGGTTAACTTTTTATCTTTTTCCAAAAAAAATTGTTGTTGGTTTGTTGGATAAGACGCTTGATTGTTTGGTTTATGATGCGTAGTGTTTACATAGTGAAGTGCATAGAGACCAAACAGCTTACACAGTGGTGTAGATACCAGGATAGCGAATGGCACAAGAGTGGGCATTACATGGTTAATGAGACTAACTGAGTGGGTCTCCTTGAAGATATCAAACTCATCCTTGTTTCTATATTTTAAAATACATTTTGGGGTTGAGTGATTATTTCTTCTTGACCTAGTGATCCAAAAGTAGGCATTGAGGCATTGAATCTGTTTCCTCTTCAGGTTGGGTGTGGAATATGAAATGTCTAAAGTTGGACTATCCTACAAGAATGGATGATTCTTGCACACACGGATTGTAGTGCTTCGGAGTTTGGAGAAAAGTGTTCTTTGATTTTTTGACTAGATTTACTTTTGGCTTGATTAACTTTGTAATTTTTGTGGGATTTATTTCTAATCTTAAAATTTGTGCACTCTTACAGGTGTAGTATTGAATTTACTGCTCCTTTAAAAATTGATGGAAATGGGATTGAGAAGAGTATTATTAGTTGTTGGCTTATGCTACAAAGGAAGAGTGATGTTTCTCCTGTTACCCTTTTTCTCATTGTTTCCCGTCTCTTCCTTTTCTTTTACTGTCCGGTTTTTTTCTTTGGAAATTCATGGTATTGCAGATTCAACGCTCATGATGCATAATGTGGCTTCGATTTGATGTTTATTTACTGAAGTGCGTTCTTATGGATTGGTTGTGAATTCGGCACATGGTTTCTAGTAGATATGTCCAGCATGGCTTAAATATACACATCTGTACAGTGGATCATCCTATCTCATCTATGAATAATTTTTTTTTCTGCCCTTCAGAATTGAGGTTTTGATGGGGTACAATACGCCCTAAAATTGTTGGATATGAGACCTAATAGTCGTTTGGTGTATGATATGCAGTGTGTGCATTATGCTAAGCATAGAGTTTCGATGCATGATAGATGGATAGATGCATGACTATCGATTAAAGATCACATGGTTAATGAGATTTGAAGGGTTTGTTGATTTGAAATATTTCAATAGGTTTAGGGGAGAAGTTAAGATAATGTTTTTCGTATAGTGACATTGGTTTTGAACTATTGACCATATGTGTTTTCGACTTCTGGTTGTTTGTAGGATCCCGTAATGCTTATTGTTGCCTTTTGATGCTAGAATAACTATTCGACAGACATGTAGATATCATGCTTCTAGATTGTTACTGAGTTTGAAAGAGGGGGTGTTTTCTTTAATTTTTTTATTTTTTTTTGTGTGTGTTTTGATTGTTTTTACACTAGGATGCTGAAGCGCTGAATTTGTTGTTCTGTTCACTTTAGGAACGGATGGATATTGGAACGACGTTAAAAGCTATCTGCTAATACTACAATGGACAAGTGACCTTTTTATAGCTACCCTTTTTTTTCTCAACCCTGTTTTTCCTTTACCCCGTATCCCTTCTTATTGTTGACTTTGATATTTTAGGATGAGGCATCGGTCTGATTTTTATCTCTACTTATCTATTATGTCTCTAATTCATGAGTCTAAGGTTTTCTAATTATTTTTTTTTTTGTTCGTATGCTTCCTTTACAGGGATTTGGCTAGAGTCCCTAACAAAATAAGTTGGATTATAACAGGAAGAATGACCTTGCCTCCATTTTTGTCTCCTTTGTGCTTTACCTTCCTTTCTTAGTGTCTTGTTTGGGTCGAAAAACATATTTCTGTTTTTTGTGATCTTTAACTCTATGTTAAATTGGTGACTCCTTTTTTCAGGGTCAGTTATGGGTCTTAGAAAGGGTCATGCGTGCACTTAAGCCACCTAAAATGAGTATCCCTTTCTGTAGTACTGTTCATGTCGACCCATCTTTGAATCTAGTTTGTTTTTGCCTTGATTGGTTACTTTGTTATCTTTTTCAAAAAAAAAAAATGTTGGTGGTTTGTTCGATAAGTGGCTTAATTTTTTAGTGTTATGATACACAATGTTTTGTGCAGTGCATAGAGACTGAACAACTTACAAAGTGGTGCAAATAGCAAGATAGCATATCGCACAAGAGTGGGGATTACATGGTTAATGAGACTAACTAAGAGAGGGGGCTCCTCGTGGATATCAAACTCATCCTTGTATCCACATTTTAAAATACATTTTGGGGTTGAGTGATTATTTCTTCTTGACATAGTTATCCAAAAGTTGGCATTGAGGCATTGAATCTTTCTCCTCTTCAGGTTGGGTTTGGAATCTGGAATGTCTAAAGTTGGACTAGCCTGCAAGAAATGATGATTCTTGCACACACGGATTGTAGTGCTCCGGAGTTTGGAAAAAAGGGTTCTTTGATTTTTTTGACCAAATTTAGTTTTGGCTTAACTGATGAACTTTTTGTGGGATTTATTTATAATCCTATAATTTGTGGACTCTTACAGGTGCAGTATTGAATTTACTGCTCCTTCAGGAACGGATGGAAATGGGATTGAGAATAGTGTTATTGGTTGTTGGCTTATGCTACAAAAGAAGAGTGATATTTCTCCTGTTACCCTTTTTCTCATTGTTTCTTGTCTCTTTATCTTTTGCTGTCCAGTTTTTTCTTTAGAAATTCATGGTATTGCAGATTTAACGCTCGTGATGTATCATGTGGCTTCGATTTGATGTATATTTACAGAAGTGCGTTCTTATGGATTGGTGGTGAATTGGGTAGATGGTTTCTAGTGGATATGTGCAGCATATTTCAATACGTTTAGGGGAGAAGTTAAGATATGTTTTTCGTATAGTGACATTGGTTTTGAACTATTGATCATATATGTTTTCGACTTCAGGTTGTTTGTTGGATCCCGTAATGTTTATTGTTGGCTTTTGATGCTAGAATAACTATTCGACGGACATGTAGAGATCATGCTTCTAGATTGTTACTGAGTTTGAAAGAGGGGGTGTTTTCTTTAATTTTTTTTTTGTGTGTGTGTGTGTGTTTTGATTGTTTTTACACTAGGATGCTGAAGCGCTGAATTTGTTGTTCTGTTCACTTTAGGAACGGATGGATATTGGAACGACGTTAAAAGCTATCTGCTAATACTACAATGGACAAGTGACCTTTTTGTAGCTACCTTTTTTTTCTCAACCCTGTTTTTACTTTACCCTGTATCCCTTCTTATTGTTGTTTTTGATATTTTAGGATGAGGCATCGGTCTGATTTTTATCTCTACTTATCTATTATGTCTCTAATTCATGAGTCTAAGGTTCTCTAACTTTTTTTTTTTGTTTGTTCGTATGCTTCCTTTACAGGGATTTGGCTAGAGTCCCTAACAAAATAAGTTGGATTATAACAGGAAGATTGACCTTGCCTCCATTTTTGTCTCCTTTGTGCTTTACCTTCCTTTCTTAGTGTCTTGTTTGGGTCGAAAAACATATTTCTGTTTTCTGTGATCTTTAATTCTATGTTAAATTAGTGACTCCTTTTTTCAGGGTCAGTTATGGGTCTTAGAAAGGGTCATGCGTGCACTTAAGCCACCTAAAATGAGTATCCCTTTCTGTAGTACTGTTCATGTCGACCCATCTTTGAATCTAGTTTGTTTTTGCCTTGATTGGTTACTTTGTTATCTTTTTCAAAAAAAAAAAAATGTTGGTGGTTTGTTCGATAAGTGGCTTAATTTTTTAGTGTTATGATACACAATGTTTTGTGCAGTGCATAGAGACTGAACAACTTACAAAGTGGTGCAAATAGCAAGATAGTATATCGCACAAGAGTGGGGATTACATGGTTAATGAGACTACTGAGAGAGGGGGGCTTCTAGAGGATATCAAACTCATCCTTGTATTCACATTTTAAAATACATTTTGGGGTTGAGTGATTATTTCTTCTTGACGTAGTTATCCAAAAGTAGGCATTGAGGCATTGAATCTTTCTTCTCTTCAGGTTGGGTTTGGATTCTGGAATGTTTAAAGTTGGACTAGCCTGCAAGAAATGATGATTCTTGCACACACGGATTGTAGTGCTTCGGGGTTTGGAAAAAAGGGTTCTTCGATTTTTTTGACCAAATTTAGTTTTGGCTTAACTGATGAACTTTTTGTGGGATTTATTTATAATCCTATAATTTGTGGACTCTTACAGGTTCAGTATTGAATTTACTGCTCCTTCAGGAACGGATGGAAACAATGTTATTGGTTGTTGGCTTATGCTACAAAAGAAGAGTGATATTTCTCCTGTTACACTTTTTCTCATTGTTTCTTGTCTCTTTTATCTTTTGCTGTGCAGTTTTTTCTTTAGAAATTCATGGTATTGCAGATTTAACGCTCGTGATGTATCATGTGGCTTCGATTTGATGTTTATTTACAGAAGTGCGTTCTTATGGATTGGTTGTGAATTGGGCAGATGGTTTCTAGTGGATATGTGCAACATATTTCAATACGTTTAGGGGAGAAGTTAAGATAATGTTTTTCGTATAGTGACATTGGTTTTGAACTATTGACCATATATGTTTTCGACTTCAGGTTGTTTGTTGGATCCCGTAATGCTTATTGTTGGCTTTTGATGCAAGAATAACTATTCGACGGACATGTAGATATCTTGCTTCTAGATTGTTACCGAGTTTGAAAGAAGGGGTGTTTTCTTTATTATTTTTTTTTTTTTGTGGGTGTTTTGATTGTTTTTTACACCAGGATGTTGAAGCGCTGAATTTGTTGTTCTATTCACTTTAGGAACGGATGGATATTGGAACGACGTTAAAAGCTATCTGCTAATACTACAATGGACAAGTGACCTTTTTATAGCTACCCTTTTTTTTCTCAACCCTGTTTTTCCTTTACCCCGTATCCCTTCTTATTGTTGACTTTGATATTTTAGGATGAGGCATCGGTCTGATTTTTATCTCTACTTATCTATTATGTCTCTAATTCATGAGTTTAAGGTTTTCTAACTTCTTTTTTTTGTTCATATGCTTCCTTTACAGGGATTTGTCTAGAGTCCCTAACAAAATAAGTTGGATTATAACAAGAAGAATGACCTTGCCTCCATTTTTGTCTCCTTTGTGGTTTACCTTCCTTTCTTAGCGTCTTGTTTGGGTCGAAAATATATTTTTGTTTTCTGTGATCTTTAAATCTATGTTAAATTGGTGGCTTCTTTTTTCAGGGTCAGTTGTGGGTCTTAGAAAGGGTCATGCGTGCACTTAAGCCACATAAATTGAGTATCCCTTTCTGTAGTACTGTTCATGTCGACCCATCTTTGAATCTAGTTTGTTTTTGCCTTGATTGGTTACTTTTTTATCTTTTTCAAAAAAAAAAATGTTGGTTTGTTGGATAAGAGGCTTAATTTTTTAGTTTTATGATACACAATGTTTTGTGCAGTGCATAGAGACTGAATAACTTACAAAGTGGTGCAAATAGCAAGATAGCATATCGCACAAGAGTGGGGATTACATGGTTAATGAGACTAACTGAGAGAGGGGGGCTCCTCGAGGATATCAAACTCATTCTTGTATCCACATTTTAAAATACATTTTGGGGTTGAGTGATTTATTTCTTCTTGACGTAGTTATCCAAAAGTAGGCATTGAGGCATTGAATCTTTCTTTTCTTCAGGTTGGGTTTGGAATTTGGAATGTTTAAAGTTGGACTAGCCTGCAAGAAATGATGATTCTTGCACACACGGATTGTTGTGCTTCGGGGTTTGGAAAAAAGGGTTCTTCGATTTTTTTGACCAAATTTAGTTTTGGCTTAACTGATGAACTTTTTGTGGGATTTATTTATAATCCTATAATTTGTGGACTCTTACAGGTTCAGTATTGAATTTACTGCTCCTTCAGGAACGGATAGAAATGGGATTGAGAACAGTGTTATTGGTTGGCTTTTGCTACAAAAGAAGAGTGATATTTCTCATGTCACCCTTTTTCTCATTATTTCTTGTCTCTTATTTTTCTTTTGCTGCCCAGTTTTTTTCTTTAGAAATTCATGGTATTGCAGATTTAATGCTCGTGATGTATCATGTGGCTTCGATTTGATGTTTAATTACAGAAGTGCGTTATGGATTGGTTGTGAATTCGGCAGATGGTTTCTAGTGGATATGTGCAGCATGGCTTAAGTATACACATCTGTATAGTGGATCATCCTACCCCATCTATGATTATAAATTTTTTTTGGCCCTTCTGAATTGAGGTTTTTATGTGTGCAATACTCCGTGAAATTGTTGGATATGAGACCTGATAGTCTTTTGGTGTATGATACGCAATGTGTGCATTTTATTGAGCGTAGAGGTTTGATGCATGGCAGTCGGATGGTTGAATGACATCGATTGAAGATTTCCTGGTTAATGAGATTTTAGGGGGGATGTTGATTAGAAATATTTTAATAGGTTTACGGGTGAAGTTAACATGTTTTTCTAAGTATTGAACTGTTGACCGTATATGTTTTCGACTTCAAGTTGTTTTTGGGGTCCCGCAATGCTTATTGTTGGGTTTTGATGCTTGGATAACTATTCGACGGACATGGGGATATTGTGTTTCTAGATTGTCACCGAGTTTGAAAGAGGGGGTGTTTTCTTTAATTTTTTTTTTTTTGAGTGTGATTGTTTTGATGGTTCTTACATTGCATTGCTGAAGCGCTGAATTTGCTATTTTGTTTACTTTAGGAACGGATGGATATTGGAATGACGTTAAAAGTTATGTGCTAATGCTACAATGGATAAGTGACCTTTTCCCAGCTACCCTTTTTTTATCTACCTTTTTTTATCTATCCTTTCTTTCCTTTACCCCATGTCCCTTCTTATTGCTGACTTCGATATTTTAAGTTGAGACATTGATCTTATTTTTCTCTCAACAACTATGTCTCTAATTTATGAGTAAAGGTTCTTTGACTTCTTATTTTTTTGTCCGTGTGCTTCCTTTACAGGGATTTGGCTAGTGTCCTTAATAAAATAACTTGGAATATAACAAGAAGAACGACCTTGCCTCCATTTTTGTCTCCTTGGTTCTTTACCTTCCTTTCTTACCATCTTGTTTGGGTCGAAAAACATATTTTTGTTTTCTGTGTTCTTTAACTCCGTGTTAAATTTGTAATTGTACTTTTTTTTCAGGGTCAGTTGTGAGTCTGTAACAAGGTCATGCGTGCACTTAAGCAGTATAGAATGTGTATACCTTTCTGTATTACTGTTCTTATTGACCCATCATTGAATCTAGTTTGTTTTTGCCTTGGTTAACTTTTTATCTTTTTTTCAAAAAAAATTGTTGGTTTGTTGGATAAGACGCTTGATTGTTTGGTTTATGATGCGTAGTGTTTACATAGTGAAGTGCGTAGAGACCAAACAGCTTACACAGTGGTGTAGATACGAGGATAGCGAATGGCACAAGAGTGGGCATTACATGGTTAATGAGACTAACTGAGTGGGTCTCCTTGACGATATCAAACTCATCCTTGTTTCTATATTTTAAAATACATTTTCGGGTTAAGTGATTATTTCTTTTTGACCTAGTGATCCAAAACTTCAGGTTGGGTGTGGAATATGAAATGTCTAAAGTTGGACTATCCTACAAGAATGGTTGATTCTTGCACACACGGATTGTAGTGCTTCGGAGTTTGGAGAAAAGTGTTCTTTGATTTTTTGACTAGATTTACTTTTGGCTTGATTAACTTTGTATTTTTTGTGGGATTTATTTCTAATCTTAAAATTTGTGCAGTCTTACAGGTGTAATATTGAATTTACTGCTCCTTTAAAAATTGATGGAAATGGGATTGAGATGAGTATTATTAGTTGTTGGCTTATGCTACAAAGGAAGAGTGATGTTTCTCCTGTTACCCTTTTTCTCATTGTTTCCCGTCTCTTCTTTATCTTTTACTGTCCATTTTTTTTCTTTGGAAATTCGTGGTATTGCAGATTCAACGCTCATGATGCATCATGTGGCTTCGATTTGATGTTTATTTACTGAAGTGCGTTCTTATGGATTGGTTGTGAATTCGGCACATGGTTTCTAGTAGATATGTCCCGCATGGCTTAAGTATACACATCTGTACAGTGGATCATCCTATCTCATTTATGATTATAATTTTTTTTTGCCCTTCTGAATTGAGGTTTTGATGGGTACAATACGCCCTGAAATTGTTGAATATGGGACCTAATAGTCGTTTGGTGTATGATATGCAGTGTGTGCATTATGCTAAGCATAGAGTTTCGATGCATGATAGTTGGATGGATGCAAGACTATCGATTAAGATCACCTGGTTAATGAGATTTGAAGGGTTTGTTGATTTGAAATATTTCAATAGGTTTAGGGGAGAAGTTAAGATAATGTTTTTCGTATAGTGACATTGGTTTTGAACTATTGACCATATGTATTTTCGACTTCTGGTTGTTTGTAGGATCCCGTAATGCTTATTGTTGGCTTTTGATGCTAGAATAACTATTCGTCGGACATGTAGATATCATGCTTCTAGATTGTTACCGAGTTTCAAAGAGGGAGTGTTTTTTTTTTTTTTTTTTTTTTTTTTTTTTTTTTTTTTATGTGTTTTGATTGTTTTTGCACTAGGATGCTGAAGCGCTGAATTTGTTGTTCTGTTCACTTTTGGAATAGATGGATATTGGAACGACGTTGAAAGCTATCTGCTAACACTACAATGGACAAGTGACCTTTTTGCAGCTACCCTTTTTTTTCTCAACCCTTTCCTTCCTTTACCCCGTATCCCTTCTTATTGTTGACTTTGATATTTTCGGATGAGGCATCGGTCTGATTTTTATCTCAACTTATCTATTATGTCTCTAATTCTTGAGTCTAAGGTTTTCTAACTTATTTTTTTTTGTTCGTATGCTTCCTTTACAGGGATTTGGCTAGTCCCTAACAAAATAAGTTGGATTTTAACAAGAAGAATGACCTTGCCTCCATTTTTGTCTCCTTTGTGCTTTACCTTCCTTTCTTACCGTCTTGTTTGGGTTGAAAATCATATTTCTGTTTTCTGTGATCTTTAACTCTATGTTAAATTGCCGACACCTTTTTTCAGGGTCAGCTGTGGGTCTTAGAAAGGGTCATGCGTGCACTTATGCTACATAGTATGAGTAGCCCTTTCTGTAGTACTGTTCATGTTGACCCATCTTTGAATCTAGTTTGTTTTTGCCTTGATTGGTTACTTTGTTATCTTTTTCAAAAAAAAAAAAAAATGTTGTTGGTTTGTTGGATAAGAGGCTTAATTGTTTGGTTTTATGATACTCAATGTTTTTTGCAGTGCATAGAGACTGAACAACTTACAAAGTGGTGCAAATAGCAAGATATGCTATTGCACAAGAGTGGGGATTACATGGTTAATGTGACTAACTGAGAGAGGGGGGCTCCTCGTGGATATCAAACTCATCCTTGTATCCACATTTTAAAATAAATTTTGGGGTTGAGTGATTATTTCTTCTTGACATAGTTATCCAAAAGTAGGCATTGAGGCATTGAATCTTTCTCCTCTTCAGGTTGGGTTTGGGATCTGGAATGTCTAAAGTTGGACTAGCCTGCAAGAAATGATGATTTTTGCACACGCGGATTGTAGTGCTTCGGAGTTTGGAAAAAAGGGTTCTTTCATTTTTTGACCAGATTTAGTTTTGGCTTAACTGATAAATCGTTTGTGGGATTTATTTATAATCCTATAATTTGTGGACTCTTACAGGTGCAGTATTGAATTTACTGCTCCTTCAGGAACGGATGGAAATGGGATTGAGAACAGTGTTATTGGTTGTTGGCTTATGCTACAAAAGAAGAGTGATATTTCTCCTGTTACCCTTTTTCTCATTGTTTCTTGTCTCTTTATCTTTTGCTGTCCAGTTTTTTCTTTAGAAATTCATGGTATTGCCGATTTAACGCTCGTGATGTATCATGTGGCTTCGATTTGTTGTTTATTTACAGTGCGTTTTTATGGATTGGTTGTGAATTGGGCAGATGGTTTCTAATGGATATGTGCAGCATATTTCAATACGTTTAGGGGAGAAGTTAAGATAATGCTTTTCTTATAGTGACATTGATTTTGAACTACTGACCATATATGTTTTCGACTTCAGGTTGTTTGTTGGATCCCGTAATGCTTATTGTTGGCTTTTGATGCTAGAATAACTATTCGACGGACATATAGATATCATGCTTTTAGATTGTTACTGAGTTTTAAAGTGGGGGTGTTTTTTTTTTTTTTTTTTTTTTTGTGTGTGTGTTTTGATTGTTTTTTACACAAGGATGTTGAAGCGCTGAATTTGTTGTTCTGTTCACTTTAGAAACGGATGGATATTGGAACGACGTTAAAAACCATCTGCTAATACTACAATGGACAAGTGACCTTTTTGTAGCTACCCTTTTTTTTCTCAACCATGTTTTTCCTTTACTCCGTATCCCTTCTTATTGTTAACTTTGATTTTTTAGGATGCGGCATCGGTCTGATTTTTATCTCTACTTATCTATTATGTCTCTATTTCGTGAGTCTAAGGTTTTCTAACTTTTTTTTTTTTTTTGTTCGTATGCTTCCTTTACAGGGATTTGGCTAGAGTCCCTAACAAAATAAGTTGGATTATAACAGGAAGAATGACCTTGCCTCCATTTTTGTCTCCTTTGTGCTTTACCTTCCTTTCTTAGTGTCTTGTTTGGGTGGTAAAACATATTTCTGTTTTCTGTGATCTTTAACTCTATGTTAAATTGGTGACTCCTTTTTTCAGGGTCAGTTGTGGGTCTTAGAAAGGGTCATGCGTGCACTTAAGCCACATAAAATGAGTATCCCTTTCTGTAGTACTGTTCATGTCGACCCATCTTTGAATCTAGTTTGTTTTTGCCTTGATTGGTTACTTTGATATCTTTTTCAAAAAAAAAAATGTTGTTGGTTTGTTGGATAAGAGGCTTAATTTTTTAGTTTTATGATACACAATGTTTTGTGCAGTGCATAGAGACGGGACAACTTACAAAGTGGTGCAAATAGCAAGATAGCATATCGCACAAGAGTAGGGATTACATGGTTAATGAGACTAACTGAGAGAGGGGGGGCTCCTCGAAGATATCAAACTCTTCCTTGTGTCCACATTTTAAAATACATTTTGGGGTTGAGTGATTATTTCTTCTTGACGTAGTTATCCAAAAGTAGGCATTGAGGCATTGAATCTTTCTCCTCTTCAGGTTGGGTTTGGAATCTGGAATGTTTAAAGTTGGACTAGCCTGCAAGAAATGATGATTCTTGCACACACGGATTGTAGTGCTTCGGAGTTAGGAAAAAAAGGTTCTTCGATTTTTTTGACCAAATTTAGTTTTGGCTTAACTGATAAACTTTTTGTGGGATTTATTTATAATCCTATAATTTGTCGACTCTTACAGGTGCAGTATTGAATTTACTGCTCTTTCAGGAACGGATGGAAATGGGATTGAGAACAGTGTTATTGGTTGTTGGCTTATGCTACAAAAGAAGAGTGATATTTCTCCTGTCACCCTTTTTCTCATTGTTTCTTGTCTCTTCTTTTATCTTTTGCTGTCCAGTTTTTTTCTTTAGAAATTCTTGGTATTGCAGATTTAATGTTCGTGCTGTATCATGTGGCTTCGATTTGATGTTTAATTACAGAAGTGCATTCTTATGGATTGGTTGTGAATTCGGCAGATGGTTTCTAGTGGATGTGCTGCATGGCTTAAGTATACACATCTGTATAGTGGATCATCTCTAGTGGATGTGCAGCATGGCTTAAGTATACACATCTGTATAGTGGATCATCCTACCCCATCTATGATTATAAATTTTTTTTGGCCCTTCTGAATTGAGGTTTTTATGTGTGCAATACTCCGTGAAATTGTTGGATATGAGACCTGATAGTCGTTTGGTGTATGATACGCAATGTGTGCATTATGTTGAGCATGGAGGTTTGATGCATGGCATTCGGATGGTTGAATGACATCGATTGAAGATCTCTTGGTTAATGAGATTTTAGAGGGGATGTTGATTAGAAATATTTCAATAGGTTTAGGGGTGAAGTAAACATGTTTTTCTAAGTATTGAACTGTTGACCATATATGTTTTCGACTTCAAGTTGTTTCTGGGATCCCGCAATGCTTATTGTTGGGTTTTGATGCTTGGATAACTATTCGACGGACATGGGGATATCGTGTTTCTAGATTGTCACCGAGTTTGAAAGAGGGGGTGTTTTCTTTATTTATTTATTTTTTTTGAGTGTGATTGTTTTGATAGTTCTTACATTGCATTGCTGAAGTGCTGAATTTGCTATTTTGTTCACTTTAGGAACGGATGGATATTGGAACGATGTTAAAAGTTATGTGCTAATGCTACAATGGATAAGTGACCTTTTCCCAGCTACCCTTTTTCTATCTATCCTTTCTTTCCTTTACCCCATGTCCCTTTTTATTGCTGACTTCGATATTTTAAGTTGAGACATTGGTCTTATTTTTCTCTCAACTACTATGTCTCTAATTTATGAGTAAGGTTTTCTAACTTCTTATTTTTTTGTCTGTGTGCTTCCTTTATAGGGATTTGGCTAGTGTCCCTAATAAAATAACTTGGAATATAACAAGAAGAACGACCTTGCCTCCATTTTTGTCTCCTTGGTTCTTTACCTTCCTTTCTTACCATCTTGTTTGGGTCGAAAAACATATTTTTGTTTTCTGTGTTCTTTAATTCCGTGTTAAATTTGTAATTGTACTTTTTTTTCAGGGTCAGTTGTGAGTCTGTAACAAGGTCATGCGTGCACTTAAGCAGCATAGAATGAGTATACCTTTCTGTATTACTGTTCTTATTGACCCATCTTTGAATCTAGTTTGTTTTTGCCTTGGTTAACTTTTTATGTTTTTCCAAAAAAAATTAACAGCTTACACAAGTGGTGTAGATACCAAGATAGCATATCGCACAAGAGTGGGCATTACATGGTTAATGAGACTAACTAAGAGTGGGTCTCCTTGAAGATATCAAACTCATCCTTGTTTCCACATTTTAAAATACATTTTGGGGTTGAGTGATTATTTCTTCTTGACCTAGTGATCCAAAAGTAGGCATTGAGGCATTGAATCTGTTTCCTCTTCAGGTTGGGTGTGGAATATGAAATGTCTAAAGTTGGACTATCCTACAAGAATGGATGATTCTTGCACACACGGATTGTAGTGGTTTGGAGTTTGGAGAAAAGTGTTCTTTGATTTTTTTGACTAAATTTACTTTTGGCTTGATTAACTTTGAAATTTTTGTGGGATTTATTTCTAATCCTAAAATTTGTGCACTCTTACAGGTGCAGTATTGAATTTACTGCTCCTTTAAAAATTGATGGAAATGGGATTGAGAAGAGTATTATTGGTTGTTGGCTTATGCTACATTGAAATATTTCAATAGGTTTAGGGGAGAAGTTAAGATAATGTTTTTCGTATAGTGACATTGGTTTTGAACTATTGACCATATGTGTTTTCGACTTCTGGTTGTTTGTAGGATCCCGTAATGCTTATTGTTGGCTTTTGATGCTAGAATAACTATTCGACGGACATGTAGATATCATGCTTCTAGATTGTTACTGAGTTTGAAAGAGGGGGTGTTTTCTTTAATTTTTTTTTTGTGTGTGTGTGTGTGTGTTTTGATTGTTTTTACACTAGGATGCTGAAACGCTGAATTTGTTGTTCTATTCACTTTAGGAACGGATGGATATTGGAACGACGTTAAAAGCTATCTGCTAATACTACAATGGACAAGTGACCTTTTTGCAGCTACCCTTTTTTTTCTCAACCCTTTCCTTCCTTTACCCCGTATCCCTTCTTATTGTTGACTTTGATATTTTAGGATGAGGCATCGGTCTGATTTTTAGCTCTACTTATCTATTATGTCTCTAATTCATGAGTCTAAGGTTTTCTAACTTTTTTTTTTGTTCATATGCTTCCTTTACAGGGATTTGGCTAGAGTCCCTAACAAAATAAGTTGGATTTTAACAGGAAGAATGACCTTGCCTCCATTTTTGTCTCCTTTGTGCTTTACCTTCCTTTCTTAGTGTCTTGTTTGGGTCGAAAAACATATTTCTGTTTTCTGTGATCTTTAACTCTATGTTAAATTGGTGACTCCTTTTTTCAGGGTCAGTTGTGGGTCTTAGAAAGGGTCATGCGTGCACTTAAGCCACATAAAATGAGTATCCCTTTCTGTAGTACTGTTCATGTTGACCCATCTTTGAATCTAGTTTGTTTTTGCCTTGATTGGTTACTTTGTTATCTTTTTCAAAAAAAAAAAAAAATTGTTGGTTTGTTGGATAAGAGGCTTAATTTTTTTGTTTTATGATACACAATGTTTTGTGCAGTGCATAGAGACTGAACAACTTACAAAGTGGTGCAAATAGCAAGATAGCATATCGCACAAGAGTGGGGATTACATGGTTAATGAGACTAATTGAGAGAGGGGGGCTCCTCGAGGATATCAAACTCATCCTTGTATTCACATTTTAAAATACATTTTGGGGTTGAGTGATTATTTCTTCTTGACATAGTTATCCAAAAGTAGGCATTGAGGCATTGAATCTTTCTCCTCTTCAGGTTGGGTTTGGAATCTGGAATGTCTAAAGTTGGACTAGCCTGCAAGAAATGATGATTCTTGCACACACGGATTGTAGTGCTTCGGAGTTTGGAAAAAAGGGTTCTTTGATTTTTTTGACCAAATTTAGTTTTGGCTTAACTGATAAACTTTTTGTGGGATTTATTTATAATCCTATAATTTGTGGACTCTTACAGGTGCAGTATTGAATTTACTGCTCCTTCAGGAACGGATGGAAATGGGATTGAGAACAGTGTTATTGGTTGTTGGCTTATGCTACAAAAGAAGAGTGATATTTCTCCTGTTACCCTTTTTCTCATTGTTTCTTGTCTCTTCTTTATCTTTTGCTGTCCAGTTTTTTTTCTTTAGAAATTCATGGTATTGCAGATTTAACGCTCATGATGTATCATGTGGCTTCGATTTGATGTTTATTTATAGAAGTGCGTTGGCCTTCCCCACCCCTTTAGATTCTTTATTTTGGATTGGGTTTTTGTGGAATTGTTGGTGCCGATGGTTTCTAGTGTGATATGTGCAGCATATTTCAATAGGTTTTAGGGAGAAGTTAAGATAATATTTTTCGTATAGTGACATTGGTTTTAAACTATTGACCATATATGTTTTCGACTTCAGGTTGTTTGTTGGATCCCGTAATGCTTATTGTTGGCTTTTTATACTAGAATAACTATTTAACGGACATGTAGATATCATGCTTCTAGATTGTTACTGAGTTTGAAAGAGGGGGTGTTTTCTTTATTTATTTATTTTTTTATGTGTGCGTTTTGATTGTTTTTTACACCAGGATGCTGAAGCGTTGAATTTGTTGTTCTGTTCACTTTAGGAACGGATGGATATTGGAACGACGTTAAAAGCTATCTGCTGATACTACAATGGACAAGTGACCTTTTTGCAGCTACCCTTTTTTTCCTCAACCCTTTTTTCTTTACTCCGTATCCCTTCTTGTTGTTGACTTTGATATTTTAGGATGAGGCATCGGTCTGATTTTTATCTCTACTTATCTATTATGTCTCTAATTCATGAGTCTAAGGTTTTCTAACTTTTTTTTTTTTTTTTCCGTATGCTTCCTTTACAGGGATTTGTTTAGAGTCCCTAACAAAATAAGTTGGATTATAACAGGAAGAATGGCCTTGCCTCCATTTTTGTCTCCTTTGTGCTTTACCTTCCTTTCTTAGCGTCTTGTTTGGGTCGAAAAACATATTTCTGTTTTCTGTGATCTTTAACACTATGCTAAATTGGTGACTCCTTTTTTCTGGGTCAGTTTTGGGTCATAGAAAGGGTCATGCGTGCACTTAAGCCACATAGAATGAGTAACCCTTTCTGTGGTACTGTTCATGTTGACCCATATTTGAATCTAGTTTGTTTTTGCCTTGATTGGTTACTTTGTTATCTTTTTCAAAAAAAAAAAAAATGATGTTGGTTTGTTGGATAAGAGGCTTAATTGTTTAGTTTTATGATACACAATGTTTTGTACAGTGCATAGAGACTGAATAACTTACGAAGTGGTGCAAATAGCAAGATAGCATATCGCACAAGAGTGGGGATTACATGGTTAATGAGACTAACTGAGAGAGGGGGGCTCCTCGAAGATATCAAACTCATCCTTGTATCCACATTTTAAAATACATTTTGGGGTTGAGTGATTATTTCTTCTTGACATAGTTATCCAAAAGTAGGCATTGAGGCATTGAATCTTTCTCCTCTTCAGGTTGAGTTTGGAATCTGGAATGTCTAAAGTTGGACTAGCCTGCAAGAAATGATGATTCTTGCACACACGGATTGTAGTGCTTCGGAGTTTGGAAAAAAGGGTTCTTTGATTTTTTGACCAGATTTAGTTTTGGCTTAACTGATAAATCTTTTGTGGGATTTATTTGTAATCCTATAATTTGTGGACTCTTACAGGTGCAGTATTGAATTTACTGCTCCTTCAGGAACGGATGGAAATGGGATTGAGAGCAGTATTATTGGTTGTTGGCTTATGCTACAAAAGAAGAGTGATATTTCTCCTGTTACCCTTTTTCTCATTGTTTCCTGTCTCTTCTTTATCTTTTACTGTCCAGTTTTTTTCTTTAGAAATTCATGGTATTACAGATTTAACGCTCGTGATGCATCATGTGGCTTCGTTTTGATGTTTATTACAGAAGTGTGTGCTTGTGGATTGATTGTGAATTCGGCACATGCTTTATAGTGGATATGTGCAGCATGGCTTAAGTATACACTTCTGTATAGTGGATCATCCTACCCCATCTATGACTATAAGTTTTTTTTGGTCCTTCTGAATTGAGGTTTTTATGTGTGCAATACTCCGTGAAATTGTTGGATATGAGACCTGATAGTCGTTCGGTGTATGATACGCAATGTGTGCATTATGTTGAGCGTAGAGGTTTGATGCATGGCAGTTGGATGGTTGAATGACATCGATTGAAGATCTCCTGGTTAATGGGATTTTAGGGGGGATGTTATTAGAAATATTTCAATAGGTTTAGGGGTGAAGTTTACATGTTTTTCATATGGTGACAGTAAATTAAGTATTGAACTGTTGACCATATATGTTTTCGACTTCAAGTTGTTTCTGGGATCCCGCAATGCTTATTGTTGGGTTTTGATGCTTGGATAACTATTCGACGGACATGGGGATATCGTGTTTCTAGATTGTCAATTAGTTTGAAAGTGGGGGTGTTTTTTTTTTTTTTTTTTTTTTTGAGTGTGATTGTTTTGATGGTTCTTACATTGCATTGCTGAAGCGCTGAATTTTATATTTTGTTCACTTTAGGAACGGGTGGATATTGGAACGACGTTAAAAGTTATGTGCTAATGCTACAATGGATAAGTGACCTTTTCCCAGCTACCCTTCTTTTATCTACCTTTTTTTATCTATCCTTTCTTTCCTTTTCCCAATGTCCCTTCTTATTGTTGACTTCGATATTTTAAGTTTAGACATTGGTCTTATTTTTCTCTCAACTACTATGTCTCTAATTTATGAGTAAGGTTTTCTAACTTCTTATTTTTTTTGTCCGTGTGCTTCCTTTACAGGGATTTGGCTAGTGTCCCTAATAAATAACTTGGAATATAACAGGAAGAACGACCTTGCCTCTATTTTTGTCTCCTTGGTTCTTTACCTTCCTTTCTTACCATCTTGTTTGGGTCGAAATACATATTTTTGTTTTCTGTGATCTTTAAATCTATGTTAAATTGGTGGCTTCTTTTTTCAGGGTCAGTTGTGGGTCTTAGAAAGGGTCATGCGTGCACTTAAGCCACATAAATTGAGTATCCCTTTCTGTTGTACTGTTCATGTTGACCCATCTTTGAATCTAGTTTGTTTTTGCCTTGATTGGTTACTTTGTTATCTTTTTCAAAAAAAAAAAAAAAATGTTGTTGGTTTGTTGGATAAGAGGCTTAATTGTTTGGTTTTATGATGCACAAGTTTTTACGTGAAGTGCATAGAGACTGAATAACTTACAAAGTGGTGTAGATACTAGGATAGCGAATGGCACAAGAGTGGGCATTACTTGGTTAATGAGACTAATTGAGTGGGTCTCCTTGAAGATATCAAACCCCTTTCTTCTTGATTATTTCTTCTTGACCTAGTGATCCAAAAGTAGGCATTGAGGCATTGAATCTGTTTTCTCTTCGGGTTGGGTGTGGAATATGAAATGTCTAAAGTTGGACTATCCTACAAGAATGTATGATTCTTGCACACGGGGATTGTAGTGCTTCGGAGTTTGGAGAAAAGTGTTCTTTGATTTTTTGACTAGATTTACTTTTGGCTTGACTAACTATGTACTTTTTGTGGGATTTATTTCTAATCTTAAAATTTGTGCACTCTTACAGGTGTAGTATTGAATTTACTGCTCCTTTAAAAATTGATGGAAATGGGATTGAGAAGAGTATTATTGGTTGTTGGCTTATGCTACAAAGGAAGAGTGATGTTTCTCCTGTTACCCTTTTTCTCATTGTTTCCCGTCTCTTCCTTATCTTTTACTGTCCAGTTTTTTTCTTTGAAAATTCATGGTATTGCAGATTTAACGCTCATGCTGCATCATGTGGCTTCGATTTGATGTTTATTTACAGAAGTGCGTTCTTATGGATTGGTTGTGAATTCGGCACATGGTTTATAGTAGATATGTCCAGCATGGCTTAAGTATACACATCTGTATAGTGGATCATCCTATCTCATCTATGTGTATAATTTTTTTTTTCTGCCCTTCTGAATTGAGGTTTTGATGGGTACAATACGTCCTGAAATTGTTGGATATGAGACCTAATAGTCGTTTGGTGTATGATATGCTGTGTGTGCATTATGCTAAGCATAGAGTTTCGATGCATGATAGTTGGATGGATGCATTACTATCGATTGAAGGTCACCTGGTTAATGAGATTTGAAGGGTTTGTTGATTTGAAATATTTCAATAGGTTTAGGGGAGAAGTTAAGATAATGTTTTTCGTATAGTGACATTGGTTTTGAACTATTGACCTTATATGTTTTTGACTTCAGGTTGTTTGTAGGATCCCGTAATGCTTATTGTTGGCTTTTGATGCTAGAATAACTATTCGACAGACATGTATATATCATGCTTCTAGATTGTTACTGAGTTTGAAAGAGTGGGTGTTTTTTTAATTTTTTTTTTTGTGTGTTTTGATTGTTTTTACACCAAGATGCTGAATCGCTGATATTTTTTTTTTTGTTCGTATGCTTCCTTTACAGGGATTTGGATAGTGTCCCTAACAAAACAAGTTGGATTATAACAGGAAGAATGACCTTGCCTCCATTTTTGTCTCCTTTGTGCTTTTACCTTCCTTTCTTAGTGTCTTGTTTGGGTCGAAAAACATATATCTATTTTCTGTGATCTTTAACTCTTATGTTAAATTGGTGACTCCTTTTTTTAGGGTCAGTTGTGGGTCTTAGTCATGCGTGCACTTAAGCCACATAAAATGAGTATCCCTTTCTGTAGTACTGTTCTTGTCGACCCATCCTCTGAATCTAGTTTGTTTTTGCCTTGATTGGTTACTTTGTTATCTTTTTCAAAAAAAAAAAAATGTTGTTGGTTTGTTGGATAAGAGGCTTAATTTTTTAGTTTTATGATACACAATGTTTTGTGCAGTGCATAGAGACTGAACAACTTACAAAGTGGTGCAAATAGTTTGCATATCGCACAAGAGTGGGGATTACATGGTTAATGAGACTAACTGAGAGAGGGGGGCTCCTCGTGGATATCATACTCATCCTTGTATCCACATTTTAAAATACATTTTGGGGTTGAGTGATTATTTCTTCTTGACATAGTTATCCAAACGTAGGCATTGAGGCATTGAATCTTTCTTCTCTTCAGGTTGGGTTTGGAATCTGGAATGTCTAAAGTTGAACTAGCCTGCAAGAAATGATGATTCTTGCACACACGGATTGTACTGCTTTGGAGTTTGGAAAAAAGGGCTCTTTGATTTTTTTGATCAGATTTAGTTTTGGTTTAACTGATAAACTTTTTGTGGGATTTATTTATAATCCTATAATTTGTGGACTCTTACAGGTGCAGTATTGAATTTACTGCTCCTTCAGAAACTGATGGAAATGGGATTGAGAATAGTATTATTGGTTGTTGGCTTATGCTACAATAGAAGAGTGATATTTCTCCTGTTACCCTTTTTCTCTTTGTTTCTTGTCTCTTCTTTATCTTTTGCTGTCCAGTTTTTTTCTTTAGAAATTCATGGTATTGCAGATTTAACGCTCGTGATGTATCACGTGGCTTCGATTTGATGTTTATTTACCGAAGTGCGTTCTTATGGATTGGTTGTGAATTCGGCAGATGGTTTCTAGTGGATATGTGCAGCATAACTTAAGTATACACATTTGTACAATGGATCGTCCTACATTTATGGCTAGTTATTTTTCTTCCCTTTTGAATAGAGGTTTTTGTGTGCAATACACCTTGAAATTGTTGGATATGAGACCTAATTGTCGTTTGGTATATGATATGCGGTGTGTGCATTTTTTTGAAAGAGGGTGTTTTCTTTAATTTTTTTTTACTGAGTTTGAAAGAGGTGGTGTTTTCTTTAAATTTTTTTGGTATGTTTTTATTGTTTTTACATTGGGTTGCTGATGTGTTGAATTTACTGTTCTATTCACTTCAGGAACGGATGGATATTGGAACAAAGTTGAAAGTTGTGTGCTATTGCTACAATGGACAAGTGACCTTTTCCTAGCTACCCTTTTTTCTCAACCCTTTCTTTTCTTTACCCCATATCCCTTCTTATTGTTGATTTTGATATTTTTGGATGAGGCATCAGTCTTATTTCTCTCTACTTATCTACTATGTCTAATTTGTGAGTCTTAAGGTTTTCTAACTTCTTTTTTTTTTTTGTCCGTGTGCTTCCTTTATAGGGATTTGGCTAGTGTCCCTAACAAAATAAGTTGGAATATAATAAGAAGAATGACCTTGCTTCCATTTTTGTTTCCTTGGTTCTTTACCTTCATTTCCTACCATCTTGTTTGGGTCGAAAACATATTTTCTGTTTTCTATGATCTTCAACTCAATGTTTTGGTAACTGTACTTTTTCTTTTTCAGGGTTAGTTTTGAGTTTGTGACATGGTCATGCATGCACTTAAGCAGCATAGAATGGGTATACCTTTGTGTAGTACTGTTCTTGTTGAACCATCTTTAAATCTAGTTTGTTCTTGCCTTCGTTAACTTTTTATTTTTTTTCAAAAAAAAAAATTGTAGTTGGGTTGTTGCATAAGAAGCTTAATTGGTTGGTTTATGATACACAATGTTTACATATTGTAGTGCATAGGGGACAAACAACCTAAAAAGTGGTGCAGGTAGCAATATAGCAAATGGCACAAGAGTGGGAATTACGTTGTTAATGAGCTAAGGGGTTCTCCTTGAGGATATCAAATTCATCATTATTTTCACATTTTAAAATACATTTTGGGGTTTAGTAATTATTACTTTTGACATAGTGATCCAAAAGTAGGCATTGAGGCATTGAATATGTTTCTTCTTCAGGTTGGGTTAGGTTGGGTTTGGAATCTGGAATGTCTAAAGTTGGACTATTCTGCAAGTATGGATGATTCTTGGACACACGGATTGTAGTGCTTTGGAGTTTCAAAAAAAGGGTTCTTTGATTTTGACTAGATTTAGTTTTGGCTTGATTAACTATGAACTTTTCATGGGATTTTTCGTCTCTTCCTTATATTTTACTATCCAGTTTTTTTTCTTTGGAAATTCGTGGTATTGCAGATTTAACGCTTGTGATGCATCATGTGGCTTTGATTTGATGTTTATTTACAGAAGTGCGTTCTTATGGATTAGTTGTGATTTTGTCACATGGTTTCTAGTGGATATGTGCAACATCGTTTAAGTATACATATCTGTACAGTGGATCATCTTACCCTATATATGACTATAATTTTTTTTTATCTACCTTTATGAATTGAGGTTTTGATGTCTGTAATACGCCCTAAAATTTTTGGATGCGAGACCTAATAGTTGTTTGGTGTATGATATGCAGTGTGTGCATTATGTTGAGTGTAGAGTTTCGATGCATGGCAGTCGGATGGATGCATGACAATCGATTGAAGATCACCTGGTTAATGAGATTTGAAGGGGGTGTTGATTTGGAATATTTCAATTGGTTTAGGGGTGAATTTATGATATGTTTGCTACATGGTGACATTAAATTAGGTGTACTGTTGACCATATATCTGGTTGTTTTTGGGATCACCGCAATGCTTATTGTTGCGTTTTGATGTTAGGATAACTATTCGACGGACACGTGGATATCATGCTTGTAGATTGTTACCTAGTTTGAAAGAGGGGATATGTTTGTTTTGATTGTTTTTACACCGGGTTGTTGAAGCTCTGAATTTGTTGTTCTGTTCACTTTAGGAACGGATGGATATTGGAACGATGTTAAAAGTTGTATGTTAATGCTACAATGGACAAGTGATCCTTTTCCAACTATCTCTTCTTTTTTTTTTTTCTCAACCCTTTCTTTCCTTCACTCTGTACCCTTTCTATTGTTGACATCGATATTTTAGGTTGAGGCATCGGTCTGATTTTTCTCTCTACGTATCTACTATGTAGTTATATTTTAATTTATGAGTTTAATGGTTTTTTAACTTCTTATTTTTTTTGTGCGTATCCTTTAGAAGGATTTGGCTAGTGTTCCTAATCAAATAAATTGGTATATAACATGAAGAATGACTTTGCCTCCATTTTTGTCTTACCTTCCCTTCTTACCGTCTTGTTTGGGGAGAGACATATTTTTATTTTTTGTGATCTTTAACTCAGTGTTAAATTGGTGAAACTTTACTTCTTTTGAAGGTTAGTTGTGAGTCTTAGACATGGTCATGTGTGCGCTTAAGCAGCATAGATTGAGCATACATTTCTGTAATGCTGCTCCTGTTGACGTATCTTTGAATCTAGTTTGTTTTTGCCTTGATTGGTTACTTTGTTATATTTTTTCAAAAAAAATTGTGGTTGGTTTATTGGATAAGTAGCTAAATTGTCTGGTTTTTGAGATAGTGCATTTTCGTTTCATTCTATGGAAAATTGGAAACGTCGAAGTGAGCTGTGGCTTATAAATTCACATAGTGCAGTGCATAGAAACAGGACAGATTACATAATGATGCACACAACAACATAGCGAATGGCATAAGTGTGGGGACTACGTGGTTAATGAGACTAACTGAGGGGGTTCCTTGAGAATATCAAATTCATTTTTGTTTCCACATTTTTATATACATTTTGGAGTTGTGTGATTATTTTTTCTTGACGTAGTGAATCAAAAGTAGGCATTAATTCTGTCTCCTTTTCATGTTCGGTTTGAATCTAGAATGTCTAAAGTTGGACTATCCTGCAAGAATGGATGATTCTTGGATACACGTATGTAGTGCTTCGGAGTACGAAAAAAGGGGTTCACTGAATTTTGTTTTGGCTTGATTAACTATAAACTTTTCGTATGGTTTATTTGTTGGCTTATACTACAAAAGAAGAGTGATATTTCTCATGTTACTCTTTTCACATTGTTTCCTGTCTCTTCCTTACCTTTTACTGTCTAGTTTTTTTGTTTGGAAAGTTCATGGGATTGCAGATTTAAAGCTCGTGATGTGTCATGTGGCTTTGATTTGATGTTTATTTACAGAAGTGCGTTTTTATAGATTAGAAGTGCAATCTTATGGATTGGATGTGAGTTCAGCACATGGTTTCTCATGGATATGTGGCATGGCTTAAGTATACTTAGCATGGCTTAAGTATACACATCTGCATAGTGGATGATCTTGCACTATCTATGATTATAACGTTTTTTTCTACCCTTCTGGATTGAGGTTTTGATATGTGTAATACACCGTAAAATTAAAATTGTTGGATATGAGACTTAATAGTAGTTTGGTGTATGATACGCGGTGCGTCCATTATGCTGAGTAGAGTTTCGATGCATGGCAGTTGGTTGGATGCATGACAATCAATTGAAGATCACCTGGTTAATAAGATTTAAAGGGGGTGTTGATTTGAAATATTTCAATAGATTTAGGGGTGAAGTTAAGATTTGTGTTTCATATGGTGACATTAAATTAGGTGAACTGTTGACCATATTTGAGTATTCATGTTCTTACCCTCTGTGTTCTTCGGACTCTTCGCGAAGTTTTTTATTTGAGAATGATCACATGTTTGTGCTTTGAGGTGATGCAGATGAGGTAGCTTCTTTTGTTTTGTCTCGGTGATGAGGTTGAGGTATTTCGTCGACTTACTGAGCTATTTGGTTCATTTTTTTTAATTATGGGGCTAAAATTCTTGGACCGAAAAAGTTCGACAGGATGAGATGGTTCGGTGTATGAAGGTGAGATGATGTGACTACATATTTCAAGGGGTAAAATTTTGAATTTGTAAAAGTGGGAAGATGAAGGTGAAAAGTTGCCTCCATTTTTGGGTCTAGCCAATGTAATCCTGTCACGTAGTGCTTATATAGGGTAGACGTAATGAATGACGTTGGATTCGCGGTGGTAAAAAGGGTAGTATCTAAGCGAAGTGCCACTTTAGTATTTTTCACTCTAAAATTCACTATTTTACTTGGGGGTAAAGAGATCTTTGAGTATCATAGATTCATAGTTTTTTTGAGTATTTGGTCGAAGATTCGCTTTTGCTTTAGTCCATGGCCGAGGTTTCAATTTTCTCCTAAGTTTGTTGCCAGAGTCTTAGTTGGTTATGTTTTTTTCAACGGATTTGTCATTTGAAGATCGAGCCCCAAACCAGTAAGTACGTTCTTTCCTACTTTGTCGTATTTTTTGTAAATACGTCCGGTTTGATAGAGAGAAGAAGTGACTAAATCTGGAACCAAAGACTCTGATGAGGAGCATACCTTGACCGAGTCGGTGGGGGACGAAGAGAGGGCCTTTCAGGAGGGGGAGTACTATGATGCTTATGAAGCGATGGTGGCTCATGCAGGGGCGCCACCGCTCTATCCGTGATAGAATGTACATGCTCCTTGACACGACTATTGCCGAACTAAGATATATGTATTACATTTCGAATGACTACTTGATACCACGGCCAGTGGCTGGTGAGTAAGCCTATAGGTCGAAGAGCAAAGAACTTTGTGTTTATGTGGAAATGCTCAAGGAGAGGGTTTGGTTGCAATTGTTCAATCTCATAGTGCGTATGAAGTATTACAACTTGGTGCCTGGGCAAATGATGCCGACACCTGGAAGAACATAGCCAACTCTAACCCTATATCGGTACTATTTCCAACTGAAGGAGTACGATACCATCGGGTGGTACTACTTTGTATGGAAGAATAAGCTACCTTAGATTATTATGGGCAAGCCAATGTCTATAAAGGGTTGGAAGGGCAAGTTTTTCTTTGTCCTAAGTTAGGATTACCGATCTATAATTAGTGGGAGGTGATCAACTCGGGTCCATATAATGGATATCCGAGGCTGAACAAAGACAGGGGTTTTGTTATCGAGCATATCCAAAGTGGTATGCCGGTGACTGTTCAAGAGCTTGTGGATCCAATTGTACCCTTTTGTGCGGGATTGCTAGGTGAGTTAGAAAAATTCCTTTGTCTAGTTAGTGTATATACTTGTCGTATGTTATTTGTTACAGTGGGTCATACAAAGGATGATATTCATATGCGGCAAGCCGCAGTGGCAAAGAAGAAAAGAGTTAGGGTGAAGTTCTGTGGGAGCAACAACAATGTCGTTGCTTTGTCTATGATTGTGGAGTAGATGATGGTTATTGTTGTGAGGATTTCTCTGGTCTCCCCAACTAATTTGTCATTTGGTCGGAATAGGAAGAGGAGTGGGGACAAAATTGATGCAGAGGGGGTGTCGGGACTATGCCTTCATTGTCCTGTTGACCAAGAGGATTTTGGCCTTATCATTTTCTACTGTACGAGAAGGCATAGGACAAACCTTGGGATCTCTGGATCGAAGACTCTTCCTGTGAGTTCCAGCCTGGCAGTATTTCCCTAAGTAGGGGGACTCAAAGTTCCCCTAAAGGCCCTACTCAATAGATACCTCTAAGTACATCTCCGCAAATGAGATGTCCTATTCCAATACCACTTTAGGTGTTGAACAAGTTTATCAACCCTTATGGGCATTTACTACTGAGGACAGGGCTCTCGGTGATCCTCGTATTGCCGTGGAGATCATACGGGGGGCTCGAATGCCCCAGGATGTTCAGTTCATAGGGACCTTATCCACTTTAGCTCTTCAGTCTTCTACTCGCATAGTCGTTGCCTCAATAAGTTATCTTCCCTAATTTCTTTTTGCGAAATGTCTCTCTCTTTGTGGCAACATTAATCAGTGTATGAATTGGTGTAGAATCACATATGTGGCGGAGAACGATAAAAGGATAGGTCTTCTTGGCCGTCAGCTTGAGTGGGCCACTTTTCATAGAGTACAAGCTTTGAAGGAAAAAGACATCATGGCTGTTGAAGTTTGGAAACTCACAGATGAGGTGCAATCTTTAAAGGATTCTCTCAAGCGGGGGCAAGATTTTTTATCTGATGAAAGCCGCCTTCGTGAGCAAGCTGTTGCCAGGGAGGTTGTGGTTTTAAAAAGGCAATCTAAGCTTGAAGGTACAATGGGCAGTCTTCAAGATAAGGTGAAGAAGCATGTGGCCGAGCTTTTGGAGCAAAAGAAGAACACCACAACCGTAATGGATCGATGTAGGAGAGACGTCAAAGGGATTTTTCAACATGTGAAAATATTCGAGAACTCTCAAACTTATAAAGATGTTGTGGCTGATGAGGCTATTCCTGGTTATTACATGGCTGTCAAGTCAATTTGGAACATTCTTCATGACAATTATCCAGATGTTGATTTCAGTCAATGTGGACAAGTGCAAGAGTTAGAAGAACAAGAGGCTGTGAGAGGCTGAGGAGGTGGAGGGGGGTGTGGTAATCACTGAGGCTAATATCGAGGTGGAGGAATTGATATCTGTGGATGACGATACGTATGCTCAGATTGTGGCTACCATCGAAGATCAATCTTGAACTTTTTTGGTTGAATAGATGAAAGTTGTATGTATTTTGTGAATGTGACGGGCATCGCTTTTTGTTTTGCTTATATGTAAATTATGTAAGGAACGTATCTGTTAGTGAATGAAAGTTTTTTTTTTCATTTGATATGTTGTGTGGTTTCAACTGTTTGTCTTGCTATATCTTTCAACGGGTGATATTATGTGGTGTAACAGTCTCGACGTTATATTATAGTATACCAACCTAAAATTGAGTAGGAAATTCTCATCCAAAATTTTGTTAAGTGTGAACTCTCTAAGTGTTGGGGTATTTACCCTCAGGCCTTGCTACTCGGTTATGCCAAGTGGAAAGGGTTGATGGGTCACTTTTTACTGAAATCCGATCTACCCTCCTCGGGCCTTGCTACTCAGTCGTGCCAAGTAGGAAGGGTCGATGGGTTGCTTAGATTGTTGAAATCCGATCTACCCTCCTCGGACCTTTCTAGTCAGTCATGCCGAGTAGAAAGGGTGGATGGTTCAATTAGGATTTGATGAAAGCCGATCTATCCTTCTCGGCCTTTCTAGTCGGTCATGCTGAGTAAAAAGGGTCGATGGTTCGACTAGGATGTTGATGAAGCCCGATCTGCCCAGTGGTATATTTGAAGATAGAATACATGTGGAACTCTTTAACCTGTTATCAAGCAACATAGAGAGATATCAAAAGCAAAGTTTCTCTTTTGTGGTGGTGCTTCCTCATATTGACTAAATGCTAGGTCCGTGGGATAGGGGTGCCATCCATTTCCTCGAGGTGATCAGGCCCTTGCCTGTGTGCTTGGACGACTCTAATGGGCCCTCTTACTTGCCTTGGTGGGTAGGATCCGATACTGTTGTTCTTTAGAGGACAAGGTCTCTGATTTTGAATAGGCGCTCTTTCACCTTGGAGCTGTAATGTTTGGCTGCCTACTATTGATATACCGCAATGCGGAGTTGTGCTTGGTCTTTTATTTCTTCCAATAGATCTAAATTGGTACACAATTCGTCAACGTTAGTGACTGGATCATAGTGTAGGATGCAATGGGAAGGATATCTAACTTCCAGAGGGATGTCTGCCTCCAAGCCAAAGGCTAATTATATAAATGGGGTTCACCTGTTGTAGTTCGGCTTGTGGTCTGGTATGACCAGAGGATGTAAGGAAGTTCAATCTTCTACCAAACCCATGAAGTATTATCTGGTTGGTTACCTCAGTCTATCCATTGGCTTGAGGATAACCTATCAAAGTCCATCGATGGTGGTTGTTTTTTGCTCAAAACTTTGCGAAGGCCGCATTGTTGAATTGTTTTCCATTGTCTGTAATAAGGACTAGGGAAACGCCATATTTGTAGACAACAAATTGCTTGAAGAATTCACAACTAGCCACTGCCTCAGCCTCAGCCTCAGCCTCAGCCTCAACGTGCTTTGTGAAGTAGCCAATGGCTACTACAAGGAATTTCTGTTGATGTTGGGCGGGCTTGAATGTGCCTAATTTGTCCATCTCCTACTAGCAAAGGGATTAGGGACAAATATTGGTTGTAATGGGGCAATTGGGAGGTAAGGGACGGGAGCAAAGAGCTGGCATTTTTTACATTTGTTCACAAATGCAAGGCAGTCTTCCCGCATTTTAAGCCAGTAGTAGCCATGCCTTAGTATCTTGTGCACGGGTGCTCTCCTGCCTAGGTGTGCTCCACAAAGTCCTTTATGTATATCTTGATCAATGATGTAATGAGGGGCCTTAGATTGGATCCTTCGAGTTTTGGCCCAATCTGTGGGTAATGTTCTTTCTTTGAGATAAGAGTATATTGGATCGATCCATGATGGTTCAAAGACAGCAGGCATTATAGTGGCGGCGGGATCAATACTTGCTCGCTCAAGGACCTCCGTGTACACTAAGTGGCTTAATTCTGAAAGATCCATCGTCGCTAGTTGGGATTGGGCATCCACCTGCGCATTTTGATCTCTGAGCACATGTTGGAGAGTGAAGGTGGAGAAAGCGGAAGAAGCTTCTCTAAGTTTTTGAAGATATATTGCTATATTGGCCTTTTGAGTTTCGTATTCACCGTTGACCTGCTTGACGATCAGCTATGAATCGTTGGAGGCTTCTACATTCTTTGCTGAGACGGCTTTTGTTAATCGAAGACCTGCCAAGAGTGCTTCATACTCTTCCACATCGTTGGTGGTTGTAAATTTAAAACTGAGGGCATCTTGTCTTTGGAATCCTTTCAAACTTGTGAGTATACTCTTGGTAATTGGATGACCCGTCCATAAATAATGTCCAAGAAGGATGCATCGAGGCTTTGGTCTCGGAAGTTGGTTCAAGTCCTCTTGTCTCAGTTTTTACCACCAGCTGATCACTCGCCTTGATATATCAAGTCTTGTAAGTATTTTCTTCAAGGGCTGGTTGGTTAAGACCGATATGGTATGTGCTTGAAATTAAAGATGGAGTTTTCAAGCTGTGGCCATCAGAGGGAGGGCGACTTTCTCAATAAGCTTGTAGCATGTCTTCGAGTTGAGAAGAACGTTACTCATGTAATAAATGGGTCTTGGCACTTTATCTACTTCTTTCAGTAAGACTGCGCCGACCGCTTCTGGAGACACCGCCAAGTAAGCCTTAAGTTCTTTGAATGCTTTTTGACATTCCTCTGTGCATTAGAAAAAGTCTTATTTCTTTTTGAAGTTTGGAAAAAGAGTAAACACTTGTCAACTGAACGGGACATGAATCTATTCAATGCTATGATCCGCCCAATCAATTCTTGAACTTGTTTGGCTTTGGGGGGAGGGGGGATATCAAGGATAGTTGTAATTTTGACGGGGTTTGCCTCAATGCCCCAACTTGAAACCATAAAGTTGAGAAATTTGCCCGAGGTAATCCCAAATGCACATTTCGCGGGGTAAACTCATTTGATGTCTCTTAAGGACTTAAAATGCCTTCGCCAAGTCATTCACATGGTTACTCCCGATCAAACTTTTTACGAGCATATTGTCGACGTATACCTCCATATTCTTGCCAATTTGTGCTTCGAAAATTTTGTTCACTAGTCATTGGTAGGCTGCCCCACATTTTTCAGTCCAAAAGGCATGACATCATAGCAAAAAAGTTTGTGGCTGGTGACAAAGACAATCTTGTCCACATGGGCCACATACATCTGGATTTGGTTGTAGCATGAATAGGTGTCCATGAAGCTAAGCTGCTCATGCCCAGCCGTTGTGTCGATCAACTGATCAATCCGTAGAAATGGGAAACTATCCTTGGGACATGCCTTGTTGAGGTTAGAGAAATCTATGCATATCTGCCATTTTCCTCGCAGCCTAGGTACCATTACTACGTTAGATATCCATTCCGGGTAAGTAATCTCTCAAATGAACTAAGATTTTAGTAGTTTTTCAACCTCTTCATCTATGATCAGTTGCCTTGCTGGGGCGAACGTCCTTTTCTTTTGTTGGACAGGTATGTGTTGTGGGTTAATGCTCAGATGGTGCTTAATAACATCCCTTGGGATGCTTGGCATGTCCGTGATAGACCATGCAAAAACATTGGCATTGGTGCAGAGAAAATTTATCAGCTCCGATTTTTTGGGCTCGATGAGAATAGAACCTATTTGAACAGTTCTTTTCGGCTGGTCTTCAGCCAGAGCAACCTTGACTAAATCCTCGGCCGGCTTTCCTCTCTGTTGTCTAGGGTCATCCCTCAGATCGTCGAGATGGATTGGCATGGCCTGAGCTGGCTTCTTGTAATCTTGCAATTCGGTCGATTGAGTAGCATTTACTCGAGACAAGTTGATCAGCTCGACACTCTCCAGCGCCTCTGGGAGTTGGGAATTTGATGACAAGGTGATATGTAAATGGAACTAATTGGAAGGCATTTAAGCCAGGTTGGCCTAACAAAGCATTTTGGAAGAGGGGACATCAACAATTAGGGAGTCCATGGTGACTTTCAATTCTCTAGGGTAGGTTCCTGCTTTCACTAGCAATCGGATGAATCCCATTACCCAAACCAATTCTCCAGAAAAGCTAACCAGAGGGTAGTTGATGGGAGTTAGTTATTCTGTTGGAATTTCCATACATTTAAAAGCCTGCCAGTAAATGATATCGGCCAAACTCCCTCTGTCAACCATGATCTTGTGGACATAACTATCTTCGATCTGCATGGTTATGACGATGGCATCTTCATGGGGAACTTCAAGGCCTCATAGATCTTCATCACTGAAAGTCAAGAAGTCACCAGTACGAGCTCTTTTGTCGAGCCATTCGGTGGACTTGATACTCTGGGCGTAGGTTTTCCTCGCTTTTGATGAGGTGTTGCCTGCAGTTGGCCCTCAGGTGATTATCTGAACTAATGGCTTGCCTTCCTCAAAGGGATTATATTCCTTTTCTTATTCTGGCGGTGCCGAGGTGAACTCCTCGGTCAAGTCCGGTTGGGTATCCTGAGTTGCCTTGTCGAAGTGATGTTCTCGGTCAATTGTTCTCTGGTTCGCTGGGTGGAATGTACCTTGGAGGTGAAAATCTAATTGCATTTACCATATCAAAGGGAGAATTCAGACATGGTAGTGGAGCATCTAAAAATTATGCAAGAGGAAGGTGGCCGAGTTTGATCCTATCGTCGACGATTGATTCGAGGGTCAGTTCGATGAAAGGGCCTCCCTCTCGTCTCCAGGGTATTCAATATACAACCCACCTCGTGATTCAAGGTTGAGTGAAATGACCATAAAGAACTTTAATTGCTTTATGGGTTGGAGTAGGAGCTCGATCATCATGCCTTTCTTCATTTTCTCGGTTTGGCTCATGACGCTGATTGTTACAACCGCAATTGTCTTTCTTTTTTCTTCTCTTCTTCTTTCTTCTCTTGCTCTATCATCTCTTCTTTCTACTCTTCTTTTGTCTTCTCTTCTAATCCGTCCTTGAAGGGTTTCTCTCCCGACTAGGAGGAGGTGGTGCTCTTCTTTCTTCTTGTAGGGGTGCTGGTATTCTTGGGGCGTCTCGATTGACATATTGGTCGTAATAGCCTCTTCGGATTAAATCCTCGATCTCACCCTGAAGATTCCAACAATCATCAGTGTTGTGGCCATTGCCCCAATGGATGCGACAATATTTGTTGAGTTCATCCTTCTTGCTTCGGTGATGATCTTGGAGGGTCGTTGAAGATATCGTCTCCTGCCACGAGGATGTACACTTCTGAGATTGGCCAATTGAGTGGAGTATAATCATTAAACCTACATAGTGCTCCCCATATTTTGGCTTTTTCTCTCCTTGATCTTTTGGCTTCTCCCGCACAGATTGATTATTTCCCTCGAACCTCTTCTTGTCTGGTACACTGGTCTCACCTTTGTTGGCCATAAGGCTTCATTGGTGGTGGCGTATTTTTCACACTAGGCGAAGAGCTCCTTGAGGTCAATTGGCTCTTTCTTTGCGATAGAGAATCGGAGATTTTTATCTGTGATGCCCACCATGAGGGTGGTGTAGACAACTAAAGGTTTAATGTTTTTTATTTGTAGTACCTTCAGGTTGAACAACGTGATGAAAGCGCAAAGAGTTTCTTCCGGACGTTGCCTCGTGTTCATTAAGTGCATAGCTGTTTTCTTCTGGACTTTACTCCTTCGGAAGTGTTTTTGAAAGAGTTTGCTCAACGTCTTGAAGGAGTCCACTGATCTAGGGGTGAGGTTGTTAAACTACATTCTTGCCGCATTCTTCAAAGTTAAAGGGAAAGCTCTGCAAATGATCGCGTCTTGATATCCATGTAGGAGCATAGCGGCCATGAAGTTGTCCAGATGTTCTAGATTGGCCAAGCCATCATACTGTTCAATGGTTGGCATGTGGAAACCTTTGGGTAGAGGGACACATATTATAATATCAGTAAATGGATTGTTTGTGCAGTAGTCCTTTTCTATAGGAGTAACATTCAATTTCATCATGCTATCTACCCTATGCCGTAGGAAAGTCGGTCTTCAATTTTTACCTCCACTTCTGAAATCAAAGGTGCCTTACCGTAGTCTACCACGACGTCTGCAGTGGGTAGAGGTATAGTTTGGGGGAGTATTGGGTCGGTAGCGGCTTCATGAGCGGCCGGTCTGTTATTTTGCCGAGGTCCCAGTCTCTTTGCTACAGGTACGTTCCTTTGATGAGTGGTGGAACCAATCTTGCTTCCACTGAGTGTAGTGGATGACATCTTTGCCCCGCCATTCCTTTCTCTCAATATCTGAGCACGAAGATGGCGTCGGGGCTCTAGATTATCGGTCGCTTGTTATCTTGGATTATGCTAAGGCGGTAGTTCTTCCGGCCTGACTTAAATCAAGTCTATGACATGTAAGAACTATTAAAAACCTGTTAGAATGTTGACCCATTTGAAGCATGGGCAATCTAAATCAAATAGGCCATGCAGTCGATTTGTCAGGTTGATGAAATGAGTGAAATGAGCCTCGTCGACCGCACGATCACAAAATCAAACCGGTTTATGTTTTGACGGTTGGGCTTGGCCCCACCTTGTCTAACCTCTTGTGGACATCCCAAGGAAGTGTGGGAACTATCCTAGATTGAATTGGGGTGCCAATTGGCAACTAAGAACCCACCATGATCACAATTGGATTAGAGTTACGATGTTTGGGTAAGGGTTGGATTGTAAAACTCTTGCTCTCCCTCCTCATAAAAACTGCCAAACCCTACGTGTGAGAACTTTACCAAGTTCTGACACATGAATGGGAGAGAGAGAAGCCTAGGAGAAGGTTGAAGGAAGAAGAAGGAAGGAAAAACCTCCATTGAAGGTCCTCCCCCAAGCTTCTCCATATTGAATTAAGTGAATCGAATCTTAGGTAAGTAACGAAACCTCACTTTAATGATTAAAATAGCAAACCCTTGGCCTCAAAGGGTATCCTCAACCTCTGGTAATGTGGGAAGCTTTCTCTCTCAATCATTAATGGCCATTACAGTCGTAACTAAGAATATTGATCAATTTGACTAACCGATGTGAAGGTATGATTTTAAATTGACTTGTAAGATAATAACATTAAATTATTGGGGGGGGGAATCATTCCCTCAATAAATTGCAAACCCTTAGAGACCCTCTGGAAGTAAAGTCGATGACAAAGCAGAGAGATTGGATCGAAATAAGAAAAGTCCAAGCTCACTAGAATCGACAAGTTGATGGATCAGGTCGATCAAATGGATCTGATTGACCGCACCCCCGTGATCAAACGCTCGATCATTGAGAGGTATCCTCTCTCTGTTTTGCTTCTATTCGGCCATTAGTGACTCATCTAACTGAGTAGACTCACCTAGCACCTTAAGGGATATATTATGGACCATATTAAATTGATAATTCAATTAGAATGATTTCCTATGAGTATAGACACGTATGGTTGCATAGCCGACATTCACAGTCGATAATCATACATGTATATAGTCTGTAGGAAGGGATTTAACCTTTGAAATATAACTCCACAACATTGTGAACCCTCTGTGAACATGACCCTAGCGAGGTACAAGCCTTTGGAACTCAAATTAAATTAACCACAGCCTAAAACCATCGTCAGGTCAATGAAATAGGTCTGATCGATTGCACAATTGGTTGACCACACCCATTGACCGCACAAAGACAATAACTTTGTTTGGTTGGTTTCTTAAACCATTGAGTATATGACCTAACCAAATGATCTTAAGATATTACCCTAAGATTAATAAGGATACCCTAGACCAATTTAAAGCATAAACAAACAATTATCCCCTAACAGGTGTTCCACAAGGCACTAGGTTGAGGAGAATGTTGCCCAAATGTCAACTCAAAATCATCATAAGCATTTTGTTCTCTGGAGTGATAGGACCCTAGGTTTACTGGGAGGTTCTGGATAGAAGTGTTCAAACGGTTATTGGATCTCGGGGTCCAAGCTCAACATCTCCACAGGCTTCCACCTAAAGTACGACCTTTGTCCTTAGCCGGGAACTTGTTCAACACTAGAGAAGCATTAGGTCACTTGCCCACTTCACCAGACGCCTTTTTTTCTTTCATTTCCAAAATTTTAAAGTAAAGGGAGTTAGGGAGGGTAGTCAAGTTCTCCCTAGCAATGGTTCTACTAGTGTTGGGTCTTTGGATAAACAGAGTGAAGAGGGTGAACGAGCTGGCCTGGTAGGAGAGGTCGTAGCAGGTCTAGTAAGTATTAATCATGTATCAATCGCAAATAGGTAAACCGACATGGGAAACAAAGGGTGCATCGGAGTAGTATATAGCTCACCGTCACAAGTGAGGGGATTAGCTTGACTTATTTTACAATTTTCCATGTGTGTGTGTTGTGATTGTGGATTGAATCTTGTTTGATAATATGTCATCCAATATCTATTATATCTGTCATGCATTCTTGCATAATATTTTTATCTTGGTTTTGATAACATGTTGGCTTCTGCGGTAACATGATTGTTTGGCATATTCTTGTATCCTAGTAGATCCATATGGCTGAAATGGGATGATTCATCTTGGTCCTTAAGCTAGGGTATGAATACTTGCATTAGTAATGTACATGGTTAGGGTATAACATTCTGTGACTGGCAACCCTTGTCAATAGGTGTTTTGGTATTGACATATGCTTATATACAAAAAGTTTGGCCATTGAAGAGAGTGAACCAGATATGGGTCTGCGGTTTTCCTCTAGTGTTTCCATAATGAATATAGGGATGACATCTGTTCTAAGTGATCTTCCTGAAATGGATTAGGCTTTTACCTAGAGAAGTGTGTTGAGGTTTAGGATTGGATGCCAAGACGAAACCTATCCATTTCAAAAGAGGTTCTAGAGTATAAAAATTATATTGTATCCTTACAAATAATATATATATTATATTATATAAGAAGAGGTTCTAGAGTATATAAATCTACAGGAGAGGGGAATTACGATCAATTTGTAAATAGAGAGATAAGTTTTATGCATTTTAATTTAACCTGTGAATGTCGACAAACCATGATGTTAGAAAAACTTTTGCCATATTGTATAATCTTTAGTAAAATCTTAAAAAATGATATATGAGTAATTGAAAGAATTTTTTAAATTTTAACTTGTAGAAAAATTCAAAATATTAATATTGCCCCTCCTTTACAGATGCGAAGAAGAATAAAGCTAAATTTGTTTAGTGACAGGCTCAGTGTAACCAACAATGGTTACACCAAGCATAACTCATATTTTTTCTACATATGGTAATACTCCAATGTAAAAATTTTCTCATGGTACACCCATATCATCTTGATGGGTCTGGTCATTACCATCTTAGTAAATTCCTTTAAATATTGTTTTTGAATTAGAATAATATACCTCTATTAATATATCAATTTTAGGTATGGGAGTTTCTTATTGACACTTCCTAAGGTGTCAATAATGTAAAACCTTGCCCTTGATTTGGAATAAATCCCCAAGTGTCCTGTGAAAAACCATCTCTCTCTCTCTCTGAACATGAAACGTAGGGTCAGTATGGTAATGTTCCAAAAAAAATAGTTTCTAGTGTTTTTCTATTTTTTTTAAAACAAATCTGGCAAGCAACTTGTAAGTGTTTGCGGGTTCGTTTTTATGTTTTTTTTTTTTTGTGGTTGAGTGCAAAGTCAGGCACATGGACATTTGGCGTAAATTCGAGTTAAGGATTAAAATATGACATATCCGACCACGAAGCTTGACTCCCTACTTCTACATAAAGCCGACTTCTGAGTTGGGCGGGATAATCTGGCGGGACAGCTTGCAAACAAGGAAAAACGGACAACACGAGCAAAGTGTCTTGTCAGGAAAGACATCCATATATCTCAACAGTCACCCGCTTGTGATGCTTCACTCACTAGACATAATCATATGTTAAGACATAGCGTCTTAAATGCCAAAACCCACTATCAACGTTTAAGCACATTCTAAGTGGTAGTTGGGTTTGCATGCCTAAGTGCACATTAAGGTGGCACCTGGTGAATCGGAAAAATCATACTCCACAAAGCAGCTATGTGCCACAAACGAGATAACACTAAATGCCATGAAAAAACCACGCAATGCTTAGAGAATGCCTCCTTACACAATGCAACTTGCGTACTTCCATGTTGGATAATTTCATGTCGGAACCACTCTAGCAGTTATAAATACCCTGTAGATCGAAGACAAATAGTTGAACATTCTTGGTCATAAGAACCCTTATTTTCTCTCACTTTTACAAGAAGCAAATCCCACCTGAATCTTAAACTTGGTTTCTTGTTCCTGAGTTCTCGATTTTTTGATCTTGTATTGACTTAAGTGTCAGAGTGGTTTCAGGTTATCCAATCCGCCCACACAATCTCTTTTCTTTCTTCTTATGTAGCACCTGAGCGGTTTGGAAGAGCGAGTGTCATTCGACATCAATAGTAAAACCCAACTACCCCTTATGAGAAACAATTGAATCCAAGCCTACTCTCGATCTCACCTCTCACTCTAAACTAAAATTCACTTGAGTCCTGAGCAAGAGGAGCAGCAACGAGCAACAAGAAACCACCTTCTCCTCCTCTGTCTCACCCTCTCATCCCTATCACCGTCTCCCACTTATCCCTATCTCCTTCTCATCCTTTTCTCCATTTTCGTCTCGCCCTCTTATCCCTATCTTCCTCTCATCCTTCTCTCCATTTTTGGCTCATCCTCTCATCTCTATATCCGTCTCATCTTCTCCCTATCTTGCAAAATAAATATTTAACTTTTATCAGTTATGTCGATGATTGATGTGCATACCAACTGTTTGAAGAAACTGTCACACTTGATCAAACTCTTAACCAAGCACATAATGTGTGGCCATTGAAGCCCAAATGCCCGCTCATATTGTTGTATATCTAGTTGTAGGATGGTTCATTCAGTTCCCAATTCTTGATTACTAGCTAAGGATGGGACCAGTCACCAGTCGAGAGGCTAGCAAAAGAGTGAAGGCATGCCAGCCTCTTGGGAAGAAAGTTAGGCCAAGGGTGACTATCTATTCATTCATCTACGGCCTAGCAAAGAAAAGAAGACAGCTCCATGGGGGAAGAAGCAATGGATGATTGCAATTGCCATTGCTGCCAAAAGGGGTTATAAATCATTGTGGATAGAGGGAGATTCAAAATCAGTGCATGGCAGTGTTGACAAAGGTGGCTCGCCCTTCAGAATTTCTTTCATCTTCTCAATGGTGATTCACACATCGCTTGAGGGAAATTAATAATGTGGCTGACACATTAGCTAAGTACAGTCCTAAATTACAAATTTCTTGTATGGTTAAGTTGTCCTAATATAGTAGCTAAGGATGTAGTGTGGGATGCTTTTGAGCGTATGAGATATAGATTTTAGTAATTGATGTTATTTAGCTATTTTCTTATCCTGCTGATGGCAATGCTGATGGTGGGTTATCTAAATAGCTAAATTGTTCAACTTGATCCCTATTAGGCCCCGCTAATGGCAATGCCGAAGGTGAGGTAGTCTAATAGATGATTTGTATTCTTTACTTATCTTTCTTTTCATTAGGGGTGTCAATCGGTCAGGCATAATCGGTCCCCACCAATTTAACACATTGCATTGTGATTGACATGTTTAACCAATCGGTCCTGATTTGCGAGACAATGACTCATTTATATTCGGCCTGGTCGGTCTAGGTCCCTAATTGGTCTTGTGTTAATCTGTTTATTAACGTTCATAATCGATTTTATTTGTTCTTATGTTCGATTATGCTATTCAGTCTTATGCTATTCAATTTTGCCTTGACCCATGTTCAATTGCAATTGGTCATTTTTTATTCTACATTGATAACATAATAGTTTATTTTATATTCTTCATTAAAATTTGAAAGAGCATGGCCTATTTTAAGTTTTAAATAAAAGAACATAGTCATGTCTTAATTAAAAGAACATAGCCAGGAAACATAGTTGGTGGAAAAAAAATAAAAAGAAAAAGAAACTTATATTGGTCTTTAATCCGTGTATACCAACTCGGTCTTTAATCTATTGATTCAATCACCATCAGGTTATACCCTTACACTGTGAACGACTTGTTATTAATCTATCCAGGCCTAAGACTGACACGTTTATTAAACGGTTTAGCTCGGTGCGATTTTAACCAGTTTGCCTGGCTAAGGGGACACTGTGCGGTCCCAAAATTGACATCCCTACTTTTCATATTATTAATCTATTATGCTAACCTTTAGCAAAAAAAAAAAAAAAAAAAGAAGCAACAGATGAGCCCTATCCCAAAAGTATTCCAAAATAACATAAGGCTCATAGCTTACTCATAACACACCAAGATCTGGTTGCAGTGTATGCTCCGCACATCATCTCATTCCATAATTTATAACACATCCACAATAAGAATCTGCATTGTCTCCTCCCAGTGGTTTGGGAGAACAGTGGCAACCTATCTCGGATGATTGCCACGTGGTTCTCGGTGAATCCGAGACCCACGTTCGAGCGGACATCCAGCCGACAAGCCAAGCCGATAGAGGGTGTCGGCTTAGACGTGGGTCTCGGATTCATCGAGAGCCACGTGGCCACTGTCCTCCCAGAACCACTGAAAGGAGACGATGTAAATCCCCACAATAATGAGAGAATATTTCCAAAATAAACAACGGAAGACTTTAATAAAACTCAAGCAAATAGCTGGATTGTCAAAGTGATAACATATAATCCACAAAACCAATCCATATCTAAATACGTCAAAGTGTGGGCAACGAGCTCGAAACAAATAACGAAAAACAAAACTAAAAGGTTACAATTGGTACTCAGAAGCACAATCATCACCTAAGGATTTGAACTATGGAGATCTTTAACGGTATTCACTAAGATTATCCTGAATTCCACTGAGTGCACGGATGACTCCAAAAGATCGAATTCAGCAAAACTTGCATCAAAGACCAAAAAGGAAATCACGCGATGGGGTAAGCTCCACTGAGCTCAGTGAAGGAAAAGGCATGCAAGCACACATATAATGGCATGAATAATAGATTTTATTAGGACAAGTGAGTGACATATTGCAAGACAACATCTCGACACTGTCTTGGAAGTAATAGAAACCTCATTTGATTGGGTACAGGCCACCGTCCCCCCTCTCTCCCCCCAGCCCTAGGTAGGCTCCCTCATGGCATATTGGTACACAACCTCAACTCATCCTTCCACCACGGTGTGTGGCTACCCTGGGGAAGGTAATCAATGTCCGGTTCGCCCGCCCAACACCAGGAGAAGCCCTTTCATACAGGGAAGCACCACGTACACAGTCCCACCTTTTTAAAAATAAGTTTATTCCATTACTTAACCCCTTGATGGCAAGGGGCGGTTGTCACAGGGATGTGTATCCTAACCACATGCATCTCTAAATGACATCCAATGATACGATAAAAGGTTATGCCCCAGTAGTGGTCACGAAGCTGGACTCTCAGTCAACGTACCTCCGCTAAGGCGTCAACATAGTAGAATAAGAATCCAACATCATGCATCTTAATCATCTTAACTGTAAGACCCACACTCTACTAACTTGGTCTAACCTTGTCATGCCAGGTCTTTCCATCATTCCTAGACCAAGTGGACCGAGCGTGTGAAGATAGATCACAAATCAGGTATGAGAATCGAGTTAAAAACACTAAAAACATACCTAAGGTCGCATGCCTGGGTAGGTATGGTCGACCATAAAGAAGGGAACCAAAAATCTCAAATCCAGAATCCCACGGTCGATGATTTATGCGACCGTATGATCGACCGTGAGAACCCAAATCAGACTCCGAGTTTTGAAAACTTTCCTAAACTAAGGGATTGCTTTCCTAATTGAATGATGATTCTATATGGAAAGTTTTTCTCTATATAAAGGATGTCCCTCAGCCCTTTTTTCACTTTTTTAGAACATTAGTAAACCCTAGAGAAAGAGAAAGAAGAGAAGGAGCAAAAGAAAAAACTAAGGAAAAGAGTTTGTTGAGAAATGATTTATTCTCTATCATAGGCAAAGATATGAAACGAATCTCTGGAGATGTAAACTCTAAGGAATAAGACTTCTATGGAGGATAGGTCATATCAACCTATTATGATCTATGTGATTTCCTTGAGAAAATCCCAAGGAGAATCATGAGGAGTGAATTTGATGATTAGGGTTGGTAAGAAATTACTAATGATGGCCATAGGATGACCTTAGAATAAAACTCATTGAAGAACAGAAGAATTTACCCAGGAAGAACGTGAATTTCAGGTAAAATGTGACCATAAATCTCAAGGTTGCAGCTATGGTCGACCATAGCATGACCAGTATGACACAGAGGATCGACCATAGGCATTCAGGAAGATTTTAGAAATCATATGGTCGCAGCTACGGTCACATCGACTGTAGACAGTAAAGTCGATACAGCATGAGACCATAGGACGAATCAGGCACCTATCAGTGCTCTGTTTCGATTTTCGACTACTGTAACATGTCACATATGAACCTAACTTAAATTCATATAACTTTTAGGTTGTTAAATCAATTCAAAGAGAATTTCAAGGCTTGGAAGGACATCGAGAATTGCTAACAGGTGAGGGAACAAGACCTAAACTAATTGGATAATAACAAACTATTTATTTTTATTGAGTCCAATGCCATGATTGATTCTATACTTGTATGTTTGTAATGTGCATTTCACATGTCATCCAATATTTTTGCTATTACTGTTCATGCATATTTAATTTAGTTTATTTATAACATGATGATGATGATGATGCTAGGAATAGACACATGAATGTATGTATGTGGTTGGTGTGTTGGATGTGAGTGGAGCATCAGGGGGAGGATGTGGCATGGTGGTCTTTGACCTCGTCACCAGACTCTAGCTCTATCTCTACTCAAGTCTTGCCCACTAATATTGTCGTATCGTCATTACCTTAGCAGAACTAGTACGTCGTAGGGCATCAGGGGAGTTGATCTCGGACCGTGTGGTCTCTGATTCTGTCGGGGGGCCTTAGCTCTATCTCTATGGACGTATTGAAGGATGCTGGGGTGAGGCCTTGGATGCACTGTTTGGCATTAGGATTGGTTAGTTGCGAGCCCAGTTTGCAGTCCTCGTCAATAGGGGCTTACGTGTTGGTATGAGTAGGGCATCAGGGGAAGTGTTATGCGGTGTTTGATCCAGACACTTTAGCCCTATCTCTATTCCATGATGGCTGCTTGTGGGACTGCAATGGTGTTTGATCCATTGGACAAATTTACACACTCGTGTATAGAGGTGTGGCGGCCACCAAACCTTTCTATAGCACATTGCAAACTTATAAACCAGACCAAAGTTATGAATTGAATGCATGAATATGTTTGTTGCATTGTTTTGTTTACTCACTGAGCTCAAGTTGGAAAGCTGGCATTCACGTGCGTAATTCTTTTTAGTTTTTGATGTTACAAGTATTACGGTTGAAGATTATGTAGACACGTCAACATATGAACAGGTGGCGGCTATGAATAAGTAAGCTGTGGAGGATTATTATGATTCATTAAGCGAGTGTTTCAACTATGGATATACTTAGTGTTTAACTTTCGTATTTGGATATTTGTAATATGTATTAAATTATGTTTTGATTACTTAGAGATAACTGAAATATTAATTATTTATCATGATTAGACCTCAGTTCATTATTAATAAGATTTCTGCTATTTACTTTATTATCTCTGATTAAAGTGGAATGTATTTTGATTTAACATGGTTGACATAGTCAATACGAGGTCCTGGTTGAACCGTTGGTTTATTGATGATTCATCACACCATTCTAGTTAGTCCAGAATTGGGGTGTGACATTAACTACGTAATAAATAAATTGCATATGCAAATGCATAAAAAGGTAAGCAAACAATCGATGACATTTTATCAAACATTCATTCATAATAAGATTGCATGCATCAATACGATAAACACTCCTCAAAATAAATCAAGTCCTTTTCATTCACCAATAGTGAGTTGTAAAAGGGACTCTGTGAGTGGGGAGTTCTTCCCTTGCCCAGTCCCACGAAGGTTTCTTACATTATATGAGTATGATATGGTTAATGAGGCAAGTATAACTTCAAGGTAAAAAGATGAGGTTACCCCTGTTGGGTGCCTCTCAAAATCTTACCTAGGTTCTTGCCTAGCTTAAAGCCAAGGTGGACCCCTTTGGCAAATGCCTAATTACGTTCAAGTCCTTGATGGTAATAACTGTTGAAAGGCGGTCGAAGGTGCGGTAGACAGGTTCCATCCGGCCTTTTAGCCGTCAAGTTATATGTCCAACTGTCTTCCTACGCTCTTTCACATAGATTGTGAAATGATTCATCTACCCTTTTATCTTGGATATTTGTACCAATCTTCCCCTAGAACTTGACGTTGATACATAATCCAGACAACTAGACAATAAACCTCAGCTTTTTTATCTATAAAATACGGATTCATTGGGATCTGGATTTCAGAGATTCTTTTAAAAATAATATTCTCATTCGCAATGGCGGTAATTCTATACACCATGGACTCTTTTTCTTAAATCCTTATATTACCCAATGATGATTTCCTTCATACACCCACCCAAATCAACCCTTGTGGGGGTGGTGAAGTATACTAGAAGGCCACAAAGTTCTGATCAAGCTCAGTCTTATTTGGAAGGTTGGGTTTGAGAATCAGATAGATATTTGGAGTCTGGAGTCTAGACTAATAGATGGGTCTCATCCCTTCTGGATTTTAAGTTTTAAGGGGTGTGTCCACCGGAATATTGCCAGATAAGCTGTCTGGAAATAGTTCAGCTACATGTACTTGTATCCTTCCTAGGATCCCATCACCATCCATATTCAGTGGATTCCACACTCTATAGATGTGGGTCCCACACCACATCGACAGTGATGGGATCCCATTGAGAGTACATATACATGTAGGTGATCCGAACTCTGTCTAGGACTTCTTATTGCATGGTATTTATGGCGGGTAAGGAACGATTTTGTCTTCAACACGATACTGTGGCCTCCAGAGAAGTAGTTCAAGCAGTGGAACATGCCTTACACCACTTCGAGGAAGCTCGTGAGCCACACAAGTGGGTGTTGCTAACCCTTTCTCCTTTAATTCCCATGTCATGTGTTAAGAGCATATCCTATCCACCAATGAAGAAGTGACACGTGTTCCAACACATGTCATTCATAAAGCAACTCCATTCCTTCCTAGGGATCATATGCACATCGTCATGTGTCAGATCTGCAAGTACCTAGCATACGGTTGTGAGTGTACTAACAATGAACAAACTTTATCCATGTTTCGCATGGGAATAGGAAAGGAGTCTAGAGGCATGTTCAAGACCACCACCACCACTGTCTATGATGCTCATTGGGTTCCTTAGAAGTCGACCGATAGGTCGCTTCTCAGCCATGAGATCATGATCCAACTGTTACGGATTATAACCGACTGAAGTCCTCAGGTGACAGTTACCTACATCAACTCATTTATATCAATGGCGTATCCAGCTCCAACATGGTAGGCATTGGTCTATATAAAAACTCGACAGTCATAGGTAAAAGAAAACATAACATATACACTATGAGAATACTAAAACCTTACCCCATCTTTCTAAGGATCTTATGATCTCTTGTAAGTTTCATACTGTTTACTCTGTTACTGACTTGATCATCGGAGTGGCCTGTGGACTATCCAGTCTGACCCCCAAAGATCTTTCTTTTGTTTTAGGATATGGACCACATCAGCACTACCAGTTTAAGCAGCAATAGTGTGGCAACCACCGTGGGGCCCGTTTGAGCGCATTCTCTTTATAATTCCTATCACATAATCAAAGATGGTGAACACACATAACAATAGTCGTGGAAAGAACACCCAGGCGAATGGGACTTCATCTCTTCGTGAAAAGCCAGCTGGAAATGATGGAGCATCCCTCCCTTTCGACTCTATCGGGCAAAGAATCACGATCCTTCATGACGCCAGAGTTGGATTTTTGAGTAAATCAAACTCTGGCTCACGTTGGCAACAACCAAAATGAAATATTAGTTGATCGTGGAAATGCCATGTCAGGTGCACTTATCAGAATCGGAACAGACCAATTACTAGATCCGTGGAAGGGACTCCCATCCCATAGTGTGAAAGCATTGGGGAGAAAGAGGGGGCGAAAGGTCCCCATTCGATAAATCTTCCTTTAGATGCTTTCGATATTTGAACAACATACATATAGTGTAAGACCCGCACTCCACTAACTTGGTTTAACTGTGTCGTGCCAGGACTTTCCATCATTCTTGGACCAAGTGGATCGAGCGTGTGAAGATGGATCACAAACCAGGTATAAAAATCGACTCAACACCCAAAATTGCATACATATGGTCGCATACCTAGGTAGGTACGGTCAACCATATGGTAAGAATGAAGATCACAAATCCAGGACCCCACGATCGATGATTTTGACCCTACGATCGACGGGTTCTGCGACCGTAGCCATTGACCGTGAGACCCCAGATCAGAATCCGAGTTTTGAAAACTTTTCTAAACTAAGGGATTTCTTTTCTAATTGAAAGATGACTCTATATGGAGAATTTTTCTCTATATAAAGGACGTCCCTCAACCCTTTTTCACTCTTTTAGAACATTAGTAAACTCTAGAGAAAGAGAATGGAAGAGAAGGAAGAGAAGGAGAAGAAGAAATGGCTAAGGAGAGGATCTTGCTGAGAAGAGATTGGCTCTCTATCACAGGCAAAGGTATGAACCTAATCCCTGGAGATATAAACTCTATGGAATAAGACTTCTATGGAAATTAAGCAATATCAACCTATTATAATCCATGTAATTTCCTTGAGAAAATCCCAAGGAGAACCATGAGGAGTGAGTTTAATGATTAGGGTTGATAAGAAACTACTAATGATGGTCATAGGATGACCTTAGAATAAACCCAATTGAAGATCAGAGGAATTGACCCAGGAAGAACTCGAATTACATGTAGTTTGTGATCAGAAATCTCAAGGTCGCAGCTATGGTCGACCATAGCATGACCAACATGACCAGAGGATCGACCATAAGCATTCGGGAAGATTTCAGAAACCATATGGTTGCAGCTACGGTCGCACCACATGCGACCATAGGGTATCGACCGTAGACAGTAAGGTCGATACAGTATGAGACCATAAGACCAATCAGACACCTATCAGTGCTATTTCGATTTCCTACTACTGTAACATGTTACATATGAACCCTAACTCAAATTCATATAAATTTTAGGTTGTTAAATCAATGCAAAGAGAATTTCAAGGCTTGGAAGGACATCGAGTATTGCTAATAGGTGAGGGAATAAGACCTAAACTAATTGGATAATAACAAACTGTTTATTTTTATTGAGTCCAATGCCATGATTGATTCTATGCTTGTATGTTTGTAATGTGCATCTCACATGTCATCCAATATTTCTGCTATTACTGTTCATGCATATTTAATTCTATTTATTTATAACATGATGATGATGATGATGCTAGGAATAGACATGTGAATGTATGTGTGTGATTGGTGTATTGGATGCGAGTGGAACATCAGGGGGAGGACATGGCATGGTGGTCTTTGACCTTGTCACCAGACTCTAGCTCTATCTTTACTCAAGTCTTGCCCACTAACATCGTCGTATCGTCATTACCTTAGCAGAACTATTACGTCTTAGGGCATCAGGGGAGGTGGTCTCGGACCGTGTGGTCTCTAACTCTATCAGGGGGCCTTAGCTCTATCTCTATGGAAGTATTGAGGGATGTTGGGGTGAGACCTTGGATACACTGTTTGGCATTATGATTGGTTAGTTGCGAGCCCAGTTTGTAAGTCCTCGCCAATAGGGGCTTACGTGTTGGTATGGGTAGGACATCAGGGGAATTGTTGGTGGTGTTTGATTCGGACACTTTAGCTCTATTTCTATTCCATGGTGGATGCATGTGGGACGACAATGATGTTTGATCCATTGGGTGGATTCACACACTCATGTATAGAGGTGTGGGGGCCACTAAACATTTCTATAGCACATTGCAAACTTAAAAATCAGAGCAAATATATGAATTGAATGCATGCATATGTTTGTTGCATTGTTTTATTTACTCACTGAGCCGTGATGTGTGCTCACCCTTTCGACGTCGAATATTTTTAGTTGATGATGCAGGTTCTACTATTGAAGAATATATGAATGCGTTGACGTATGGACACATTGCCGTCATGGACGTAGAAGCTGTTGAAGATGCGCATGATTCTTCATGCGAGTGCAACCAGTATATTTTTTATTAGTTTAATTATATTTGATTAATAGAACATGTAATGGATTATTTACTTTTATGTCTTGAATTTTGGAGATAAACGGATTAATTATTTATTATCATTGTTAGACAACCAGTTCATTATCTGTAAGACTTTCGCTTATTTGTTTATTACCTCTGATTATTAATGTGGAATGTGTGTGTGGTTTGATATGGTGGGTACGACCTATATGAGATCTTGGTTGAACCGTTGATTTATTGACGGTTCATCACACCATTTCGATTAGATCAGAATTGGGGTGTGACAACTTGGTATCAGAGCTCTCCCAGGTTCTACCCATTAACCTAACTACTTCCACATGAGTCATGAATTGAGTTAGGATAAAAATTTAAAAGTTGTAATAAGAACACACCATAAGCACCTGTGTTGTATGAGACATAAACTAAGAAAGAGAATAATGCACAAATGTATATGGGAAACCAATTATATATATATATATATATATATATATATATATATATATATATATATATATATATATATATATATATCCAAATGGGAGTAAGACAATATACATCCGAATCAAAGTATGGTCCACAAATCCAGACAGTTACTCTATAAAATAAATAAAAAAAATAAATAAATGATATCATGGAGCTGGAGGTGCTGGAGGATGAGGTGCCTCATGATCTCTATCATAGTCCTCAGCATATACTCTTGTGAGCCAGCTCACCTGAGTTTGAGTCGCTTTGAGACTAGTTGTCAGATCCGCTATCCGCTGGTCTGTAGAGCGTTGAGCATCTAGAAGCTCTCCTACTCTCCAATCAGTCACTCCCTGAGCCTCTCGAATCTCACGTAACAGCCCCATCATGTCATCTGGTGGTGGGCGTAAAGGGCCGGCTGAATGAGAAGCCCGAGAAGGGTTAGCTCCAGTAGAATGCTGTGGTGATGGGGAGGGATGGCATCCACATCCATGTACATTTTATCATCATCCTCCTCATCATCACTCTCGTGTATCTTTGCTGCTACTACTGCTACTGTCACCTCTGCATCTGCTGCTACTACCCTAGTGAGAGGACGTCTCATACCATTCCTCTCGTCATCACTGACCTGTATCTCTCTCATGCCCATCCTGCTGATGGCCTCCGAATCAAGATCAACTGAGAAGGTGTCCTCAAGGATCCTCTCATCTACTAGCTCCACCTATAAACCAGTGAGTATGGTGGAGATCAGCCGCCCATAGGGCAAGTTACCTCTCGAGTCAGGCAACGTAGCTCTGTGCATAGTCCGAAGGATAATATATGGGAGGCAGACTAGCTACCTAGTACAGATACAGTACAACAGGTACTGAGTCAGATGTGAAACCATCTCGTAGTGTCTGCCCTGGGGAATAAGATTATGCTGGATAATCTTATAGTAGACCCATGGCTCTGGACGTAGATTAACTGCTTTCATCTCCCAACAGTCATCCCGAAGAATTTGGTTATCTATTTCTGCACGCACCTATGTAGACAGAAACTGTGGCTCCCTGGGTGCACAGTAAACCAACTAACCATCATTTGAGATGCCTAGGAGATCAGTCAAATCTTGACAGTTGAAAGAGATCAAAACCCCTTTCACCCAGCTGGTGATCCAAAGCTCTTTATCCCTGTCAACATCCTCTAGGTCAGTCTCTACCTGCAGGACAAGCTAGTACGACACCTGGTGGTAGCAATACTGTACCCCAAGCACCGCAAACACCAGCAGTACAAGGCCAAGTGCAAAACCCTGAAGCACCGTAAGGCAGGTATAACCAAGGTAACCATCAATACTAGCCGCCTATGTATGGAGCTTATGCACAGTATCAGCTTGATCATTCCAGATTGATCGAGCATTTCCTGAAGATGAAGCCGAAGGAATTCAATGGCAAGTTATCGGATCCTTTGTGGCCAGCTCACTGGATCGACGAAATGGAAAGAAATTTCATGATGATGACTGTAAATGAAGAGGAAAAAGTATTATGTGTCACTTTTATGCTGACAAGATGATGCACACCATTGGTGGAAATCTACTCGAAGTTATCTGTTGATGAAGCACGCCCAATTAACCTGGGCTATCTATAAAGAAGCTTTCTTCGAGAAGTATTTTCCAAGGATTTTCAGAGATCAAATGGAAAAGGAGTTCTTGAGTCTGTATCAAGGACAAATGTCAGTAAACGTTTATCAACAGCGTTATAAAGAATTGTTCTTCTTTGCTCCCTCTAGCATGCAGGAGGAAAATACCAAAATCCGAAGGTTCGTTATTGGACTTAGGGGAAGCATCCTTGAGCATGTATAGGGATTAGAAAAGAAAATATATAATGAAGTTGTACAGATTGCTCGAGTACTGGAAATCGAGCTAGAGGGAAAGTTATTTTGCTCATAAGAGAGGTATAAAAAACTCAATGAAAACTCATACAACGGAGGGAACTCAAAGACATTTAAACCCTTTCGTACTCAAGGCTTCAATGCTGCAGCCAAGACTACTCTGACAACCCAACCTCAATAGAAGCAAAGTAATGCTGGAGTCAAATGCTATAATTGTAATCAAGTATGACATTATTCAAAAGAGTGTCATAAGCCAAGGAAGCAGCCACAGCAAGGAAAGGTTTATGCAGTTACTTCTGAGGATGTTGTCGCATTGCCTGATGTGGTCACAGGTATGACCTGAATCTTTTGTTTTGTACTATCTTGTGTGAGCATATAGAATAATATAAGAAGAAAATCACAGGTATCGTACCTATAAATGGCATACCCGTCAGAGTACTCTTTGACTCTAGAGTTACTCATTCTTTTATATTTGTGTCGTTTGAAAAGAATTTAAATCTACCCCTCAGACATTTTGCCTGCAAACTGCTTGTACGATCACCTATGGAATTAGAAGTGGAACTAGACAAAGGTTATGGACCATGTCCAGTTCTTATTGACGAGAAGATTTTGGATGCAACCTTAATTCAACTCGAGATGGCAGACTTTGAAGTTATCTTGGGAATGGATTGGTTAGCTCGGCACTTCACAAACCTATTATGTGCGGAAAAGAAACTGACATTTAATGAGAAGGAAGGAACAGATTTTAGTTTTGCGGGAACCAAACTTTCCCATAAACGAAAGCTCATCCTCTCTGCATTGAAGGCTAGAAAATGTCTTGAGAAAGAAAAAATTGGGTATCTAGCATCCATGGTCAACCTCACCAAGGAAGCACCACGAATGGAGGATATTGAAGTTGTGTGTGAATTTTTGAATGTATTTCCTGAGGAACTACCAGGACTACCACCTGATCGATCGATAGAGTTCGTTATAAACCTTATACCTAGAGCTGCACCAGTATCTAAAGCACCTTATCGAATGGCTCCTCCTGAACTAAAGGAACTGAATGTACAGTTACAGGAATTACTGGACAAGGGTTATATTAGACCCAGTATATCACTATGGGGAGCGCCAGTATTGTTCGTGAAAAAGAAGGACGATAGCGTTCGACTGTGTATAGATTATCGGGAATTGAATAAGCTTAAAATCAAGAATCGGTACCCATTGCCTCAGATCGATGACTTGTTCGATCAGTTGCAAGGTGTCAAAGTGTTCTCTAAAATTGATCTTCTTTGGTCAGGATACCATCAGTTGAAGATTAAGGAAGGTGATATTCCGAAGTTAGCATTCAGAACCAGATATGGGCATTATGAATTTTTAGTCATGTCTTTTGGATTGACTAATGCACCCGTAACTTTTATGGAACTTATGAATCGGGTATTCCACGATATGTTGGATATATCAGTCATCGTATTCATTGACGACGTACTAGTCTACTCCAAGGATAAAGAAACTCATATCACAAATCTAAGAGCCGCTTTGCAGCAACTAAGAAAAGAGAAATTTTACGCTAAATTTACTCAGTGTGAGTTCTGGCTAAATGAAGTCGCTTTCTTAGGCCATGTTGTATCCGCTGAAGGAATTAAAGTGGATCCTAGTAAGATTGAAGCCATTGTGAAATGGAAAGCACCCAAGAATGTTGCAGAGATCAGAAGTTTCTTAGGTTTAGCTGGGTACTATCGACGATTCGTGGAAGATTACTCTAGAATCGCAGTACCACTCACCAGTCTGACAAAGAAAGGAGAAAAGTTTGTTTGGACAGACAAATGTGAAGAGTGTTTCCAAACATTGAAGGCTAGATTGATATCAGCTCCCATCTTGACTATTTCGATCCCAGGACAACCATTTACCATGTATATCGATGCGTCTGGGTTAGGTTTGGGATGTGTGCTTATGCAAGGAGAACAAGTAATTGTGTATGCCTCAAGACAACTAAAGACACATGAGAAGAACTATCCCACTCATGACTTGGAATCAGCAGCGGTGGTACATGCTATCAAGATATAGAGACATTATTTGTATGGAGAGAAATTTCAGATTAAATCAGATCATAAGAGTCCCACATACCTTTTTAATCAAAATGAGTTAAACATGAGACAGAGAAGATGGCTGGAATTACTAAAGGATTATGATTGCGATATCCAGTATCATCCAGGAAAAGCTAATGTAGTTGCTGATGCATTAAGCAAGAAAGCAATGACAAAATCTCAGGAAGAAGCTAGTACAAATGTTGTAGCGTATGTCATAGGAAGAGTATTTAATTACGATAACGAGCAGTTCATGATTGATATTTCGAATGAATCAACTGACCAAGGGTTTATTCATCTATTCTCAAACATGTTTGCTACATTGAAGATTGTACCTGATCTATTAGACGAAGTAAAAGCAGCTATTAAATCAAACCCTTATCTGAGAACGGTGCAAGAAGACCTTGAAAAAGGTAGGACTAACCCTGACTTCACTTTGGATTCTGAGAAAGTAATAAAATACATAGGGAGAGTATGTGTTTCTAAAAATGAGGACTTGGATATTAGACACAGACTAATGAATGAAGCCCACACCATTGCTTATTCGGTACATCCTGGAAGTACAAAGATATATCATGATCTGAAGAAACTATATTGGTGGAGAGGAATGAAAGCGGATATAGCTAAATTTGTGTCTCAATGCTTGAATTGTCAGCAGGTATAGGCTGAAAGGCAAAGACCTGTAGGATTGTTGCAACTACTGCCAAAATCGACATGGAAATGAGACTGCATCACTATGAACTTCGTCATCGGGTTACCATTGACTCCCCGAGTAGTTGACGCTGTCTGGGTAATCGTAGATCGTTTGACTAAGACAGGTCGTTTTATAGCTATACGACCCCAGTATACACTAGAGAGGTTAGCTAAGCTTTATGTAGATAATGTTGTCAGATTACATGGTGTACCTGAAAGCATTGTGTCCGATAGAGACCCACGCTTTATCTCAAAGTTTTGGAAAGGATTATAAAAGGCCATGGGTACAACGTTGAAGTTTAGTATTGAATTTCATCCTCAGACAGACGGACAGTCGGAGCGTACTATTCAGATTTTAGAAGACATGCTTCGAGCTTGTGTCATTGATTTCAAAAGATCATGGGATGAGAAATTACCATTGATCGAGTTTGCTTATAATAACAGCTATCAAACTACAATACAGATGTCGCCCTATGAAGCACTGTATGGTAGAAAATGTTGAACTCCTTTATTTTGGAACGAAGTTGGAGAATGGAGTATTGGTGGACCAGAGTTAATTGAAGAGACTTGTCAAGTGGTCGACATTATCAAGGAAAGGGTCTGAGTGGCTCAGAACCGTCAAAAGCAATATGCAGACAATCGACGCAGAGATCTCGAATTCACCATAGGTGATAAGGTATTTCTGAAAATATCTCCTATGCGTGGTTTGAAAAGGTTCGAACATAAGGGAAAGTTGTGTCCCAAATATATTGGAGCTTATGAAGTTTTAGCTAGACGTGAAAATGTAGCATATCAGTTAGCACTACCACCATCAACATCTAGTGTACATGATGTATTCCATGTCTTACAATTGAAGTACTTCAGAGATCCAACACATGTATTAACAACAGATCCACCGGATTTGACTGAAGATTTGACGTTCGAAGTAGTACCTTTTGAGATCACTAGTCGGAAGGTGTAAAGTCTTCGCAACTGTGACATTTATTACGTTAAGGTTACTTGGAGAAGCCAAAATGTGGAAGAAATGACATGGGAAGAAGAGAACGGTATGCAAAAGCAATATCCTCACTTATTCGACTCGGAAGGTATGTGCAAATTTTGAGGATGAAATTTATATAAAAGGGGGGGAGTTGTAAGACCCACACTCCAGTAACTTGGTTTAACCGTGTCGTGTCAGGTCTTCCCATCATTCCTGGACCAAGACCGAGCGTGTGAAGATGGATCACAAATCAGGTATAAAAATCAACTCAACACCCAAAACTGTATACATATGGTCACATACCTGGGTAGGTACGGTCGACTATATGGTAAGAATGAAGATCACAAATCTAGGACCCTACAGTCGATGATTTTGACCCTACGGTCGACGGGTTATGCGACCGTAGCCATCGACCGTGAGACCCCAAATCAGAATCCGAGTTTTGAAAACTTTTCTAAACTAAGGTATTTCTTTTCTAATTGAAAGAGGACTCTATGTGGAGAATTTTTATCTATATAAAGGACGTTCCTCAGCCCTTTTTCACTCTTTTAGAACATTAGTAAACTCTAGAGAAAGATAAGGGAAAAGAATGAAGAGAAGGAGAAGAAGAAAAGACTAAGGAGAGGATCTTGCTGAGAAGAGATTGGATCTCTATCACAGGCAAAGGTATGAACCTAATCCCTGGAGATATAAACTCTATGGAATAAGACTTCTATGGAAAATAAGCAATATCAACCTATTATAATCCATGTAATTTCCTTGAGAAAATCCCAAAGGAGAACCATGAGGAGTGAGTTTAATGATTAGGGTTGATAAGAAACTACTAATGATGGTCATAGGATGACCTTAGAATAAACCCAATTGAAGATCAGAGGAATTGACCCAGGAAGAACTCGAATTACATGTAGTTTGTGATCAGAAATCTCAAGGTCGCAGCTACGGTCGACCATAGCATGACCAGCATGACCAGAGGATCGACCATAAGCATTCGGGAAGATTTCAGAAACCATATGGTTGCAGCTACGGTCGCACCATATGCAACCATAGGGTATCGACCGTAGGCAGTAAGGTCGATACAGTATATGACCATAAGACCAATCAGACACCTATCAGTGTTCTGTTTTGATTTTCTACTACTGTAACTAGGGGTGTAAGTTTTACCCTGACGACCCGAACCCGCCCAGGCCCGCCCTGAACCCTGGCAGGGTTGAACCCGGCCCGAACCCCGACGGGGCGGGTTAGGGTTTAATTTTATACCAACCCCGACAGGGGTTGGGTTGTTAGGTTGACCCCGGGTTGAACCCACCCAATCCGACCGTATATATTTGAAAATATTTATATAAATATGTATTTATTTGAATATATATATATATATATATATATATATATATATATATTATTTATTATATATAAAATTATAAACCTAAAGGCTAAAGCTAAACCTAAGTTCTACTTCTACCTGAGCCGTAAGCCCTCATCGACCAGATAATCTCATTTTCTCTGGATCTCTCTCTCTCTCAAGAAGACGGCCCTAACTCCTAAGAAGACGGCGGGCAATGGCCCGCAGCAACCGCACCTTCTCCTCTTCTCTTCTTCATCTCTTCTCCTCTTCTCTCTTCATCTCTTCCTTCTTCATCTCTTTCTCAAAGACTCAAACAAAGTCGAGTTTCGAAACCCTAAGAGTAGAGGCGACGCCTTCATCTCTTCTCTTCTTCACCTCTTCTCTCAATCTCTCTCCCTCAAACGAAACCCTAAGAGGGAACGGCGCCTCCTAGACTTTCAATCACTCAATCTCTCGATTCTTTCGACTCCCTCTCTCTCTCGGGTCTCCATGATTTCTCCGATTTTTTGTGTCCCGAATTGTAACTTTTAATGTTCTCCTTCATTCCGATCGGATAGTTATAGACTTGCGGTTGGTTGTTTGGTCATTCGACTCTCTCTCAATCTCTCTCGACGGATATCTAGTAAGTTACTTTGGAAAAGTTTAAGATTGCTTGGTTGTTCGTTTTTGCTTGGCTTTTATTTTTTTACTCAACTCAGAGGTTAGAGGTTAGGTGCCTTGGATTGAGTTTATGTTTATTTCTTTATTTATTTGGCTTGATTTTGAATTTTTTACACGTGAAGAGAACATAATGTTATCGTGGAGTTTTATTTGATGTTTTGGGTTTAGAATATGAAATCAGATATGCATCTTATTTACATTAAACATGATCAACATCATGTTAAAGAAACATCACGGCCGTTTATGATTTTACAAACTTGGCCAGATCTCGGCCGATAATCGAATCCGAAAAATTAAAAGAAATCGATCAAACATGTTTAAAAAAAAAAAAAGAATCAACAGAGAGAACTTAGAAGAAACAAAGGAATTATATCAAGAAACTCAAAGCAAATCAAACAAAACCCCGAATCTGAAAATTGAAAGAAAGCGATCAAAACTGTTGAAAAATGAAAGCCACAAAATTTTGGTCTTCCTAGATGAGGGTTGTTGAACAGTGTCTTCCCGGGCATGAAGATGGAGTTCTGGATTGTCCGACATTCCTTTTCCGTGATGATAAGTTTTCAATTTGGATTGCATTTTGTATGCATTCTTGGAATGTATTCTTACAAATGCATTCTTTAAATAAGTAAAATAGGTTGGGTTGGCAGGGTTAATCAAGGTCAATCTGACCTCGAATCGGGTTAATCGGGGTTAACCCGACCTAACCCGGCCCCGTCGTGGTCAATCGGGCTGGTTGGGTTAGGCCCAACCCCTGTCGTGGTCGGGTTAGGGTTGTATTTTTTTAACCCCGACTGGGTTGGACGGTTGGTTGAGCTTAAATAGTCAAGGTTGGGGTTAGGGTTTTGAAAAACCCAGCCCAACCCGGCCCAGTTGCACCCCTAACTGTAACATGTTACATATGAACCCTAACTCAAATTTATATAACTTTTAGGTTGTTAAATCAATTCAAAGAGAATTTCAAGGCTTGGAAAGACATCGAGTATTGCTAATAGGTAAGGGAATAAGACCTAAACTAATTGGATAATAACAAACTGTTTATTTTTATTGAGTCCAATGCCATGATTGATTCTATGCTTGTATGTTTGTAATGTGCATCTCACATGTCATTCAATATTTCTGCTATTACTGTTCATGCATATTTAATTTCGTTTATTTATAACATGATGATGATTTATAACATGATGATGATGATGATGATGCTAGGAATAGGCATGTGTGTGGTTGGTGTGTTGGATGCGAGTGGAGCATCAGAGGGAGGACGTGGCATGGTGGTCTTTGACCTTGTCACTAGACTCTAGCTCTATCTCTACTCAAGTCTTGCCCACTAACATTGTCATATCGCCATTACCTTAGCAGAACTATTACATCATAGGGCATCAGGGGAGGTAGTCTCAGACTATGTGGTCTCTGACTTTGCCGAGGACCTTAGCTCTATCTCTATAGACGTATTGAGGGATGCTGAGGTGAGGCCTTGGATACACTGTTTGGCATTAGGATTGGTTAGTTGTGAGCCTAGTTTGCAAGCCCTCGCCAATAGGGGCTTACATGTTGGTACGGGTAAGGCATCAAGGGAAGTGTTAACGGTGTTTGATCCTGACACTTTAGCTCTATCTCTATTCCATGGAGGGTGAATGTAGGACGGCAATGGTGTTTGATCCATTGGACGGATTCACACACTCGTGTATAGAGGTGCGAGGCCACCAAACATTTCTATAGCACATTGCAAACTTAAAAATCAGACCAAAGATATAAATTGAATGCATGCATATGTTTGTTGCATTGTTTTGTTTGCTCACTGAGTTGTGATGTGTGTTCACCCTTTCGACGTCGAATATTTTTAGTTGATGATATAGATCCTACTATTGAAGAATATATGAATGCGCCGACGTATAGACACGTTGCCGCCATGGACGTAGAAGCTGTTGAAGATGCGCATGATTCTTCATGCGAGTGCAACCAGTGCATTTTTTATTAGTTTAATTATATTTGATTAATGGAACATGTAATGAATTATTTACTTTTATGTCTTGAGTTTTGGAGATAATCGAATTAATTATTTATTATCATTATTAGACACTTAGTTCATTATCTGTAAGATTTTCACTTATTTGTTTATTACCTCTGATTATTAATATGGAATGTGTGTGTGGTTTGATATGGTGGGTATGACCTATACGAGATCCTGATTGAACCGTTGGTTTATTGATAGTTCATCACACTATTCTGGTTAGACCAGAATTGGTGTGTATCATTTAGGATTTTTCAGATGAAACTAGTGATCCGCTACAAAGGAGGAAGAATTCCCTTCTCCTCTATGGATCACTTTCTTCTTTACACTTGTACGAATTAAAATTGTCTTGTGCTAATTAAAATTGCCTTGTGCGCTCTTGAATCAAAGAAATAATAGTAGCTTTCAACTGCCTTTCATAGCCTTGAGTGGTGAATCAATTCTGAAGTCGGTTGCCTAAACCAATTCTCGAATGCATTTCAAGGCTGAGGGGGGAGAGGCTGATCCCGGGCAAGGAATGGGCACCCCCCTGGTACTACTAAAGTGACTTTCGCAACGAGGCTGAGCTCTCTTAATAGATTTACGATTTGTTCAATAGGAGAGGGGAGAAGCGAGCTTCAACACTTGGATGACTTTGCTGCAGAGACATATGCGTCGGAAGTAGAGCTATGGTTCGGGATCTCCTCATGCAAATGCCTATGTGCCTTTGGACTCATATACTGTTGTCCCCTTTGATACGGATGATACAGTTGATAGTGTGGTGAGAGGGTGGAATCTTACTCTCCGTGCCTTCCTCAATCTGTCCATTCTTTGCAGAAAAGGTAGTCAGGCTGCTTCACGAATTGCTGAACTTGAGGTGAGAGTCGAGGAGCTGTCCTCCCAAGTTGAGAGATCTCCACAAACAGTATACTAGAGAATCAAACCTTGGGCAACAAGAATAAGAATCAACCTATCCAACATCTGAACTTAACTAGACGTCTGCCTTCCAGGAGTGAAGCTTCCCAGCCGCCTGCCTCCTTGTGTGGAAATGCTTTTCTTGATCAATCCATTACCTGTGTCGACACCCACAACTGCAGACCCAGGGGCACAATATGCTACTTCGGAGCAGTTGAGAGCCATCTCGGCACAACTAGCTGCCATAGCCCAGTTGGTCATGCCGACTGGAGCAACTAGTGATAACCAGGTCCCGACGACTCTTCCACTTCTACCACGGCAAGAATTGGGAGTACCTATTCCGACCCCCAAAGATCCTTCTTTCGTTTCAGGAGACGGGCCACATCAACACTACCAATTTCAACAACATCATGGAATCCTCCACCTCCATCTTTCATCAAGTTAAACTAAGTTAAACTGATAAGCTTCTTACGAGCATTGGGTTTATTGTCTCAAATGGCAGTGGTTCATCAATCTTGGCTTTGTCAAATTCAATTCACATTCCAACCATCTCTCGGGTTGCAAGGAGGTCATCACCTACATTTCCAAAACTTGTAGGGTGGCTCCACTACAGCTTCAGCTTATAGTTTCGATCATTCTCCATCTGAAGTTGTTTTTTTTTTTTTTGTATACGTTTGCACGTTTCTAGGAAACGGAACGTTATGGTTGATTCTTTAGCTCGGAAAGCCTAAAGCAAAACAAAAAAACCAAAAAAAAAAGGTAAAAAATTACAACTGAAGTATCCATTGTTTTGTGAAAACTAAGTTCAGGATGATACCTTACACTTGAAATATTATTTTTGGAGTTCTAAAACAAGGATAAACTTAACTAACCTAATCACAAGAATTTATAATAATTAATATTTTCAATTTTGCCCATAAGAAGAAAGCAACCTATATTTAAGGTATACCATGGTTCATCTTTTCCATTTTCAAGCACCCTCTTTCATGACCGGTGACTCCGTTGGAATCCAACCAATAAATCCCCCAAATTTGCTTCACCTTTGCATGCGCGATCAGACTTGCATAAGCAGCAAAGCAAATCATTTAGTTCTTCTTCCCCCTCATTTTGCTTTGCAAAAGAAATCAGAAAACAGAGTGCAGAACAAAGAGTAGTAATAGCTGGGTTTGCAGATTCTGATCTGTCTACAATGCAAAAGGCCAAGTTGACGAAACCCATCAAACGCAACCAAATTAGCAGATTCTCTAGTAACCCGAATCAAGCGAAGTTGAAAAGCAATGACAAGAAGCCAAGAAGAGAATAGGAAAAAGCCGATGATCGGGTTGCAGCGATCACCGCAACTGACTCAATGGGAGTACTGGAAAAGGGAAATTGAGAGGAAAAAAGGAGAGAGGGTTTCAAAGAGCATTCTATGGTTACATTGGAAGAGGGGCTAAGGAAGATTGGCTTTTATGTTTCTGAAGACACACGACCTTAAAAATAAAAGGTTGAGACTTGAGAGAAGAATCTTGTGAGAGAGGAGGAGGAGCTCAGCTCATCTGATTCTCCGATCACCATTAATATCCATCAGTAATGGTAACAGTGGCAAGCCCTAAGGTGTTTCTCAACTAGAGGAGGGAGAACAAGATAGAAAAGATACCAAACACTAAGGTGACAGTGACACTAAGTTTCTGTTTCTCAGGCAATCGTCTTCACCAATTTCGATCCCAAATCCATTTGATATTTGAGTAGGTAAAGGACATTATTGTAAAACAAAATTTTATCCTTAAAACTGATTAATCTTATCCTTGAATTGGAACCCCAAACATAATATTTTAAACATGAGACACCTCAAAAATAGTTTTCACATACCTCCGATATAATTTACCCAAAAACATAAAGATTATAAAATACATATTTTTGATGTATAGCAAACTCCTATTCAGCAAAAACCGTTGGTTAAAAAATAGATTCGGTGTTTTACTCCCATCGGTATATCCGCAACAGTAACACTTGATAGGTCGGATCAGTTGCCCGATAGGCTTATGCTTTATTATGCAGGTTGAGCACATACAGTAAAGGTTTAAAATCCAGGGTATCGGAAATAATCTAATTCCAACTCAGATCGATGTACGAATCCAATAGAAAGTGAACATGTGGCCAATACTGTATATAATCATTTTAAAACTGGATCGGATTGAGGATTGACCAGAACCAAAACCGCTACGAATTAACCGATCCAATACCGACCACTTGAACCATGCATGCAGTTAGAATTCTGTCTGATCAATGTTTATTAAGAACAGGAGATGATTCAGAAGTCCTCACATAAAACAATCCACCAACGTCTAGAGATGAAATATGATTAATTCCAAGACATTACATGATCGTTCATCCAACCCCACCCCACCCCACCCCACCCCACCCCCCAAAAAAAAAAAATGGAGAACCTAAAATATTTGGTTAGTGCAGGAAATAGACGCCACTATAGTTGCACATAGAAAGTGACTGCGCATTGCCAGCATTAAAGCGTTTAATTCGACACTTTTGTCAACAATTAATACATGATAATAAATATTGATCTGCAACACTCGCATGTATTCAGAAGTTTTAGTTGATATCAGTCCTGGTCTTGAACCTGATAATGATTAAAACCAAAAAAAAAAAAAAAAAATTGCAGATTATAAACCAAACACTAGTAACTGTAAATAGTGCACTTAATGGTCCTGTGCAACCTTGAGCGTGAAGGTTCCAAGACTTGGTAGAGGAAAAGAAAATAGTTGAATTCAAAAAAGGGGCCATTACCCACTGCCGGACCCACCTATGCAGAGTCCTCGGAGGGTGAGTTTAGAGTCAGTCCTAACCTTTGGCATAAAAGTGGCCGCCCTCAAGAGCCAAAACTTTTACCATTGCTCTAGGCAATGACCCCTTACTACCTAAGAAATAGATAGTTGACAATACATTTGTTGATTACACCAAGTCAGCAAAACATTATTGCAGAACAGGAAAAAAAAGAAAAAAGAAAAGAGGAGGCACCTCAATCAAACAAATATACACAAATATGCCTTACGTCTATGTGCCATACAGATCTACAATTCATTGTGTAGGTGACTCACACATGGCAGCTGAGCTTGACCACAAAAGCGTTCGACCTATTCTACTCACATGGTAGACTTCACCCGACAATGCTCTTCGACAAGCCAAAAAGGAGATTTTTTTTATATCCATTCTTTCTTTTTTTAACCTCTAAAATCGAAAGCTGTGACTCATTGCAAGATAGGAACACCACATATTGGGTAATGATTGTGTTTAGCTCAAGAAAGCCATCATTCATGTATCGCGATTTGCTTGGAAAGGTTTCTTTGAGGCAAAAAATTTAGACTCATCACATCGACAGCATGGTAAAAGAAAAGTACACCTTCGCCAAGGGAAGGAGACTTATTCCCTTATTTAATTACTAACATGTCATCTCCAAATATATAGGATGATCTTCTAAAGCAAACAAAACCTACACTGATATTGCAAGGGTCTCCCTGAAGACATAATGCAGTATAGTGAACAACTACATATATTTACAGTAAGATCAACAGGTTTTTTTTAATCACAATGAATGAAAGATTTCATGAGCCATAGGTACATACCTAATTGTCATAGAAGCGGGAACGGCGCCTCCTAGATCTGTGAAATCATGCAGAAAATGGAGAAAATAAACAAGTGGAAATGACCAAACCAGCAAATGCTATATGCAACTACCACCAGACAGGAAAATTAAAAGAAACATGCCAATAAAAATGCACCTATTCACAGTACGATGAGAAGGAGGAAGAAGAGAATGGAGGAAAAGATAGATTAGTATTCCACACATCAAGCCTCTCTCGACCTCAGTACATCAAAAATAAGAAATTAAATCAGAAGCAGCGCCAGGATTTCTGTTGTCTGAGGAGTGCTTGTATGATCCTGGTATTCTCCAACATCACCATGTATCCCCCACTTCCAACACAGGGTGATGGTAGGGCCCCCAAATGAATTGTGCAACTCATGCATCATATTATTTCTATACTAGATGTATTCATGTCCAACAAGAATATACTCAATGAAAAGAAGGAATTCTGATAATAATACTTAGAAAAAAAAAATTTGTTTAGCTACGTAGCAAGGACATGAAAACAGATGTCAGTGTCCAACACAGATACACAGTGTACCACACTGCAACTGCTGTGAAAAGTTACATAGATTCACAGGAACAGAAGGGTCAGTGAAAGACAAAGAATGGGTGTCTGCACAGGTATATTTTTGGAGTTCACATAGATTCACAGGAACAGTCACAGGAACAGAGGGGTCAGTGAAAGACAAAGAATAAGTGTCTGCACAGTATATTTTGGACTTCAAGTGTCCTTGTTACAAAGAATTTTAACCACAAACTGAACCATTTTAGCTTGGGAAAGTATATTTAATAATTCAGCAAGAGTATCATTTGCTAGTGTGCCAAAAGAGTACAAAATAATATCATTTGCTAGTTGTCTTGTAGAACCTAACTAATAAAATAAATGACAACCAGATCTAAGGTTTCCTTGATGGTTGATGCAGCATTTAATACCCACTCCTAATGCAAAGGCCAGATTCAAACTAGTGAATACCAGCAGGAAATTGGCTTGCAGCAGGATCGTCATACATTCCTTGATCACAAACAGCAACAAGAAAAGATATTCAAAGCTGAAATAAAGAAAATGATACAACCAAAGGCCTCTCACCTAAGGTTCCGACAGCTTCTCAATCACCACAAGGCATCCCATCTAGGATTGGTAGCCTCTCTGCACCAAGGCAGTTCACCTCTCGATCTCTCACAGCACTATAGGGAGTGCCTTCCTACACTTCTATTCATAACTTTGATCAGACATTAAAAACCCAATATTTACTACCCCAATCTCCCCGTTACATGTTTTGATAAAGAAGAAACATTGAAAATAGAAATTAAATAAAATCTAGTAACCAAAAATATAAACTATCAGATATCGTGAGATAAATCAGACCTCGTGAGATCTAAAATAAAATCTAACCCAAAACCTGCTAGAAACCGGAAATAGAAATTAGAAACTCACACCTAATCTTGTATAGGAGTCAAATCCCTCTTGGGCTTATAAATTGTCCCATTACAATATAAAACCAAAAACAGAAAGCCCATGACCCTGCAACCCATTGGGCATTCAAAATTAAGTTTATTGGTCCATTCTGGTGGTTTGCTGCTGAATCAGTTCTCCCCGACTTAAAAAAAAACTCGTGGATGAGTTTTAGAGTGACGCCAAATCAGACCCGCATGAATGTCCTTCAATCTAAGGTAAAATTCAGCAACCTTTGATATCGTTACGTTGAATTGTTCCATCGACATAAAGCTTCAATTGTCCCTCCATACCTCTAATGCCAAATAATGCAAAGGACAATCTCGAACCAGTGAATACCAGCAGAAAATTGGCTTGCGGCAATATTCCCTGGTCACCAACAGCAACAAGAAAAGAATAGAAAACTGAAACAAAGAAAAGGATATAACCAAAGGCTTCTAACCAAAGGTTTTGGCAGCTTCTTACCACCACTAGGCATCCCACCTAGGATCAGTAGACTCTCTCCACCAAGGCATCTCACCTCTCACCATCTCTCACAGCACGCATACGCATAAGCACTTTATGTTTTCGTAGTCAAATCGTTCTAGGGAGCTCCTCCCTAGACTTTTATTTATAACTTTGAATAGGCATTACATGAATGGTGATCCAATATTTAGTACCTACCCCAATCTCCCCATTACATGTTTTGACAAAAAAGAAACATTGAAATAGAAACTAAATAAAATCAGCAACCAAAATAGAAACAAAATAAAAATCTAAACTAAATCAGATCATGCGAGATATAAATCAGATATCATGATATATAAATCAGATCTTGTGAAATCTAAATCAAAGCTAACCTAAACCTTCTAGAATCTCGTATGGGAGTCAAATCCCTCATTCCTGGGCTTATAAAATTGTCCCATTACAATAGAAAAACCAAAAATAAAAAGCCCATGTCCCATACAACCCATTAAGCACTTAAAATCAAATTTATTGGTTCATTCCAGTGACTTGCTGCTGCGTCAACTCCTCTCTCCCCCTCCCCCTTCAATGTCTCTCCATCAACTATCATATTTTCAAAGAGCTTCCCAACTTTCAAGGCACTCTCCAACAACCATACACCAGTGGCATATTCCAATGACTATATTGCAACGGCTCTTTTACCCTCCCCTTATGTATTTTGGTTTAGATAAAAAGGGTGTCCCAGTGCACGAGGCTCTCAATACTGTAGGGTCTGGGAGGGGTAGAATGTACACAGCCTTATCCCTAAACGAGGAGAGCAAGTTTTCATATTTCAAACCCGTGACCACCAGGTTGTAATATGACAACCTTACCATCACATGGTTTAGATGAGAAAGAAAATTATTTATATTTTTGAACTTGTGGGTGTATCAATGTCAGCCCCCGTGATGAGTTGAAATCCTCTAGTGGTAAGTAAGTCTCACACTTAGGTTGAGCGGGACCCAAAAGGCCTAGAGTTAAATGATCCTATTTGACTCTTGGGGTAAGTGGTACCCTGTAAACCTTGCTATCCTATACTTGGTTCCTTATTTTGCAATAAACCCTTCTTTTCCAGCAAATTTTGCATTTTCTTTTGCTACCCCTTTCGTTCCGCACCTGACCTATTGGCCAGTAGCTGTCGCACCTCTGTCTCGTTACCTGATTAGCTTCGCTACTTTCTCACATGAGCGTTGCCTCATCCGTCTCAATCCAAGATCATCTCATAGGACACTCAAACTCGTAGGATTCTATAGAACAGAAAGATCTTGTTGGTATTGTATCATTGAACCGTAGTATTTCCGGATTCACCGGCTATCAACTTGGTATTAGAGCAAGTTCCGATTCTTGTTGGAGAACCATGGGTATGCCACCATTGATGCCTTCAATATTTGGATGAGTGAGCACTACTTGAAGAAGTTCGATAATGACACGTGGATGAGGATAGCTGTTTCAAACTCTCTCCATCAACTATCATATTTTCAAAGAGCTTCCCAACTTTCAAGGCATTCTCCAACGACTATATTCCACCGGCCATATTGCAACAGTTCTTTTATCCTCCCCTATATATATTTATATTTTGGTTTAGATGAGAAAGAAAATGATTTATATTTTTGGACATGTGAGTGTATCAATCTAGGTCCCCATGGTGAGTACTGAGTAGAGGTCCTCTAGTTGTGAGTAAGTTCCACACTTGGGTTCAACAAGTCCCCAACAGACCCCAGAGTTAAGTGGACCTCTCTAACCCTTAGGTTAAGTGGTTCTCTATGACCCTTGCTATCCCATAGTTGGTTCCTTATTTTGCAATAAATCCTTCTTCATTTCTAGCTTATTTTGCATTTCATTTTTGGGCTGCATCAATGGTCCACCAAAAGGAGCTTGTTTTGACTGCCCAAATACTTGCCACGTGGGATCTCTATTGGTCATTAAACTTTGTGCCATGTCCACATCAATTAATAATGTGGTAGTTTCAACCCAATCCGATTCTCTCAAATGGAGATATAAAATTTTGAAAACTTGCCTAAAAAATTTCTGAAAATATAAGGCTAAAGGTTCAATACATGATGGACCATATGATCAAGATGGGAAGCCCAAATTGAACATATTAAAGTTTAATACATGATGGATCATATGGTTGAAATAGAAGCCCAAATTGAACACGTGGCCAATCAAGAAACTGCACAACCATCCAACATTTGGTTTGACAATAAGTTAATAGCAGATATCCACATGCTCAAATTGGAGGGCCATCAAGATAAGGTTATCTGTACTGGACCATCAAGTGGAGATTACCCATAATAGGTAATAAAAATAAATAAATAAACAAAAAATAATAGATTATTATGGGTTAAACTCAAATAACTAAGCATTCAGCAAGAAAACAAGCAAAGCAATCTAATATTTGTTTTATGCAAATAAAGAAAATAAAATTCCAAAACTAATATATCCATACAACTTATAAAGTGAGTGATTTCACATAAAAACAATACATAGACCCACTCAATAAACAATAAATAAATAAGAGTGTAATAGAAAAAGATGAAACAAACCAAAATACTAAATATTCAAAGAAAAGAATATCAGACATTCAAAAAGAAAGAAAATTCAAAGTCATCCAATCAACAGAATTGAACTATCCAATTGAACCTGTAAAAGAAAAAGAAATAAATCCCAGACTAACTATTGTGTGAATCCACTGTTTCAGATCATAGCTTCTCTCAAACAACACAACTTTATCTCTGCAATTTGTGTGTGAGAGAGAAACATAAATGGAAAAAAGAAATTATAAAGAGGGAAATAACAAGAAACAGAAACAGTTAAGATAGAATAGACCTAGGCTCCATCACCGAGGTTTTATAACCCATGAAAAAAAACTACTATTTGAATTCTTTATCGTCAAATTAACAAAACGAAGTAACTAAGATATAAGTTATAGTACTTGTGTCACACCATAGATCCCCTATCACTTGCAACATGTCACAAGAAACGGGAATTTAACCTATTATCAAATTGGACCCAACTAACAGATAACTGGACCAAAAGCATTCTGAACAGATGACTCAAGCATACAGTTATCTTATTCCTTCCAACAGTGAAAAAGACTCCAACTAAGTTTTGAAAGACCTATAATTAATGCATAGTTAGATGGTTAACATTATGATCATGATAGTATTTGGCACCCAGAAGTGGGTTCCTTTCTCTAAACATTACACACTCCATAAATTGGGTTCCTAACCCAACAGTATACTCAATTAATAGCATATATGTTTAGTTAAATCTTGTTTTCAGCATCTCCAAAGAATATTTCCAAAACTGTGACGCAGATATCTGCCATCATGTATGGATCCTAGGATCCATTCCATCATTACCCAAGGTTTTACCCAGTTGCAAAAGTAAATTTAATTAAACACAAAGAGAAGCGAAAGTTTTGTAATCATCCAATAACTAACTCAAAAACTGATCAATTATAGTAAATAAATATTGGAAAATATTAATCCACTTAATATTTTTAATTACCATATTTGGTAAGACTTTAAATTGGTTACACCATGTCATTAGAAAAGTTTCCATTCTTTTTAATTTTGCAACCAGACAAAGCCAAATGGAAAAGTGATCCAAAATCCAAATAAAGAAGAAAAACAGGTCCTATATATAATAAAGATAGATCTATATTTTAATAACAAAGCATAATCATGAAGCGGCAAAAGCATCCAGCACAACCCATTTTGGAAGCCCTTTCAAAACAGCCCAAAAATCTACTGTGGTAAATCAGATGGCGACCAAATTTGGCAGACAGGTAGACCACAAGGTCCCCGACCTACATGTTAAGTTTCAGCCAAAACAAAGTTTGTCATATGGAAAAAATAAAGCTTCAAAAATCTAAGGGCTAGCACACATGGGCAGGTGAAATATAAAATGATGCACAGACATACACAAGAAGCATTTGTTGAATTTGAGACTAATCCATAAGGTGTAAAATGAATACTACTGTCAGTTGGCCAGAACCAAATGTCCACTTGGCTCAAAATGGAGGACCATTTTAAAAGCCCATCCAAAATGGGTCCATGAGAATTGAGTTTTTCCCATCAATATGTTTGAGCTATATGGAGCTGAATGTTGGGTCGTGAAGACACAACATAAAAACAAACTTAGTGTAGATGAAATAAGATGTAGAGATGGATGAGTGGTAACAATATAAAATAAGGTGATGCAAACCTAAAGGTAAGCAAGCCAATATCGAAGATTGGTAGAGAATATTTTACACCAAAATAAAATACATGCGATGGTATTGATGATATTTGAAGATATGAAGATAAAGATAGATAAATGGCAGTCTAGAGTTTCACTAGTTGCCCAGCCGTAGGAGTCCCAGCTAGGCACACTTGTTTCTCACAAGCACACTTGATTCTCACAAGTAAATCTTAAAGAGAAGATTTTCACAAAGTTCTGGATGTTGTGATAGCAACCCATAATTCCATTATATAGGGAAAGGGAAGGCTTAACAACCCCTTGGTTACATCAACTTGAATTAAATGGACTATTGGAATTCCAAGACTAAAAGGAATTCCCAACACCTAGGAACTAAAACCCATACATTGATAACAAACCCTAGACTTAAGAAACAAAACAAGACATAGAAAATAATTCTTAGACATAAAAAACAATTCCAAGACATGAAAACTATTCCGAAGACATGGGGAACTACAAACAAGACTTTGAAAATAAAAACATTAATGCTGTCTTGGAAAGTAAATCCCACTATATTAATTCACTAAGGAAAAGTAAACTCCACTAATGACTCCTAGACTTCAAAAATGACTCTTAGATTTCTAAATTCATATGGACCACTTATCACTCATATATGGACTTTCAAAATAGACTCAATACAAAAGAAAACAAAACAAATCCTAATCCATAACCCATATAACCCAATAGACTACTTATTAATCCATTAGACTAGGCTTGGGCTTGTTTGGGCTTGTTCCAACATGAATACTTGTGTTGTAATCTATCTACATCATAAGGAAGGAACAAATTATAACTAATTTAAGAGTAGCTCCAATACATGATCATTAGTGAAAGTCATTTTGAGGTGGCACAGAGAAATGCAGCAGAGAACTGTGAATGGTTGAGTACAAAAGGGTGATGTGATGCAGATTGAAGGAGTTAAAGAGCAAGGGGTAGGCATAAAATTACTCTAGGAGAAGTGGTGAGGAAATGCATGCAAAGCTCAGGACATGTAACAAGTATGGCTTTAAATAGAGCTGATTGGAGGGAAAAAAAATCCACATAGAGCCCATTTGGGATAACGCTGAGTTGAGACACAACTCTATGGCCTCATGTATTGATCCTATGGTCCATGCCATCATTTACCCAAAGGGAAATGTGATTCAAAATCCAATATAGAAGAGAAACAGACTCTATAGATGAATCATATATCTTTATAAGAAAACAGCTATCTTTCATAAGTAAATAGAAGACATAAAGCTAGGGAGAAAGAGCCATGGTACAAACCTGAAGTAGGTGGAGAGGTAACATGGTGTTCCTCAGCCCCACATGCCATGGGTCACCTCCATCATATATTCAAAATCTTTCAGGGTTCTTTTTTCCTTTGGGTGGTTTTTTTTTTTTTTTTTTTTTTTTTTTTGGGGGGGGTTGCTTACAGATCATCCAAAATTGGCACAATGAATCAGATCGATCAGATTATTAACTTTTTTTAAACTACTTCCTGACTTCCTGTGACTTTATCAATTAATCTATTCATGAGATATTTGTATAGATTGACCTCATAACTATTCAATTCGTTGAAAGCTCGAAAAGACACATGATTCAGCCTGTTTGGATTCATGGATGCTTTGAAATGGAATTCAAGTAGAGGTCACTCCTACAGGCTACAAGTGATTTCCAATGCAACAAATGGATATAAACTAGAAAAGAAAAGAAAACCTCCATACTATGAAAAACTTTTAAGGGGAAAAAAAGTTGCTTGACAAATATAAAACCAAGGCCGAGTGCCTGGGGGAAACCCATAAAGTTCACATTTGAGACCAACCACATGGAGAATTATCAGATAATGTGCTATACTGACCTGCGTTGATTAGAGCTTCGCCTAGAGGATCCACTTGCAGCATCATCAATCTCATCGACTCTATAGTCTGGAAGTTCTACAGATGTCACAGAACCCTCATCAGAATTTGAAGCATCATAGCTGGGCCTATGCCGTCTTCTCCTTGCTTCACTAGTTCTTGACCGTCTTCTGTTTCTTGAATTCCTAAAGTTATCAAAGACCTGATACAAGATGCATGAGGTCCACCAGTTTCCTTCATCCCCAGGGAAGTCCTCAAACTCATCTCCCGTTTCTTCTTCCCCATATTCGATTACATAATCCCCCAGCACCACCCCATGAGGGACTTCTGAATGGATAGTGCTCAAAACATCTATTATCTCAGAGGACTGCTGGAAATTTTCCCAATCAAGTTGCCGAGCAGGATCTATCTTTGATGGACGCGCATGAGGGTGGCTGACATTAGCATGCTTCTGAAGCTCTGAGTAGTTACCGACAAATGCACAGTGTTCCTCTTCGCAGCATCTTTTCTTCTTGTTCAAATGCAAACGGGCTTCCTCGAGGATAACCCACCCTGTTACTTCCCCTCTACACAATGGACAAGCTGGACGGCAGTTACTATGCAATGTAACTGGCTGTGTGCTTTCTATGGAAGTTGGTTCAGATGTTGAAAGGTCCTTCCCAGTTGCTAACATCCCATTTGCACTTTTGAAACGATCAAGACAGTTTGAGTGTGTGTGGTCTGTGTCGCATATGAATGGACGACATCCTTTCTCATACGATGAGCATTGAAGAAGGATAACATTATGAGGATAATCCAAGCATATAGGGCAAATAACATCTTCCCAATTGGTATTCAACTGAACATCTTCCATGCTCTAGTGGAAGGTATCAAAACCCAGAAGAAGTATAAACCCTCATGCAGAAAAGTATTCACCTTTCTCTTTTGAAATCAGCATGTTGGAATTTAATGTGAAACCTGAACATTACAATTCAATGGAGTGAACAATTAAGTTACCAATGCAAAGTCTAACAGAAGCATAGAACAAATACTTAATATGGTGCCAGGTATAGCTAGAAATAGCTGCAAATGGTTGAGAGAATTGTATACGGAAGTCTCGGTAACACCAGTAAAAATTCTCTAGCTTCCTGAGACGAACATCAATATAACAAGTATAAACTAAAGAATAATTGAAGTTAAATGGAAAATGGAAACTTTAAAAAACAACCTGATTTCCACAACGTACTAGTTATACTGATACATCATACAAGAAAGCAAACAAGAATAAGTCAATTCAACAAAGAAAATATAATTAGGAAGCAGTAAAGTCCATCACAACAGAGCATATGATCAAAAAGTCTCAACAACAGAGAACTACTTGAAGCAAAACCCTTGAATCCCCATCCACACGTACAAGGGAAGGCTTGGTAGTCAGTTTTAGCATATGATCATGATAATGAATTACTAAAGTCCAAAACTCAATACGACAACTGTACCAAATCCAAACAATTAAAAACATATATTATGTTCAGGACTGCATAGGTACTACTTTTTTCCTTCTGGGGGAAGGGGGGAGGGAGAAGCAAGGGTGCTATCCACCAATAAGTAAAATTTGATATAATTATGTCATAGCATCACCGAGTATCTTTCTAACTCACACGTCTAAACTGACATGCTTGCAAGTAGCATCAATTGAACTGTGGGCCTTGAGGATCAAAAGATATCTCAGACAATCAAGTGAGATTACAAAAGGCAATTGAGGGATCAACTCAACAGGGAAGGAAGAAAAGCATTGAATCACCATAACAATTCAATTTCAATACATAACAAACCAATAACTTAGGCAAAATACAACATCTATAACACGGTAGATGTCTTATTGAATACTCATAAAACCTTTCGATTACAGAATATATTAAAAGAAAGAAACCAGAGAAAATTATCAGGACTGAGAAATAAGAAACATCACACCCATTCCATGCAAATCTAATAGGGCGATCCTAATTTCCCAATAGATGGACTTTCAACAAATCCCCGAATAATCAAGGGCTTTTGGATATCAGTTAAGATCGACCTCAATCGTTATCATTCTCCAATTAAACCTACTAAAATCTCTTGAATAGGTGCTTCTAATTCTTCCGAACTCAAAATCCAAAATACAAACACACGCAATTTTCATTCAATCAAGCAAAATACAGTAACAAACCCAGATATTTAACTCAAGCATTTCTATGAAATTTATAACCGATCAAAATCCATGAGATTTAAAAATAAAAAATAAAAAATAAAAAAGTTAATCACAAGAAAGCCAATAAAATTCCATATACATGAAATAGGTTTGGTGGACTAGAAATACAAAAATTAACAAATAACATCAGGATCGATCCCCACAGTAGGTTCTCTCAGCACCAGGAACTAAGCACAGACAAACTGATCCATCGAAGATTCTTAGAAGATAACAAATATATATATAAAAATTGAAACAAAAAATCTATTTGACAACAAAAATCCAACAAAACAAGTCAAAACTCATAATTTCTTCTTTAAAAATTATGAATAAGCACATATGCTAATCGATATGTAAAGAAACAAACAAACACTAGAGAGTGACAGAAAAAAGAGAAATTAATCCACTAAATATGAAAGAATCGAACCTTGGCTTTTCCCCTCCAGAAATTCTTGCCTACGAGTGACCAAACCCTAGCAAGAGAGAGAGGGAGAGAGGGAGAGAGGGAGAGAGAGAGTGGAATGAACTTATGAAGTCGTCGTTGTGGTTGGAAAAAAAGTTCTGTTCTTTTGCTCACATCCCCGAATACGAGGTGTGTTGCGTAGCTTGGGTTTTATTCCTATTTTCGTCTTCTTTAATATGAAAATATTATTCACAATAATCGCGGGCTAGCAAATTATACCACATCAAGGCAAGAAAAATGATCGGGTCAGGCAATGACCCGGGAAACTTTTTTTTTTTTTTTTTTGGTATATATTAATTAAAAATTTTAAAAATAAATAAAGTTACTCGTAGCTCCTCCATACTTTGTCATAATTTGAACCTTACCCTAAAGTCTCACACAATTTCCCACAATTTCCACCATTTTTCTTAATTTCAAAACCTTGTTATAGACAACCCAATCTATATACTTATTTCTATTAGACAATGACATTACCTATCTCCAATATTTTAATGACGAAACTACCTTTACATCCAAACAAGTTTGTTCCAGAGAAATTGTACTCGAACATGCTCTATTCCTTTCCGGCATTGTAGCTCCTTTAAAATCCCAACATCTTCCCTTGAAACCTATTCATTGATTTTTCTATTCTTAATCATAATTGGAAAAGTTCTTGATCGATCAAATCAAATCAAATAATTAACCGTATCACTTGCTACAACTCTACTACCAAAACCCTAATCTCTTAATCAGATGATTCGCAAGTTTTGATCTGCAGCTACCAACCTCTCGATATAATGCCTCTAACATATCCGGCATATTACGATCAGCCTTTCAAGGTTAACTCCACCAAATAAAATAGAGGGGACTGAGAGGATGGGCTTTGTATGACCACCTAAAACCTGAATCAAGAGAAAGCATTGCTCGATTCCAATTGATTTATCGATAAAATTCTAAAAAGTTCATTGGTTGGCTTTCAATGAATTCACCGATCATGGAGGAGGAACCTAATAAAGTTGTTCTTTCGTTTTAAGGAAGGAGGAGGATAGCTAGGAAATATTCGTTCTCACGATTCCCTATTGTTACTGTCATTAATAGAAGAGGGAAGGTTAAACATGTCAATTTTATAAATATTGTTAACGCCATTAGTATAAAGGGGAACTGTTGTAATTGCCTAAAACTTTAGGTAGGGCTTCGGATTATAGCAAAGTTCATAAAAAGAATAAAAATCAGCTACCCCCCATAATAGTTTCGAAACATCACCTACCACCCAAGTAACTGACGGAGGAAACTGAAATCTCTGTTAGAGATTTTTGCCCTTTTTATTTTTTCCATTTCAAAGCCAATGTTGCATTTCGGCGTTAATGGCGGTTTGCAGAGTGTTCTTTTGGTGCCTATGGCAGAGCAATCGATGGCGACGGCTGGTTGAAATGCTTTAAGGCCTGCAACTTCTATTGTCTCTTCGGTTATCGCAGAAGAAGAGAGGTCATCTGCCTTGAGCTCCTTTGTTCTCTGTGTTCCATAGCTTGATCGAATGGCCACGAAAAGCTCTGGAAAGCTTGATCTTTGTAGGAAAACCATGATCGTTTTCTGCTTTGTGAGGGCTAATTTGTCTCAGGATGAAGATGAAGAGATATGTCTGAGTTATCTTATTTCGCTTCCCTTATGGTGAACTTACCGCCGACTCCATAAACAGAGAGAGAGAGAGAGAGAGAGAGAGAGAGAGAGAGAATTTTCTCCAGATCTACAAACTGAGGCCTTTGGACACATAATTCATTCAATTTGCTTCAACGAAGTCCCAATTGAACTGTAATAGCAATATTTCAGGGGAAACTTTTTAAACCACTGAAACTAAAACAGAACTGAGCCCACAATTTCCATAACCGACAAGCTTCTTCCCAAGACAAACAATAGTCAAAACAAAGTCTCCCAACGCAGCTCTTTGGCAGCACCATCTCCGCCACTACCACTGTCGACCATCTCGCGAGACCCACAATCAGAAAGATCATCCGATTGTGTGTCTGATTGGAATCGCATACCAAACCAGAACATAAATCTAATACCTGAGGCCATTCAAAAACCTAAAAACAGTTCCACAGATCATCTAGAAGACAAACACTGATCGAAAAAGGACCAAAACCCTTAGAAATAGAATTGGGAAAAAAAAAACACTCAACCACAGAAATTTGCAGGTAGCGAGCGAAAAAGGACCAAAGCCCTTAGAAATAGAATTGGGAAAAAAAAAACATTCAACCATAGAAATTTGCAGGTAGCGAGAGACTCTAAACGTTTTAACAGAAGACAGGATATTTATAGAGTTAGGGTTTCAAAACCCTAACCTTACTCCACCCGATTCGATATTTAACGAATGTGATGAAGGGCTCAAGAGTATTATCTATGAGATTCAACTCAACCTGAAGACAGGGAAATCAACTCACCGGCTCATCATCACTGGTTCCAATTCTACTGAATGAAGAGGGTATTATTGTCCATTTTAAAATTAATTTTAAATGACATTAGCAACTAACGAAATTTGTATAACGGAGTGGATCTATTTGATTAACGGTGGTAAAAGTTTGGATGGTAGTTGATGTTTTTTGAAATGTGTGGTGGTAGGTGATGTTTTGAAACTATTATGAGGGCTAACTGTTTCAGTAATATTATGTATACCCATCATCCCCATCTTAATCATCCATCCATGAAAATCTCAACCAAAAATTTAGTAGGAAAAATATCCTCTGTAGTGAGCCACCTCTATATTGAGGATCCTAGTCATTCAAAGTAGATTGGCATGTATCACGATGCAGTCTCAGTGTATCGGGATACATGCCGATCCACTTCGAGTGGGTGGGATCCTCACTACAGAGGATCCCAATCCGATTTAGTAACCTTATTTGATTGTATAAGCTGCTTTCTATCGGGTTTGGCCGAATTCGATAACAATTTATCGGCTACTTGTTCCTACCATTTTGGCTTTACTATCAATATTAGGTTTCAACATCGGTTTATACCCGGTCTGAGACAGATTACTATAATCTTATCCCAAATTTCAAACAATGTAATATTAGTCGGAATAAAAGCCTACAAGGTTAGAGGTTTGCTATTTGAGGTTTGCCTTATTTAGTACTGTTTTTTTTTTTTTTTTAATTGGAAGGGAAATAAAAACGAAAAGAAGTGAAATCAAATCAATAATTAAAATATAAATTTTATATGATTATATAAGTAACTCTAAAATATTTCAAACCTAGTTATTAATTTTCCCATTATTTTTTAATCAAATCCTTTTGGTTTGAAATTTTTAATAATTATTATGTAAATATAGTAATATATACTTCTGTCCCTATCTTTTTCTTCCTTTAAATTCCGGCCATCTTTTTTTCTCTTCTAAATGATGTATTATTCGTTCTTATACTCTCATTATCCCGTTAGTAGATAAGATTCCAATATACCCTGTTGACATATAGATTCTTCTCCTATAAAATTATAAAGCAAAATGTTTTATTCACAATCCGTCATGCAACAAACCATCAGAGGGGACATAAAATAATGGTTTGTTATGTCAAAACTGTTTACAGATTTATTTTATTTTTTTTAATTTTTTAATAGATCGATGAGATATATGCATGTGTAAAAATCATTCTAGAATATAATTACCAAATATAATAAAGATTAGTTACACTAACATTATTGCACAACTTTAATTGCATCGAAATACTATAGCTATTTTTATAAGAATGATAAAATTGAGAATAGTTCATCTATATGTACTTTTATTTTTCCTATGATCTCATCACTCCTCATGCCTAGTGGGTCCTAAACTATAGAGGTGGGTCCCATAACACATTGATGGTGATAGAATTCCATGGAAAATACACGTCCAAGCAATTGATCCGAACTCATACTTAATAATAAAAATTCATATATGGGGTTATCATTCTTTATTCTTAATATATTTTTCTAATAGAAATCCATTACTCCATAAAATAAATAAAACATATTTGTGTGCATAACAATCTTGGATAAAATTGAAAATTAACTCATAATTAAATGATGTAACAATGTAACTACAAGTTTAGGAATCAATACACATTACAATATTCAAAATACAAACCTGCTCTCCTTTTTTTATTTCATATGTCTATTACTAGGAGTCCTATCCATTTATTCATTTGACTCAACTTTCAATTAATTTTATTTTATTCTATTATAGTAAACAAAATTTTACATATAACACTTTATATGTATTTTTTTTTTCAAAATTTGTTTATAATAGATAAAAGAAATACAAAGTTCATTTTTCCCTCTCCCTAGAGTTTACTAAATCTTACCTCTTAGAAATAAATATTGATTTTTTTTTTAAGATAAATGTTAGTCACATCCCCTGTAGTATAGCTTAACCTCACCCACCCCCCTTTATTCGTGATATCATTAACACCCCCTTGAAGATACCCAAAGGTATTTAATCTCATAGAATAATTCAAAAAAACTTTATCTTTCTGTATCATTCTTGAATCTTTTTCAATTTCTTAATATTATCGAATCTTTAAAGAAAGAGAACGCCCCTCACCAAGATACTTCAAAGGGTTGTCTTCTTTGACTCCGAATTAGGGTTTTAAGTAACTAGTTACTCTCATCCTCTAGGCTTGCCTTACTTGATAATGGAAGTAGTCAACCACTTTAGAGTTCAGACTCACCGCTTATGCTTCCATAAATACCTGAAACTCAACGATTGCAATTTGTCAAAAGCCGATCACATAAACCAGAAGAATGGAGAAATATTCCAAAAGGTCGATCACAAACCAGAAATAGATGGAGAACCTCACCAAATATGACAATGTGGATTAAAATGCCAATCGAAGATCCTTTCGATGCCAGATTAGTTGTTAAGAAGATTAGAGATCCACAATTAAGAAGTCATTAATTCAAATCTTCTTGAGGCCTACCTATCAAAATATATATATATATATATATATATATATATATATATATATTAGAAATCTTACTGGAGATTGTCTCTTGAGATTTATTAGCTATGAAATAGATTTGAAATCTTTGATTGAAATTCAGAAAGTATGATGATAAATGAGAATAGATCAAAACCGATAAAGAAACTCTAGATCCGATATTGATGCTCTAAGATTTCTAACAACGAATTGATCGCCATTGGAAACACGAAGAACAAATTGATCACCGCCATAAATTTCGATCAATTGTCGTTGGTATTTGAAAATCCTCAGATCGATTGGTATCGAAAATACCAAAGATCATATGATCAAAGTTAAGTTATTGGAGGAAACATATGCTGTGAACTATGGAATAAGTTGAGATCGTTGGAATTGTGGACTGAAATCGTCGGAGAAGATAGATGCCGCCAATGACCAATTGCCATCACTGATTAGAGATACGAACATAAACAGTCACCACCAAAGGGTAAGTAAATATGGTTCATCATTGTCGAGAGACATGCATCGACTAGTTAAATTAAAAAGGTAAAATATAGATGGATAGTTTTGTCATTAACGAATTTAAGATCATGATACGTCATCGGTTAACGACCATGACTTAACGAAGGGGTCTGACTGGTCTATATTTTCAGAAATAGGGGGCGTTAGTGATATTATCATGAACAAAGACGGGTGGGTGAGATTAAACTATACTATGGGGAAGTGTGACTCATATATATATATTTTTTAATATATATAAAATGTTACATGTAAAATTTTTATGATAAAACAAACAAAACCTTAAGAAGAAAAAAAGAAAAAAAAAATGATACTTTCCTTGGTGAAATTAAATATCATATTTGTCCCTACACAAGGATGAAATTACCCGGAATACCATAGTATTTATACATCAAAATGACGGGAACAACCATGAGAACAAGTGGGCCCCAATTAAAAAAAATTAACAAACTAAAAGTTGAGGAAACCATGTCGAGAGGCAGTCGAAATTCTACCTATTTTTATATTTAAAAAAAAGGTAAAAGTCTTTTTAACATTTTTTAATTCAATATAATTTTAAGGCGTGACGTCTGAAATGTCTCATTTTTTATTTTCGTGAGTAGAAGTATCAAAAAGCAGAAAGATCCGAGATTCCAAATGAGAGTGCAGTGCGTGTTGACTAAGGCTTTTTGGTCAATGAAAAGACAAGACAGTTGTTGAATTCTTATTGGCAGCATATAATTATTTATAGGAATGACTGACACGTAGGTATTTTAGTACACACTTCACCTTGTCGTGTACCCACGTGGGAAGTAAAGGTATTATATGAATGCCACGTATACTCAAGATGATTTGCTCACGTCTCCTCTTTCGTAGGGTTCTCCGTTCACGTACGGAGCTAGGACTGCCAATGGTAGGGATTTAAAATAGAGAATTAAAAAAAAAAAATCCGTGTTTGATTCGGATTCTGAGTTCGGATAATTTAGAATATGTAATCTATCACATCCGAAAAGAAATTGTGATGTAACCGATGGTCCTAATCTTTATTTTTTTATTTGTATTTTTGTAAAAATCACAATGAGATTCCGGTTGGATTATGCATATTCGGATCTAAATTTAGATAATTTGGAATATAATTTATCATATCGGTAAAGATAATTGTGATGCAGGTCACAGTCCCATTCCCCTTGTAGATCTATTGCCACCATTATTTGGATTGAGGTTCTTTGTAGTGAGGCCAATCATGTAGTAAGGATTCCACCTACTCAAAGTGGATTGATATGTATTTCGATCCACTCAAAATGCATCGGGATACATATGGATTGAATTTTAATTTGTGGGATCATCACTAGAGGGCTGGCCTCACTACAAATGATCTTTTTCCCCATTATTCATGATGACTTTGACTCCTTTGCTAGAAGAATGGTAAAGCAAAAGATGGGATGCACATCGTCTCCCCCCAGTGATTCTGGGAGGACGTGGCAATCTATCTCGGATGACTGCCACGTGGCTCTCGGTTGAATCCGAGACCCACGTTTGAGCCGACAACCCCTGTCTGCTCGGCTTGTCGGCTGGGTGTCAACTCGAACGTGGGTCTCGGATTTACTGAGAGTAGTTGGATCATAGTCTCTTACCATAAAAATGGCTGCATGCGCGGCAACACCAACTATGAGAAATCCACCGATCCACATGTGATGTGTGAACAACGAAAGTTGTGTACCATAGTCAGTAGCTAGATATGGATAAGGCGGCATCGAATACATATGGTGAGCTACAACAATAGTTAAAGAGCCTAACATAGCTAGGTTAAGAGATAATTGAGCATGCCATGACGTTGTTAGGATCTCATAGAGGCCTTTATGACCTTGGCCTGTAAATGGGCCTTTATGAGCCTCTAAAATATCTTTCAGGCTTATTTATTATTTCTATTTCGAGTACGGGTTTTTCTGGTCAAAGCATATCTTGTTTTTACCACGAATTCTTTTCCTTGGTTAACAATAATTGTTATTTTTCCGATATCCGCGGGTTCGCCATCCAGGACAGATTGCCACTGTCCTCCCAGAACCACTGGGAGGACAGGATGCGGATCCATTAAAGATGGCTTGCTTCAAAATTGAGTCTGATTCCCTTGAAGTGTTTCAAACCCTATCTGGTGTGAAGATTTTCCCAGTGTTGTAATTCCTGTCATTGATGATATTAGTTATCTTGCTACTTCATTTCACCAAATCTCATTTTATCGTACTACGAGGTCAACTAATTAGGTTGCGGATGCTATTGACAAGTTTGTTTTACATTTTGACTCTTATGTCAGTTTTTCTATTTGTCTAAAATGGCTTGTTTCTTTCTTTGCATTCTCCAGGGCGTATCCATAAATCTAGGTACACCTTAACTTCATAGGAAATTATTTAAACCTTCTCTTATATGGAAAGGTTGTGACAGATAGACTTTGTTCGTAAGGACAATTTCGTTAAGTAATGATGTGTCATCGACTAAACTAATTTAATGCCAAAGTTGCCCTTACATTGGTATGAACTTATTTTTTTACCTTTTTTTAATATACTAATGACATTAGCTTGTCTTCACCATTTCCCTGAGAAAGAATAAAGGTCCCAAACTCTAACCCTTATTCGCGGCAACTATTGAAGAAAAAGAAGAATGATCAATGCAAATTCCGACACCATCTATTACGACATTGTAAGACCCGCACTCTGAAAACCCAGTCTAACCTTGGTTTTGTGTCGTGACAGGTCTCCCGATCATCACCGAGCCAGACGGGGCAAGCGGATAACAAACAGGTACGAAATCGGACCAAAGTCGACCAATTATACCTAATTTTAGATACCGGTTGATGGTACCGGTCGACCGGTATGGCCTCGCACGCTATGTGCGGGAATTTGAAATTGGTCTCTGCGGGTCCCGGCTTTCCTGATTTCGAATCCTAGAAGTTTCCTAATTCTAGTAGGGTTACTAAACCCTATTTCTAGCCTATAAATACACCCTTAAACCCCCTCAAATCCTTTCCATTGTCTCTCACAAACCCTAGAGAAGAGAAAGAGCTTGGAAAGGAGAAGGAGCTAGGAAGAAGAAGGAGGTGCCGCCATTACCGTTTGACGAAGCTCACGCTACGCCTGTCAACGGTAAGTGTTTGAATCCCTCTTCTTCTTCTTACCCTATGATAGTTGTGTGGGTGGATCAATACCATGCAAAGTAGGTATTGATCTAAAATCCTAAATTGGCCAATAAACCCTAAGTTGCCGTCAAACCCTTGAATTGAGTTTCGAGATGATATTCATCGAAACGAGACTTGAATGAGTTGGGGATAACTCTAACTCAAAGCCTAGACTTAGAATGGATAGGAGAAACCCTGAAAATCCGTGGAGGATGATCGACGGCAGTCGAAGAACCCATGTGTGGTCTTCCGGAGACATACCGGTCGACTATACCGGTTGCACATAGTGCGACCGGTATGTTGCGACCGCTACCTCTCGGGAGGTTATCTGTGGGGGGACCGGCTGACCATACCGGTCGCCAGGTCTTTCCCACAAGCTGCGACCGGTACATGCCACCTGGCCAGCCTCTGTGAGGGTAGTTGTGATCTCTGTTGGTTTTCGACCAACATGAAACCCTAAACAATATATTCTAATGAAACCCTAATAGTATTGTAGGACTTTGTGACTTATCGTTTGGACCTTGCGACGTGGAGCAAGTTATTGAACGAGCGTCAGGTAAGGGAATCTGACCTAAACCTAATAATTAATGGATAGTAAATCGTTGTTAATCATGGAATATCTATGATGTGATGTTTGTGCATATTCACATGCTATCATTTACTTTCAGTTATTATTATTGTTCATGCATTCATAGGATGTGATTGTTAGGCATGTGATTGTTTTCGTTGGTGTGTGGAGTGGGGCATGGGCCTGGGATCGCTCTTCACACTGGCACTTTTTGTAGTATTCTATCTTAACATGCTTGGTACGGGTGGGGTATCAAGGGAAGATCGTGGTACGGTGGTCTCCGATATTAATGTTGTCCCGGCATCGTTGTGTGGTACCGAGGATTCCCGAGTCGGCGCCGGCTTGTCCACGATGCTTTAGCTCTATCTCTATGCCGTAGGGAGTTATGTTGGGATAGGGTCTACTGCGTATTGTTTCTATCCTAGTGGGTTAGTTGCGGATAGGGTATCGTGGGGAGGTGAGGTATGGTGGTCTCCGACCCGGCCGCACGCTCTAGCTCTATCTCTATGCCGTAGACGGTCTTGGCTGGGATAGAGCATACATTGTTGACATATAGGATTGGTTAGTTGCGAGCCCAATTTGCGAGCCCCGGCAGTAGGGGCTTAGGTACTGGTATGGGTAGAGTATCAGGGGAGGTGCGGGTATACCTTAGCTCTATCTCTATTCCATGATGGGTGCATGTGGGTTGGTGGTAGTGTGATTACCGTGCGAAGCCACACACTCGTGTATAGAGGTGCGGGGGCCACCAAACCTTTCTATAGCTAATTGCAAACTTAAAACCAGACCACAAAGATAAAATGATTGTTACTCATGCATAATCTTGTGAAACTGTCGATTGTCTTACCGCGCCTGTGTTGTGAGCTCACCCTTTGTGCACATCTTGTTTTAGATCCGGATGCAGGGTTATACCGTGGATGACTACGTGAACGCTCCGGCGTATGGTGGTGTTGCGGCGTTGGACGTCGAGGCGAGAGAGGGCGAGCATGACGCTTCATGCGAGTGCCCTTTCTCGTGTACCGTGATGGATTTTATTTAGTTGTTTCGATTTATTTTTGTTTGTTATTAAGAGATGTAAAAGATTATTATTTTATGTGTTTGGATTTGAATAATGGGATATTTATTTACATTATCAAGAGATACTCAGTTCATTCTATTTAAAGTCTTCCGCTGTATATTTATATTCTGATTGTGGTTATGTGTAATTGGTTTGTATGGGTGGACACGGCCTATTCGAGATCCTGGTGTGAACCGTTGGTTAAATGACGGTTCACTCACACCGTTCTGGTTGGATCAGAATTGGGGTGTGACAGACATCATCTGGAGAGGGACACACATCTAACATGGAGAACCAGGTGGCTACCAACTCAGACAACCAGGTGGCACTGAGACGAAGGGATCGAGTCAGAAAACCAACCGTGACTCTCAGGGATTTTTACACATTGGCATGGGGGATATTTTAGGAATGGATGTTTATACATGGTACTGTCCATAACAGAATGTTGTTAGCATGATGGGATGCTTGATGGAATATTAGTTAGTGATGATAATGATTGTAAGGGACTGATGATATAAAGGAGTAGAGGACATCTAAATGAAATATAGAAAATACATTTAAACCTCATCTTCTTCTTCTCTGTCTGGAGGCGCTACCTCGAAATAGCAAAATCCCAACAATTTGGTGCTTTCATTGAGAGGCCAGCGTCTGGAAAGGGGCGGCCTAGAGAAGGAGCAACCTGGGAAGGCCTACCTGGTAAAGCAGAGTGAAAACTGTCTAGACTAGGCAATCTAGAGTAGGCCGACGTGGGTGTCGGCTTTGAAAAGGGGGTGGCAATGTTATGATCCCACATCGGGATCCCATGCTTACCAAGTATGGTTCTTAAGTCTTGGAGTACGTTCTCCCACCTAATAGATTAGTCTTTTGGGTTTGGCTCTCCCTTGGGCTTGAGTTGTAACATTTTGTGCTTTCATTGAGAGATCTTCCGACCTTTCCATGGCGGAGGGAACTCGATTCCAGCAATTGGACGAGCTTGTGAAGACCATGGGAGACAATCTAACCTTACAAACCGAACGATTGGAGTCATTGCAAACCATCGTCTCTAACCATCGCCAAGCTATGACGGATCTGACTATATGAGTCATAGCCATGGATGGCAGACTCGAACATGCCCTACAACTACAGTCATCGCCCAATGAACAACGTTTTCCAGCAAACCTAACATCTCCTTCCTTTGGTGCTACTCAGGTGGAGCAACGATCGTCGTCAATCTTGCAACACACCTCCTCTGCTACCGATGGTTTCCAAACCCGCACTGTGTGCTTGGACTTTCCTCGATTTGACGGTGAGGACCCTGTGGGATGGATATTCAAAGCTAAGAGATTCTTCGATTATCATGGCACAGCTGACGATCAACGACTAATGATCTCTTCATTCCACATGGATGGACTTACTCTTCAGTGGCTCCAATGGATGTCTTGCAACACCCAGTTTACCTTGTAGAATGTGTTCACCAGATCATTGGAAAGACATTTTGGACCATCGGAGTTCGAAGATCCACAAGGTGCTTTATCCAAGTTAACATAGACCTCCTCTATCGCAGCGTATCAGAGGCAGTTTGAGCTCTTAGCAAATCAGACATCAAGAGCTTCCCCAAGTTTCTTGGTAAGTTGCTTTATCTCTGGTCTCGCTCCTTCGATATGATGGGAAGTGATGTCGTCCCGTCCCATTACCATGGCTGAGGCCATGGGACTAGCTCGTCTCCATGAATCCAAACTGAAGGAGGCTAAACGTTCTTGGTCGCAACCTACTGATAATCAGTCTTCCCCATCATCATCGATGGCCACTCAGATGCCAGCTCTTCTACCAACACCTTCCCATTAAGTGATTGACACTAGCTGAAATGCAGAATTACCGGAATAAAGGACTCTGCTACAATTGTGATGAGAGGTTTGCGCCCGGACATCGTTGCAAGTCGCACCAGTTGTTCCTCTTATAGTATAATGACGATGATGTTGAAGGTGATCCTGAATCCGGTGTTGCTGTTGATCCACCAGCAAAACCGCCTCCAGTGAGCCCATTGTACAGTCTGAGATCCTAATTACTTTTGAAATTTCCTATCATGCTTTAACTAGACATCATTCCCCTGCAACTCTCCACTTCTCTGCACACATTCAGGGATCCACTATGCAAGTTCTTGTGGACAGCGGAAGCACTCATAATTTTGTGCAAAATAGAGTGGCGAAATACTTAGGATTGGCGGTGGAACTGGCAAAACCTCTAAGTGTCCTAGTCGAAAATGGAACTACCCTGCAAAGGGAAGGAGTCATCAAGAATTTAATAGTAAAATTTCCAGATCACTCTGCTACTATTGAAGCTGTGGTACTACCCCTCATTAGAGCTGATTTGGTATTCGGGGTTCAGTGGCTTTCCAAGCTGGGACCCTTGATGTTTGATTTCGAAAAAAGAACCTTGGAATTTGTTGATGGGGAGCGACGTGTCCAGTTGACCAGTGAGCCCACCTCTGTTCCTACTCCATTGTCTCTCAATCGCATTCGGTGATTAGTGGGTACAGATTCAGTTGCTGCTCTATTTAACTTAGAATTGCATGCCCTACGTTCAGAGAAAACTTCAATAATTCCTGTCACTCTGGATTCGATTTTGCAGAAGTACTCTCGAGTCTTCCACACCCCAAGTGGACTTCCATGTGAGTGCGAGCAAGATCATCGAATTCCCCTGCAGCTTGGATATATGCTGGTCAATGTTCGCCCCTACAGGTATCCTCATTTTCAAAAGACCAAAATTGAATAAATGGTCACAGATACGTTGAGGGATGGAATCACTCAAGTGAGCATAAGCCCTTTCTTATCGCCGGTATTACTTGTTAAGACATGTGATGGCACTTGGCGGTTTTGTCTATATTATAGAGTGATGAATGCTGTTACAGTGAATAATTGATTCCCTATCCCCACAGTGGATGAGCTTTTGGACGAGCTACATGGTGCCAAGTTCTTCTCTAAGCTGGATTTGCGCTCGGGGTATCACCAGATCAGAGTTTACGGCATTATGAACACATGACGGCCACTTCGAGTTCCTTGTGATGCCATTTGGCCTCACTACTTCGTCCACTTTCTAGGCCACAATGAATTTAGTTTTTTGGCCATTCTTGCCATGTTTCTTACTATTTTTTTTTTATGATCTACTCATCTATAGTTCTTCTTGGGATAACCATTTAATTCATCTTGAGCAAGTTTTGCAGAAATTGTAAGATCACCAACTATATGCCAAATTATCAAAGTGTAGTTTTGGCCAAATGAAGGTGGAGTATCTCGGCCACATTGTGTCTGGAATGGGTATGGCGATGGACCCTTCGAAGATCACAACAATGCTACAGTGGCCCATCCTTTCTACAGTTCATGAGTTGAGAGGTTTCCTTGGTTTGACCGGGTACTATCATCAGTTCATGGCAAGGTATGCCCATCTCGCAGCCCCCCTTACGGATCTCTTGTAGAAGGGTGCCTTCGTCTGGAATGAGGCTACCTAGCAAGCCTTCGATAACTTAAAGGGCGCCATGACCACTGCCCCTGTGTTGAAGTTGCCCAATTTCTCCATCCCCTTTACAGTATAAGTCGACGCTTCAGGTGTGGGTTTCGAGGCGGTTCTCTCTCAATTGTCTCACCCGGTTGCATTTTTTAGTCAGAAACTTTCTCCGCACGTGCAAGCCTCCTTGACTTATGTCCGTGAGATGTACGCAATCACTGAATCGGTTCGGCGTTGGCGGCAATATTTGTTGGGACATCGGTTTATCATTAAAACCGACCAAAAAAGTTTAAAGGAGCCAACCGACCAAACGGTTCAAACCCGGGAGCAACACTAGTGGCTATCAAAATTTCTTGGGTATACTTTTGATATTTTGTATCGTCCCGGATCCGATAACATTGTAGCAGATTCGTTGTCTCGAGCCCCCAGTACTGCCCTGGCTTTGAGTGGATCTGCCACTATTTTCGCCCTAAGTGGGCCTGTCTTGGGTCTGATAGCCCAATTGCAAGAGGAAATGCGCATCTTTCTCGACCTCCAGGCTTTGCGTGACAAGATATTAGTTGATCCAGCGGCCCAGCCCAAGTACTCATATCATCATGGGCTCATCTACTACAAAATAGAGTGTTCGTCTCCCCAAATTAAAGTCTCTATGATACATTGCTCCACAAATACCACTCAATCGCACTTGGGGGCCACGCTAGATATTTACGCACCTGGTCCATGATAGCTACAAATGTCTTCTAGGTGGGTCTAATAAGGGCTGTCAAGGACTATGTTAGCCACTGCCATGTCTGCCAGCTAGTAAAGGCAATCAACACTACTCTCGACGGGCTGTTGCAACCCCTTCCTATTACATCCTGTGTGTGGGAGGATGTCTCCATGGACTTTATCATGGGGCTGCCACCTTCCTCAGGTAAGACGGCCATTCTTATGGTTATCGACCGTTTATCAAAGTACGCTCACTTCTGTCCATTATCACCCGACTACACAAGCAGTAAGGTTGCTGAAGTTTTTGCTGTCAACATAGTTCGTTTGAACGGTATACCGAGGTCCATAGTTAGTGATCGTGACCCCTTGTTCGTGAGCCGATTTTGGAGTGAGTTATTCAGCCTCTAAGGCACCACTCTTGCCATGAGTAGTGCCTACCATCCTCAGTTATACGGACAACATAGGCTTTAAACGGTTGTGTCGAGATGTATCTTTGCAGCTTCACAATGGATCATCCAACACAGTGGGTTTGCTTCATTCAATGGGCAGAATATTGGTACAATACCTCTTTTCATACTGCTACAGCAATGACCCCCTTTGAAGCCCTCTATAGTAGACCTCCGCCAGTGTTAGCTCATTAAATTCCGGGATCTGCTCAAGCAAAAGCTGTTGACCAAGAGCTTGCGACCAGGGATGATATCCTTTGTCGCCTTAAAGCCAATTTGGTTTGGGCCCAGGGTTGTATGAAAGTCTAGGCCGATAGACATCGAACTGATAAGCAGTATCAGTGGAAGATTGGGTCTATGTAAAATTGCAGCCGTATAGACAGTTGACTGTAGCTCATCAGAACCATCTCAAGTTGGACAGACGGTTCTTTGGTTCGTATCGTATCGTGGCCAAAATTGGAGCCGTTGCGTATAAGTTGGCTCTACCTGACACGGCCCGAATCCATCATGTTTTCCATGTTTCCCAACTCAAGCTATGCCGTGGAGATCCAGCTTTGCACCATGCACCTCCTCTCTTTCCGGTGTTTGATGCTCAAGCATTTCCTATGCCAGTTGCGGTATTGAATTATAGGCAACTACGCTATCAGGGTCAATGGATTCCTCAGGCCTTCGTCCAGTGGGAAGGTTTACCTTTGGAGGAAACCACATGGGTTGATACATAGGTGCTCCGTCAACATTACCCAACTCTGAACCTTGAGGACAAGGTTCCCTCAGAAGGATACGACAATGTTACGACATCATTTGGAGAGGGACACACATCTAACATGGAGAACCAGGTGGCTACCAACTCAGACAACCAGGTGGCACTGAGATGAGGAGATTGAGTCAGAAAACCAACTGTGACTCTCAGGGATTTTTACACATAGGCATGGGGGGTATTTTAGGAATGGACGTCTGTACGTGGTACTGTCCATAACAGAATGTTGTTAGCATTGATGGGATGCATGAGGGAATATTAATTAGTGATGATAATGATTTGTAAGTGACTGATGATATAAAGGAGTAGAGGACATCTAAATGAAATATAGAAAATACATTTAAACCTCGTCTTCTTCTTTTATGTCTGGAGGCGCTACCTTGAAATAGCAAAATCCCAACACCATCACTTCCTTGTCTGTTCACCGACCACTCCTCAGAAGGCTGACATCTCTTCAACGACAACTCAATCTTGAGTAAGTCCTCACTCTTTTCATTATCTCTTTGCCGGTTATGACTTTCCTCTCCTCACTGATGGCCTACAATCATAGAGATTTATCTCTAAAAATTACTACCATCGAAGGCCTGCAAACATAGAGATTCATACACTACAAGAATTCTCTTTCTATTTCCGTTGCTTATTGTGCCTCAACAACATTATGTTGATATTACAACATAAGATGATCTCAATCCAATTTGCATGACCTCTTCTGTTTTTTTTTTCCGCATAAAATTAAAGGAAATTACCAAAATAAGATCAAAGAAGGCTTCTTTGTGGACCAAACCAGTTTACACAGTAATCACTAAATCTTACTTATTTAGCTTCGACAGTGAAGATTACTCTAATGCTATATCTGACGTTTCCAATGTGGGAGGTGTTGCTACTGCTGATTCATATTTAAAACATGAAATACTCGAAACATAACTTGCTCAAAGGTTGGTAGCTCAACTCATGCAGCACATGGATTTTTTTCGCTTTCCATCAGTTAAAGACAAACAATGGGGTTTGGATCGTCTTCTGTCTTTTGATTCTCTCCAGCTCCAGTGGCTCAAGTCGGGTTATTATCGTCTCCAATCGCTGGAGCCTCAATCGAGGATCCAACGGTTGGAGTTAACCAGGTGTACCTATCGATGTATTGGTAAATGCATCGGATTAACTCTAACTGTTGGATCCTCGATTGGAAGCTCGCGATTGAAGACGAATATGACTCGCTCAAGTCATTCAGCATGAAAAAATGTCTTTTTTTCCACACAAAGACATTTTTCTTTTTTTTTGAGAATAAAAAACAATGACATGTACACATCTGACATTTAAAATACAGCCAGCTGTTATGATGGGATTTTCTGATCCTCTCCAGTGCACTGGCAGCCCAGTGTAGATCTAACGGCTGAAGAAGATTTAACACAACTCAACACGTATACCAACACATTGAACTGTCCTCCACAGACGTTGGATCCTCACTGAACTGCTCGGTGCATCGGAGAGGATCAGAATCCGAATGGAAAGCTCACCAGGGTTACTGGAAAAATTATTTGCCCACTACTCCGAAGCGTCCGCTCCCCTCAAAATTCCCAGGAACCGCCTAATTTTATCTTTCACAGGCGGGAAATCATAGTAGAGACGAAAATTGGCGGGAAACCATTTCGGACTTATAATAATCAATCATTCGATTCAATTACCCTAATTCCCTTTCTCTCTCTTGCGTTCTCTTGCTTTCTTGGTCCTTTGCTCCATCAATTGGGTCATTACAGAGATGTTCGCTAGCCAGTTTGACGGCAATGCCGCCTTCTCAGGAGGTGGATTCATGCCTTCTCAGGCCACTCAAAATCCAGATGTCGGCTTTTCTTCGAATAAGGTAAGCAATATTTCTTCAAGTTTGTTCTTATCTTTCTATTGTAGGATGTAATTTGTGAATGAATTTTGGTTCGGGCTTTTGTTGCAGAATCGGGATAGTCAGGGGTTGCTGCCGTTAACAGTGAAGCAGATAAGTGAAGCATCTGTTTCAAATGATGACAAATCCAATTTTCTCGTTGATGGAGTCTCTGTGAACAACGTAGGGCTTCTGAAACTTTTAATTGTGCTCTTTCTCTCATTTCTTTTGGCTTTTTTCTTCCAATTTGTTAGGATTTAATTATGTGCTTTGTTTAGGTGACTATGGTTGGGATGGTGTTGAATAGAGTGGAAAGGGTTACTGATATTGCTTTCACTCTCGACGATGGAACGGGGCGAATCGAATGTAACAGATGGTGAGAAACCGTTTTCCTTTCCATTAGAGATGTATTATGCGTGTGCTGAGTTGTTTTAGTGTGGATTCCAGGTTTTAAAGTTTATATTTTTAATTTTTCCCTGGGATTTTAATTCAGGGTGAATGAAGCTGTAGACACTAAGGAGATGGAGGGTATACAGTAAGTTAACAAGTTTGCATTTCTTTTTTCTTCTCCCGGTTCGGGCTGGCTTACTATTTGCTTAATTGCTTCAACCATTAGTGGTATCTTCAACTGAATATTCATTATGAGATCAAGGAATTTGTTTTGGTATTTTTTGCTTTTTAATAGTGTGCTAATATATGTATTCAAATTCTTTTGATTGACATTTTGCTACACCAGGGAGGGGATGTATGTTCAAATCCATGGGCACTTGAAAGGCTTTCAGGGGAAAAGGCATTTAGTTGCCTTCGCTGTTAGGTATGGATTGGTGATTTATCTTTAAATGTTCAAATGGTATTCTGTCGTTTGCATAGTATTGATTGCACCTTTATGTATTGTTCTTTTTGCTATTATTTTTGGATCTTTAATTGAATTGTGTGTGTGTTTTCTGGAACAATGATTATTCTGAAACTGCAACTTGAACTGAAAGTTATTTGTGCCTCTTTGTGGTTAAATCATACAATTAGGTAGTATGTAGGTCTTAAGAGTATTTAAATCTTGTTCATGTTACTGGGCAAATGACCCAGTAGGACTAGGATGCCGTTTGAATCCCTTTTTACCGTCTTTCTTCAGGTTCCATCTGTTCGGAGTGAAATGCGAAGCATTTGGTGTGTTACAAGGAGGTGCATAATTGGATATTTAATTCAGGACAGTAGGGGCTGTGCTACCAAATATACTGTAGATGTGAACATTTAGGCTCAGAATTCCTTGGTAGACTCTTTGTATAGGTGTCTCCTAGTATAGAGATGGAGCTTGTTCATCCCAGAATTGTAAAATTTATAGAAAGTGTGGCTAAACATGTGCTTTAGCCAGCCCTGGCTGGACATGTGCCTTTTTTACTTATTTTGTATCATGCAGAAGGGGTTACGTGACCTGCTATTCCATTCAAAACAGTGGTTAGATTAGACTTCTCTCTCATTGGCACATGTCAAATTTGGTGGTCCAACTCAACATATGGTGTGCCTTGTATAAGGCTTTTTCCATGTATTTCAACTGTTTAAATTGCTTTGCTCCATCTTTGACTATTTAACCGTTTTTTGACCTTCCCTTCCTCTATATATGGAGGACTCCATTAGCTGAAACTTGAAAGATGAAAAAATTATGGTAGGCTCTATCTGCTCACCAAATTTGAGTCCCAGGTAAGCTGCCACGTGGCACTTGGCCTGCCTGTTCATCCAGGGCAGGCTGAAGCACCCATTCAGCTGCTACCTTTCCTTTTTTTTTCATGTCCCTTTTCAAATGTTAGTTAAGAATATGTCAAAATATTCAGTATGTATTCGGCGTTTCTTAATTATTCTCTCTGAAGGATGTTTTGGTTGGGAATGGTGGGACCCCAAAAAAAAAAAGTGTTATGGAGATCTCTGCAATGGTTTGTCTGCTAAGGTTTGTTTCCTCTTACCATTTCTTTGCAGGGAAAAGATGATAAAGAATCTTTATTTTCCACACCTCAGGGATGAAGAATGAAAATGAACACCATTTTTGAATTTTATTTACTAACTTGATTTAGGTATTGAGGAGCAACTTAAAGGAAAATGTTTGATGGGTTTCTCATTTCCACAAAAGAGAAAATGAAAGTTTCCTGATGAAATGTTTGGTTGTTACTTGAAATAATTTGAATAACGTTGAGAACCATGATATAAACTTTAGCAGTTGCTGAGCTGTTTTTAGGAGTTGCATATATGGTAAACGTATTCTCTAGTGATTTTAACATTAGAATTCAACCACTTACCCAAAAAAAACAATAGAATTCAACCTTGTGAGCAACTTTACTTTAGTTTATGCACATAACACATATGATATCTGATTTCCTTAGTTTATGCACATAACACATTTGATGTCTCATTTTGGGTTTGGCTTCCTTCTTCTTTTTTTTTTTTTTGTTGTATATCACATGAACAAAACCAAGCACATCCCTTGGTAGAAATCTCTTGCATTGGTTATGTCTTATAAGGGAATGTTTGGAAAAAGTATACAACAACAAAAACAACAACAAAACCTTATCCAATTAAATGGGGTTGGCTACATGGATTGCCCTCCAATCAGTTTTGTTTTGTCGTATTAGCCTAAACTATGCATGTCTTTCCTCACCACCTCATTTGGAGTCATCTTAGGTTTGCCTTTGGTTCTTTTAGATCCTTTGGTCTGAATCAAATCACTCTTTCGTATAGGAGCTTGTAAAGGTCTTTATTGAACATGGCCATGCCATCTCAAATGACTCTTTCGTAGCTTATCATGTATCAATGCTATTCCCAAATCATCTCTAATACGCTCATTCTTTACCTTAGCCTTCTTAGTTTTGCCACACATTTATCTCAATATTCTCATTTCAGCTACATTGAGTTTATCTATATAGTGTTTCTTAACTACTCAACATTCCACCCCATACATTATAGTTGGTCAAATGGTTGTCTTATAAAAAAATTCCTTTAGGTTTTGAAGGAATGTGCTGATCACATAGCACTCTAGTCGTGCCTCTCCACTGCATTTATCTTATTTTGATCCTCAGTTAAACATCATCCTCTATATCATTTTCTTTTTTTATGGTTGAGCAAAAATATGTAAAGTAGTTACTTTGCGTTATCTCATTCTCATCAATTTTCATCAGCTCATATCCACCCTTGTGTGGCTAAAGTTACACACCGTATACCCCATCTTCGTTATGCGTATCTTAAAACCCTTTGATTCCAAGGTTGATCTCCATAGCTCCAATTTAGCAAATCCATGCCTTTGTCTCATCCACCAAACAATATCATCAGCAAAAATCTGACACCAAGGAACCTCATCTTGAATGTCCCTTGTTAAATCATCCATGATAAGCACAAACAAATAAGGGCTTAAAGCGATCCTTTATGTAGCTCAATTGTAATTGAGAATTCACTACATTGACTCCCGTGCTTCTCACACTAGTCACTAGGCTATAATACATATCCTTGACTATGTCTACATATTCACTTCAAACACTTCTCTTCTTTAGCACTCGCCTGATTAACTCTCTTAATCTGGAAGAAGTATAATAATAACAAAAAAAGATGACCGTGGAACAATTTTAGGATCCATACAAGAAGAAATGATAAACTGAGGACTCGGTTTGAGTTACCTTTGTTTACAAGTTTTATTTTCCAGATACATTAGAGAACCTTTTGTGTTTTGGACTACATGCAGGATTACCTTTTTGTCCATTAGCAGACATGCTTGAGGTCCATATTTTTGTTTGGAGACCTCTGATATGGTAATGAGTTTGCTAATAAACTTTATTAAACCTTACCCTTAATTTTGGGGTTGGTTACAAACAGTTCTTCTCCAATGTTCCACTTTAGCTTGGCTGTGTTTAAATATATGTTTTGGATTCCCAACTTTTTAAGTTGGGAACTAAAATGTTTGTAATGCTTTGGACTTGAACTTGGCTGTGCTTTTCAGGCCTGTGACTGACTTCAATGAGATAACATGCCACTTCCTTGAGTGTATATATGTTCACTTGTACAACACAAAATTAAAGGTATTGATCAATTTCTACTTTGCATGTGCATCTTCTGAGACAACCATTCTTGTCCGTGGATTTTGTGTTTTGTATTGATAATTTCTTTATTCACATTGATAAAAGGCACAAGGTGGGGCACCAACACAGGGTCAGACAATGGGTTCAGTAATGAACACCCCTATGCAGAAGGAATCCAAGGGATATCAAGCTGGTACACCAAATCAAGTAAGTGAATCTTGGCAATTTGGCATCCTGCTGATCCTTTGATTGATGTTTATACTTTCATCACATGTTTCTGTTTCTTTTTATAGTTTTCTGGGCAATTTGGCATGGATGGACTTAAAGACATCGATCAAAAGGTCCTCGACTATTTGCAACAACCTTCAAACCTGTAAGTTATCACATTGCATCTAGCTTCTGCACATTCTTGCTTATTTCTGTTCCACTCTTATTTTTGTAAATTTCATCTGTTGCCTTTAACCAGTGTGTGTGAGGGTTGCTTCGTTAATAAATGCAAATTTACAAACTATGAAATCATTGAAATGATGGCTTCTGCAAGTTTTGATTTGTAGTTATTATGTATATAACTAAGTATAGCGCTTCTTAACAGTAATGGATAGCAATGGAAATATAAGAGAGAAAAGAGAAGAAAGGAGAAGACTAGAAGAAAGTAGATTGATGAGGATAAGTATACCCTATTAACTCCACAATATTGTTGAAATAATAAAATAATATAAAATTTGTTTCAATGTGATTTTGGATGCCAGACAATTAGTCTGGACTATGGACAACCGAGTCTTGGCTGTACTTTTTTAGTGGGCTAAAATTGTTACGTTTGTCAACAAATTGTTTATGAATGGTTATCTCGTTTGGACCACACATGCTTGCCAAATAATATTTCTCAATCATTTCTAGATTGTTAATTGCTTGCGAAATACGAGCTGATATTGGATTTTTGGGCCAGCAACCACTGGGCCTAAAATGTCTATGTCCAGAGCAGTTTTAAAAGTTATCTTTTCTTTGAAACTGGGTCCTTTCTGATGCCAGGGCCTTTTTCTTTTGATTTCCAATTTTAAGGTTTTTTCTTCCTCTTGTGGATGAGTGGAGTCAGATTGCAGTTCTGATTCGTTACAGTCCTTTGCTTACCCTAAACTGACCACTGTGGGTTTTGTCTATGTGTGTGGTGGGGCTTTTAATTGGCCTTTTTAGTTTGGCACACATGGAAGACAGATTGATAGCTTGTCCAATCTAAGCATCCCATCTGATAGGATACCATTTCCATTGGCTTCTATAGCTCTTTGCCAAATGAACTTTTCCTATTGTAAATTCATATTTCAAAATTTGAAATTTTAATAACATAGCCTAAATGGAGGAATTTATTTTGCTTTTTGATGTAGTATTTTCAACTGGTGGTTTTAGGTTACGGTTCAACTGAGTTTTATTAGTTTAGAACTGAGATGGGTCTGCCAAAAACCCAGCCCCTACCAGTCTCAGACTGGCTACTTCATAAGATAATTGACGACCTAGAGTCCTTTGAAAGGAGGAAAAGTTGGAGTTGGAATAGATTTAATGTGGTTCAGTTAGTATGACCCATTGCCATCCTTGTTTTCAATCATTTGCCCCTGCTCAGTTGTGTCCTTGTGGCTCAGATGGGCCTTAAGATTTTCACTTGCATGTTTCAAATTGGCTTTCTTAGACCTTGCTTAGACCTTGCTGATTGATCGATTAATTTCTCTAAGCAGTGTCAACATATTACTCTTTATGTCTGTTCTTGTTTTCTCTTGATATTTATATATAAAACTGACAAATAGGTTATCTCATTTGTTTGCAGTGGACGGGAGAAAGGTGTACACAGAGATGAACTTGGTCAGCATCTAAAGATTCCATTGGATAAGATCATGTAAAGTCTCTTTTTCTTTTTTTGTGTGGTAAAAGTCTCTCTTACATACGTCCGTTGAGGACAAATTCAGCACATAACTATTTGCTTTTATCTGGACCAGGGAATCTATTAGGGCTCTTGAAGAGGAAGGCCTGATTTACTCAACAATTGATGAATGCCACTACAAGTCAACTGGCAATGGTTAATTCCTTGCCAATTGTTCCTACTGTAAATCTTACCTTTCATGATGTTAGTTCCCCTATTTCGACCCCCTGCGAGGTTGTGTGGAGTTAGCAGATTTAATAACTTCTTTTTGAATTTCTTATTTGAATATGACATGTTTCATATCCTGTTCTACTATGTATTTTATTGTTCATATTGGCACTATTTGTCTGGTACATAACAGTAATCTCTTGCGAAAGTAGCCAGGACAGCTAAAAAAATGTGCTGGTATTAGTTTAAGAGATGAAATCATACTAAGGCTGATCCCCCAAAAGTATTAGATAATTTAGTCTATGGGCCGAGTGCTGGCAACTCCCTTAGAAAGGGTTCATGTTGATATGCCTTACCCTAGAGGGATCATCTTTTAAATTTAATCAAACTGGTTAGCTGTTCTTGGTCAGATTCCATCTATGCCTTCAAATTTCTTTTAGTGGTTAATTGTAATATAACCCTGTGCACATATTAAGTTTTAGCTTTAATCAGAGTTGTTCACATTGTAAACTATTAAAAACTTAGGATTACAAAGGTGCATTACAATAGATGAATAGACGTGCATTGACTGTATGCCATAACATGGAAATGAAAATGATTGGTGTGAGATTGAAATTTGACTCTGGCCAATCTAGAAAACAACACTTTTAAGTCTCCCACATGGTGGAATGAGAGCCATTGATACAATGCATTTGTATAGCCAAGGTTTTAGTTTTAGTAACTGATCCAGTAGATGATTGACAAGTGGATATATATATATTAAAAAATCGGTATTGGTCATGGCCTGCCACTGATATGAATTAGCCGTTCCAATCAATCCAATACTGATTACTAAAGCCTTGTTTATAGCTATGTGTAGTTATAACAAGAATAATCCACTAAATTATCTCTGGTTTATATTAAAATCTCATAAAAAAATTGTTGAAGGATGATAATGAAATTTTAAGCGTGTACACACACTCGTGTTTATGCATGTATCTCACATCTCCCTCGTAATGAACTGGTGATTGCTACCATACATTCCCAATTTCCCCCTTCTTTTATTTTGTGGTAGAATCCCAATTTCTTGTTCGTGTGTACATCCTTGAATAATCCGGTAGCGTGCCTATCCCTTCCCCTTAAAATTATAAATGATTTAAATAATTAAGGGAAAATTTCATCTACCTCTCCTGTAATTTTGCTTAATAACATGTCCCCATCTTTTTTTTTGTGATAATTACACTAACACCCTCTACACCTAAACATTAAGTGGATTGATAGAAAAATTAAATAGACCATTTTACCCCAAACATCATTCCCTTTGATTTTGAAATTTTCCTTATTATTTTTGCAAATTGTTATTTCTCAGCAATATGTCACGACCTATGACCCGCTACATGGATTATCCCCCTACATGACCCACGGGCTAGCACATGGGTTGGCCCCTTGGACTAAGAAAGGTCCATTGGAACTCTCTACACAATGAAGGATATGGAAACCTTCTAGAATCCATTTGTACATAAGAATTCTCTAGAATTTTATACTAAGGAGGTGGGAATGTTCTAAACTTCTTACTAGAATATTCCTAACCATCAGATGGGAGACATGTGTATAGATTCTAACCATTCGTTGTGTTCATTGGTGCCTCTAAATATGATTAGCCTCATTTGGACAAGGCACTTTGCACTCAAGTAATCAAGAGCATTGTAAGAGTTTCTTTGCAATATAAGTTCTTCTTTCAAAGTTCTCTATTGTGTGCTCTCTTTTTTTAGTAGGAGTTAGGCTGACTTAGCGCTTCAAGAGGAATTGTGAGCAACTAAGTGCCGCACGATTGACTTAGTTACACTACAGCCGTGACAAACAGCTCCAAAGTGGGAAAAGTGATCTGGTTCTTCTACCCCGATGTCTCTCTTCTTTGGTGACGTCTCTCTTTTCTGGCACACCTCTTCTCCGACTGTAAGAACATGAATTCCTCATTCAGTGTTTCATGTTCATGTAGAAGCCCAAAAACCGCTTATAAACCTTAGTTGGGGAGAACCCCCCTCACTTGTCCTCTCTCTCTCTCTCTCTCTCTCTCTCTCTCTCTCTCTCTCTCATTGCTTTGCAATGGCGGATCTCGAGGTTTATTATGTTTTTTTGAAACCACTTTTCGAAACCACTAACGGAACGGGAAGCCACCTTTGGCTCAGCGGATGTTTGCTTGTCACTACTGCTCGCGAATGTTCCACACGTCACTAGCTCTAGGCGGCCACCAGAATGCCCACAAATAAGAGAGATGGATTATTCGACTTCTAGTTGAACCATCTTCGAACCCTTTGGCTTAGTTTTTTTGAGTGTAGAAATCCTCTCCCGTCGACTTGCCGCCTGCCAAGGGTGGGATTTCAGCCAGCCCACCTCCCCATGTATTGGTAGGTGGGCCGACTAATCCCCAGCCCTTGGATCAGAACCCCCCCCCGCGGTTTCTCGAGCAGTACTGGATTGAGCCACACAAACCCCACTACGGCTTGGCAGAGCCGCAAAACCAGAAGGAGAAGAAGTGAAGGAGAGAGAAGGTTGCTGAGAGTGAGAGAGAGAGAGAGAGAGAGAGAGAGATGCAAAGGTGCTATAAATTTGGAGAAAAACAGCAAGTTGGAAGATTTGCAAAAAAACAGCAAGTTGGAAGGGACGAACTGTATGGAGCTTTGGTTCGGTTATGTGAATCTGATACATAATACGAACTCAAGGTTTTTTTTTGTTTGTTTTTTTTTTTTTTGGGTAAATTACACAGACACCCCTACTGTTGTGAAATTAACAGAACTATCCTGTTTTTTCAAAAGTTACACAGAATACCCCTCTAACAATACTATCATACAATTTCACCCCTACCGTTACTTTCAACTTAACGGCAGATGGCTCAATTTTTTTTGAGACAAAAATACCCTTACTAAGGGTAAAATGACTAAAAGGTCTTTAAAAAAAAACTGTATTCCTCTTTCTTCTCTTCACTTCTGTTTTCCTCTCAAGGTTTTCTCATGACGAAATGTACAAAGTAGTCAGCCCAGTTTTCTCGCCGGAGGGCATAACCAAATATCTGGTCGCCGACGAGGGGAGACCCAAAAGTCACACAGAAAGCAGGAATCCGGTTTTGCTGGAGAAACCACATGGTAGCAAATATAGCGATGGGACCTCCAGATGAATGTCCTGTAAACACGATTTTCTTGTTTTCCCTCACAGCTCGACTCACCTGAGATTTTGAACCAGTAGGATCTGATTAATTCTTCATGGATTAAGCAAGCGGATCAACCAGACAATCAATTCGAAAAGCAAAGAAGAAAAAAAATGGAAGAAATTAGTCGATCGTACCTCAACGCCGAGCTGATAATCTTTCAGTGGTCGTTCGAGCGTACTTCATCGCTGATCAGAAAATCTTTCTTTAAAAGATTCCGAAATTCCTGGAAGAATTTGGTATTAACGACAACAAGTTCATCGTTGCCGATATTTCTGAGGGAAGGGAAGAGCTTCAAATCAACAAATGTATTTATGAATGGTTTCCTGGAAAACCATTCATCTAGATTCCCAGATCCAGGGAAGGCGAAGATAGATTCCCCCTTCTTTTTTTTTTGGTGTGTTATCAATTTGGAGCTCAAGATTCCCAGATCCAGGGAAGGCAAAGATAGATTCCCCCTTCTTTTTTTTTTTTGGTGTGTTATCAATTTGGAGCTCATGGTTACAAAACCAGCAGGTGAGGAGGGAACATCCTCTCTGGTACTCCTTTGTTTTCTCTTTCATTTGGGTTGGATCTAACTTATCAGATTGGAGCCAATCAATGGAAGAAAACAAAATTAAAAGCAAAGAAATCATATGGAAAGCAAAAAAAATTAAGTGTATTTTCGTCTCAAAAAAAAAAAATTGAGCCTCTACCGTTAAGTTGAAAGTAATGGTGTGGGTGATATTGTATAATAGCATTGTTATAGGGGTATTCTATGTAACTTTTGAAAAAGCAGGGTAGTGCTATGTAATTTCACTACAGTAGAGGGGGTGTCTGTGTAATTTACCCTTTTTTTTGTTTTGTTATTAAAAAGGTAAAATGGTAAGTTAACATGTTTAGAGGGGTTAGTTTTGCCATTAAATTATTTAAAATGATGATACGTCATCAGTTAATGGCCCTGTTATAATTGACGGGATCTGTGTGAATCATATTTCACAAAGTAAGATGTGTTAGCGTAATTAATCACAAAAAAAAGGTGGGTGCATGTTATTAAGACAAACTACAAAGGAAGTGGGTGAAAATTTTCCAATAATTAATAGTTTTGAGATTGATAATGGTTTGAATGATCTTTCTATTCTATAACTACCAATTAGTTGTGATTGTCCGTACTGTTAGATTTATGGGCTTCATTAATCATTAAACTAGTCGATTAGTGGGAGTTTGATCAACACGGTATAAACTGATTTGGTTGGTTCGCCACTGGTTTGAGATTGATAACCCTAATTCTTATTATGGGAAGGAATTAAGAGTTATGACAGTATTTTTCTATAAATACTGATGGGTACCCACAACCACAGTTAATGAAATAATTCTTTCTGCACCCATTAGCAAGAGAATTGAGATATTCTAAAGGCTGTGGAAGACCGTAGTTGAGGGATTACGATCAAAGTTCTAAGACTTAGAGGGAGATCAAACTACATTACAGGTATGTGATTAATTTTAGTTTTCCTCTACCATTGTGTTTTATGAGATCTGTAGACTATTAAAATTCTAACACATACTTAATGTTTTGATTTATACCATTCAAATTATTATGCTCTCATCCATTAATAGAATCAGTGTTCACTGAAATGACCGACAGATGATATTAGACAAGAACATTGAGAGTTCATTATATCAATGTCATCCCTTGTGGTAGGTATTGAAGCTAATTTAAGTTCAAGAAAGGAGTCCAATTCGGACTGGAAAAACCTGGACCAGACCAATCTAGGCTGGGTTTGGGCTAGAAAATTACAGCTTGCCCGGTTCTTCAGTTCTTCTCAAGGGTCCCTTACTTTCCTTGAATGCAACCACTGAGGCATCAGATCTTCAAATGCTTGCAGTTGTAGGTCACAAGAAGTAATATGATTTAGAGGAAAAGAACTACACATTTGCTGTCTTTATCTCTCTTCCTTCAAATCTAGCTTTTTTTCTCTCTATATGACCAGTTCTTTTTGTACTTCAATTTTTCCAACATAAGATTTCAATATCTCGTTAGCGTGTAGATCCCTCACTCTCCCTATAATTAATAAAGGAGAAAAAGTTCCCTAGCCAACTGTGTCCCCCTTCCATCCTCTGGCAATATGTGATGTCCTCCTATTGTATCTTATGCAGGATCTACACAGTCGAACAGAAAATTATGGCATTTGATTTAGGCAGAGATACGTGGTTATATCTTATTGGGAAGAAAGGGATTTTGCACTGCTGAAGTCAAAGGTTGCTGTGATCTCTCCCACTTTTGATCTCTTCATTTTGGAGAAACTTTTCCTTTACCCAAAATGAAGAAAACAAGAAAGGGGACAAGATAAAAAATGATCCTTAACCCCCTTATATTGAATGCCAATATATTATATCCCCTGCTGTTTTGGATCTTAATCTAATCCCACAGGACACTGAGAGTGAAGATATTCTTCTTCACCGTGGATGACGAAAAACTCCATCCCATCATTTTGTGAAATTAACTCGATGATTACCCTTGTTGAAATTAGAAAAGAAAAGTCCGTACCAATGTAATATGTTCATGACTAATTAAGGTTGACTGGTTGAAATTTGGAAGGGAAACAACAGGAGCAGAAATGATATTAACAGAAATTAAAATGAAATTTTTTGTAATTATTATCAGTAAAAGTTGTCATTAATTCCAAAACATTCCAATATGGTTGTTAAATTTTATTTTAGTTTACATTCAAATCTCTTGGATTTGAAAAGAAAAAAAAAATTACATATGAAATTGTAATTGCCAAATATGTTAAAAGTTTCAAGTAGATTACATATTTGAATATGTCATGTTACATTTGATATAGCTTTTTCAAGGTGGCCGGTTTAGCACCCCTCACTGCCTTTGTTCCCGACACAGATGCGTTATGCTAGCCCGTGTGTAACCTTATCTCCCTTATCCTAGCTGAAAAATTACAGTGTGCGCGTTACTGCAATGGTGCTCGTAGATCAGCTTGACCACTGGGAGAGAGTTCATAGACCAGCTTACTCAAATAGGGGCAAAAGGATTTACTTATTGCCAAAATTTGCTTATTCCCTAATTTGTTGTGTGTGGGTTCTTTTTTTTTTTTTTTTTTTTTGGTGTGTGTGTGTGTGTGTGTGTGTGTGTGTGTTGGGGGGGGGGGCTTGGATTCAATCCAAGTAGACAAGGGGGTGCCGACTGGGATTCACCCGAGCTCCATGTGTCAGCCATCTAACGGGAGTGCCGCCCCTCCTCTCAAACCTCTGGGAGGAGAGAGGATTTGGATACACAGGGGGGGGGGGTCTTTCATAACATGTCAGACAGGCTTATGGTCTTTCATAACATGTCACGCATGCTTTATTATCTAATTCAGCAATTCGGCTTACCAAGTTGTGACTGGTCAAAATATATATATATTTTTTTTTCTCAACTTATTCACTTGGATATATCTTATCTAGGAAAGTTTTTATGTACAACCTAAATATTTTCCACAAAGTAGTTTTGATTCTTGAAAGGTCCAAATTTATTTATTTATTTTGTCAACTACACACCCTAAAGGTCTTTGCTCACATGTTGAATTTCACCCCCTATAGAACGGGTCACAAGTAAAAAAGTTAAGCATTAACAATATGATACCATCAAGAGATTGGCGAGATTGGCGCGTCAATACAAATATTCATGCTACTAGATAAGATGTTTATTTAATTGAATTAAACTCTAAAAATTGATAGATGATATTGAAAATATTGCTAAGTTATGCTTAAGCTTGGCATAGAAGGTCATCAGGGACCCTTTTCTTGGTCACGGTCAAAAACCTTTGCCTCCCTTTCGCAAAGGAAAAGACACAATAGATAGCTAACATATAATTGACTGATAGTGAAAGGTTTGGAGGATAGTAACTCATCAAGAGAATCTATGTTATAAATTATGTACTTTAAAAAATTTAAAATAAGTTATTAGAAAAAAAAAAAAAATCTTATTCTTCAGTTTACATCTCCATCAATTAAGAAGAGGCTTAGGGTTGCTATTAATTCATAGATGTAAATCTTCCTAAAAAAATACAACTCTTGAATCATGCTCACAAGTCAAGAAGGGAGAGGAAATTTTTTTCACAAGAAAGAGGGGAGGGGAGGGGGGCAGAGGGAGAGAGAGAATTTTTTTCTCAAAAAAATAAGAGAGAGAGAGAGAGGGGGGAGGGGGGGTAGAGGGAGAGAGAGAATTTTTTTCTCAAGAAAATAAGAGAGAGAGAGAGAGAGAGAGAGAGAGAGATTTTTTTCTCAAGAAAATAAGAGAGAGAGAGAGAGAGAGAGAGAGAGATAGGTCGACCAAACTTGCTAAACTAGCAAAGGTTTCTATATCTAATAATTTTAGAGGTGGGATCTTATTTTTGTTATGTAATCTACTAGGGTTTTTATGTGGATCTAGACATTTTCACATAAAAGGCATAAAAAAGTAGATATAACACATATACCCTATGATGCAGTTGGAACTCTAAGATCTATCGAGGTGGGTTCTATTTGCATATGACAAAGAAAGAGGATAAAGGACATCAGACTTATTTTCTAGGGTTACTTCGATGCCTAAGTTAGGACTTTGAGTAACAAGCAGTAATGTGGGCAAGTAGTAGAAAAGAATAACAAGTGTGACAGTGAAGTAAATGAGGTTTATGCCCCATTTTTAAGGATTTGGTGTCAGTCCCATGGGCATTTAGAATACAACTTCAAAATTACTGATGTCGATGAGCCTCATGTACTTGGCAAAATTAAGTACTTGTCCATGAATTTCATGTTCAAGTAATCCACCAAACCCTCCTCTTGATTGACTGACCCCTTAAATTTTTTATGTCAAATTTGGTGGAGATTAATTTTGCCATATTACCCATCTCGCTTCCGTTAGACTCTCTCCCTAGTCCTATATTATCAATTGTTATCTTTTCTTAGAAAAAAAAAATTGTTTATCTTTTCAAGTTATAACTGTTTTCTTAATTCCCTTTGCCACAAGATAAAGGGAATTGAGCACAAATTTTTTTTTTAATTTTTTTTTGTCTTTGTGTGTACACCAAATTTGAATTTGGCTTAGTAGTTATAAATTTTTTTTTGGGTCGAAGGCAACGGAAGTAGATATTTGGAGCTAACCTGCAATTATTTAAGAGATGTCACCTTGAGTTACAAGGAGAATAGAATGTCACTTGGGTTCTAACTAGAAGGAGAGATCTAGAGGTGCTACCTTGGGTTACAAGAGAAGGGTGATTGGAGCAAACTCAATATATATGAGTTTGGCTCATCTATCTGTATATGTATTTTTCATGAGGTTCCGTTACAATCAATGTGGTGTGAGACTCACAGGATATGAACGGTGATGAAATTTCAAAAAGAATACAAATATATGCAAAAGAACTATTCTTAATGTATAATGCATGCCATAGAACTACCTCATGTGTTCAGCTCATAACAACAATTGTGCCCCCATGGTTCAAGGGAACGTCATGGGTTGACTGATTCGGTTCAATCCAAAACGGATCGGCATACCATGGTGCATGCCAAGTCAACAAGGCTGAATCGAAAAACTGGGGCAAGTGGAGGTGATTCTAGGCTTTACAAGGGACCGATCCGATCCGATCCGATCCGATCCGATCCCTATGTCCATGCTCTTGAACCTTTACTGCCACCACCTTTATTTCCTTTCTTAAAAAATTTATAGGAAAAATGTGTTTTATTAATACTGCCACGTGCCAAACTGCTTTAGGGTGAACAGGACCCTTTTGACATGCTCTGTTGGGCTGCCACATGTAAGATTCTTTGATCACTTTCTATCAATGCTTAGGTGACTCACCTACCAAACTAGTTCCAAACTTTTTTTCTTTCTTACCTAAACAACAAATCCTTTCAAGTCCCTTGTTATTATTATCGTTGCACCACCACCTCCTATAAATTAAGAAGCTCAACAACTTTCCACCCAATCATTACAACTTAAAATGAACATTTAACAATTTACTTTGATAGTCTCTCTCTCTCTCTCTCTCTCTCTCTCATAATAAGTATTTGTTTACCAAACCCATTCAACTAACACACATGTACATATGTATTTATGGATTTAATGTTTATCTATCTCACAAGGAGGCAAGTTTATCTACTCAACTGCCATAGCTTTAAAGGTTCCATGGAAAGATTCTCAATGAACTCTAAATTAATAGCAAAGCCTGTTCTAGATGAATGACTGATCTTGATTTTTTTTTGAGAAGAATACATGAAGCATTTTTTAAGTCATCTAATGGTTTACAAAAGTGAGATGGAGGGACCCCACTAAATACACTGATTATAATCTGATGGTTTCTTGAGTTGCTGGCCTCAATGAATTTATCCTACAGAATATTATTATATATCTCATACATATACAGTCATATAGACAAATACAATCATTGTTGATAGGATTTCAGAATAAGTGTTTCGATTCAAGTTCATGGATCCACTGTTTGATAATTCCCTTCCTGGCCCTTTGTTTATGTAGTCTTATTAGCAGTATTGAGGTGACAGTTGTGCACATGGCAATCTCAATCATCAATCAAATTGCAATAATCATTTCCACCAAATGTGTTATGTATAACGAATTCTTACACCTGTTTTGGAGAATGATGGGCTCCAACAAAATTCAGATAGGTACAAGGTCTGTGATTAAGGATGTAAATAGATAGTCGAAAATTTGGATTCGATTTGAATTCTACCCATTTAGGGGAATTCGAATTCTAATTTGGATAGCAGGGGTCGGATTCGGATATAGATTCAGATATCAATCAAATGACTAGGATTATATCTGCTCCGTTTAACCTAGTGTTAAGACGCATATAGCCTTAATGTTTATATAATCATTTAAGGTTTCGTCTCTTATTTTCTTAGAATAGACTATATATTTGTTTAAACTAGGGTTTTCTTTCATTTTCCATGCAATTTGTATTCTGATTCCAATTTCCAAATTCGAATAAGATTTTAACTGGAATTTTGAATTTCAATTTGCTTTTTATACATCCATCAGATTTCGGATCGGATTCAGATAGTGGTGTGTCCAGTTCGAATTCCATCTGTTTACATGGTAGTGGAGGGCTTGGGCCAATAAGACCCAATTCAGTGACCTGATGGATTGACCCAACTTGGAAGAGTTATGTCGTTCTTTTCGTGTCTTGTAGCCTTAGCTGCACAAACGAGATTGGAAAGGGGTTTTCGACTTAGGTTTTAAAGAGTTTGTTCTTTAGAGGTCTCCATTATACAACCTCATTTTACATAGGGAATCATTTTCTTCTTCTCCCGTTGATGTAGAACATCGCATTAGTGTGTGAATCATGTTAAATCACGGTATCATTTTGCTTGAATCGTTTTCGGCTTCTTTGTGTTCCCTCGTGTCTGTTTTAATAACATAAAAATCAAGATTGGTTAATAATAGTGTGATCGATCTTATATCGATGGGTTAAGATCAATATAGAAGAATGGCCTATTGATCTCTTCCGACAATGATCAATTCAAAAAGGGATGATAATGGTTGTTGCTTCGCAGAAGAAAAAAAACATGTTACTGAAACTACACTACAAACATTTGGTCCAACATTGTTGATTTGTTCCAGTGAAGAAATTCAAGGTTGGATTAGGAAAAAAAAGGAGGGATACGAAATGCACCAACTTGGATAGAAACTAATCAGAGATTACACTGTAGATTCACAAGAGTTTCTTAATGAAAAAGACAGAAAACCATATATAAAGAAGGGTTGGCCAGACAATGCCAATCTTCTTTATCATTTATGTACACCTATATATGGAATGTGTAGGTATATACATGTTGAAGAAGGTAGGTTTAGGTTATCATATTAACTATCTTAACTCTCCAGCTCCCTGAGCTTCTTCATGTCGAGATCAAGTCCAAAGGGGAGGTTGAGAAATCACTGTCACATTCACATTCTAGATCCTCAAAACCCCAGAACTCTTCCTCCTCTTCCTCTTCCTCTGGCATTTTCCAGCTTTCTTTGTCCATCTCTCCATCCACCATTACCTCCAATGCCTGTCCATTTTGAACAAAATTATCAACCAGTGCGTGTGTGTTTTTTTTTTCTTTTCTTTTTCTTTTTTTTTTTTTTGGGGGGGGGAGGAACAAGGTTGAATTTTTTTTTACTTCAAATATATGTCACTATACCATCTTCTTGTACAATTGTTAAATTGAGTTTTAAAATTCATTATCTACCAAGATTGGGTTTAAGCCCATAAAGCAGGAGTAAATACAGATAAGGACAGCAGACACCCTTGGTTTCTAATTAATATTCTTAATTAATTTCTTTTGGCATGGAATGGTTGATGCCAATTTAGTGGTTGGCTTAAGAATAATAGTTGTTTTGTTTGATTCAAAAAGAAGAGGTCCAAATGATTAACATATTTAGACGTAAGCGGTTCGTACATTTTGAATCAATCTTTTGATCTTGAGATAAATAGAAGTGTCTTTTAGTTTTCTCAATCATGCATTCTACCTGTTTTAACATACTGAGAAGTAGGTTAGGTAGGATGGAGCATCAGTGACTAATCAAAGATTGTGGGCAAACCCTAAAGACCCACCCCACCAACATAAAACAACAAAATGAAAATTTCAAGTCTCAACTGGTGAAATGATGTAATGAGATCTCAGTAGTAACTCAGACATAACTGACAGTATCTTACGGATTATAATACAGTATTTTATTAAAAGAGTTATAATCAGTTTACCAGAACCCACCCCAATATGGATATTTAATTGTCACTTGGCTTGTCAACCTTGGCTGGGTTAAATTTCTATTCAATCTAGGAGACAGATGAATATGATTTTGTGGTCCTTTTCCAAGATGACTTAGGCAACTGAAAAAGATTGGGTTTAGTTATATTATTTTCTGAGGAAAGAGAAAAAGTGCCTAAGAAGAAACTTTATGTTCTTAAACAATAACATCCCTGTCAAAAAGGAAAACAGAAGAAGAATTACATGAGCTCAATATGTATTTCAGAGCAGAAAAGGAAACCAGACATCTCTGTGGTAGGTGTATGAGTACAAAAATGAGAAAATAATAACTGAGTTGAGTAAGGCAGAGTAGGGAATTACCTCATTCATTGTAGGCCGCCATGAGGCCGATGTTCGAACACAGAGAGATGCTGTGAAGGCCAGCCTCTTAAGCTGTGTAATATCATAATCACCTCCAAGCCTAGGATCTACCAATTCTTCTATCTCCCCATCATTTAGGAGAGGTTTTGCCTGTTGAAATTGGATTTAGAAACTAATATTAATGTCGATCTATGAAAAAACTTGTTATGTTGGCTTTGATTCTTATGTAAGAGTATGTGGTTTGTTATAAAATGAATGTTCAAACACAATTTTTATTCAGTTGAAGAAATAGGTTGGACAAAAGGGAATTAGAAAAAGGGTAAGAACTGAGAACAAGCATTACCCAGTTAAGTAAGCTCTGATGTGATCCATCAACTGGCTTCCGACCAGAGATGATCTCCAAGAGAAAGACTCCAAAGGCAAACACATCCGTCTTCTCATCAACAATTCCATGCATAAAGTATTCAGGAGCCAAATACCTAATAAAACAGTAGACTAATTACATGTAAAGCATCAACAAAGAGTGTTAAACTGAGACAAGAGGATGGGAAATTTAGAACAATATAATACCCAAATGTCCCTTCAATAGGGATGATAGAGTGATGAGACCATTGAGAAGGAAGCCATTTTGCCAATCCAAAATCAGATATCTAATACATTCAAACACAAAATAGTTATCAGAATCCTTGGAACTTTAATTTATCTCATTAAATCTGTTTCAGAGAATCACCTGGGGTTCAAAATCTGTTGTCAGGAGAATATTAGAAGCTTTGATATCCCGGTGAATTATCCTTCTCTTGCAGCCTGTGTGCAAGTAATTGAGTCCATGAGCCGTCCCAATAGCAATCTTGTACCTTATTTTCCAAGCCATTGCTGGCAAATTCTCATCTGCAGAATAACCATTACTGATTATCAAAATCATAATCACCACCCATAAAAAAATACATATGAACCAGCAGCTTTAGGTATGATTTGAAGGTCGAAGAAGAAACCCGTTTCTTCAATTACCATGGAGAAGAGAAGCAACCGAGCCGTGTGAAGAGAACTCAAAGATGAGATGAAGCCCATTGTCGATACAACAACCTAACAAAGATGTTACGTTTTGATGGTGGACATGTCCAATTGTTCCAAGCTCTGTTAAGAATTCCTTCTCTGTCTGTTCTTCCGTACAAGCCTTGGTTAGCCTTTTTACAGCGATTTCTCGTCCACCTTCCAGTAATCCTCTGTAAACCTCTGCATATCCGCCTTTTCCAACTAGATTTTCTGATACCCATTAAAGAAAAAGGGCGAAAAAACTGTAAAACCTGAACAAAACAGAGGAAATGGGATACTTCAAAGAAATGGGGTTTTCACTTGAGAAACAAACCAGTTTTAAACCCATTAGTTGCTTGAAAGATCTCTTCATAAGAGAAGCATTTCCAAGTGGGTCTTGGAGATGTCTCTGTTACTGGTAAAATGGAGACAGTCTCTTTGGGCTCCTTCAAAACCTCTTCTTCTTCAAAGTTATTGCGACGGCCAATGGAGAATAGCCGTTTTAAGCTGCTAGTTCGCAGGAACAAGTTGGCCATTCTAGCTTCCTCTGTTCTTTATTCCCAAAATCAAAAGAAGAAGATAAGTTCCCAGTGAACAAAATAAGATTATAAATAAAAGCAGATGAAGAAAGAAGAGAGAGAGAGAGAGAGAGAGAGAGATACATACAGGTTAGCAGGACAAGTGTAGAGGGATTGTGTGGTCTAATGCAGGACGACCGCTTTTCTACTGTAAAAGAGACAAAGGAGCATTCAGAGTCCAACGGGTCTCTCTGCAACTACTGCTCTGAAATGCCTGATACTTCCCCAAGCTTCCTTAATGGGTAGTTATTGTTGATGCTCTGTGTTTAGTACCACATCTCGTATTCAAATCCTCTCCCCCATGTTATCTCCGTCATTGAAAAACTCCGGAAGGACTATAGTTTTAATCTTTCGTCCATTCCAATGGAGTAACTTTATGTAAAAAAAAAAAAAGTTGCGGCGTGGGAGCTACGCCAGCATTCTCTCTGTATCTCTCATCCCTTGCCATCTTGATCAATCCGCTTTCAGTTGCTTCTATTTGTGGGCCCTCATTTCTCACTAGCTCCTGTTTGTGGGTCCTCACGTCTCACTAGTTCCTACTTGTGGGTCCTTATGATTTTTCTTTTCCCTTTTTTTAATTAAAAAAAAAAAAGAGTGGTAAATGGGGTTTCATATAATTTTATGAGAATATATGGTAGTGAAAGTGGTCTAAAACATATGGAATTCAGAGATATTCTATTCATGGGAAGTCCAGTCATCTTTTATCTAAAAAATAATAATGATATTACGAATATCATGAGCCCTCTTATGATTCCTCTTTGTGTTTATATTGTCACTCCACCTTCACTATGGACATGGTTTGACGATTAAGTTCTGATAAATGGATTCTATTTGTTTTGGATTGAAATCAATCAGGTCGGTCTTGATTCACACCTTGATTTAGTACAATGTGAGGGGGAATTTTAGGCATACAAGACTGATAACAAGTGTTAATGATCAATTCGGTCTGATTTTGATTCAGTTTCGAAAGTATGCACCCAATCCAATTATGGTCCAATAAAAAAAAATTTGACCTTACATGTAAACGTGCACTTTAAGTCCATATGGGCTCTTTTTATTTTATTTTTTTCCTAGCATGCGCAATTTAGCAAGACCAGAAGAGCAAGGGAGACGTGACAGTTACAACTTTATGAGTACTCTGTCGTTTTCCTTTATTTAAATCTGGCTATCTACCTTATGGCCAATGAAGACGTATTGATACGTGGGCATCAGACTAACATATGCGTGGAGCGTGATGCGCACTTCTTTCTATAGCTATTTCTCTGTATAACGCTGGCGTCCCTACGGCCACAGCCGCCACATGTCAACAGTCAATTAGGAGAAAATGCAGCTGATGGTATTTCCTTAATTATAAAGCCCTACCCATGAAAGAGAAAAATCTGATGGTACTTTAGGGAGGAGGAAGACGCCACTGTTGGATGGTCGACACGTGACTCTCGGAAAAACTCGAGTCCCACGTTCGAACCGACACCCAGCCAATAAGCCTAGCCAACAGGGGGTGTCTGCTCAGACGTGAGACTCGAATTTTCCCGAGAGCCACTTGTCGGCCATCCAACGGGAGCGTCTCCCTCCTCCTTGAAATACAGGGAGGAGACGATTCGAATCCAATTGAAGAACCCTTGATGGGCTCCGTGAAGCAAACGTCGTCAACGGAGGTGCTAAGCCAAGGTAGCAGAAATTAGCTTTCAATCTAAATCTAAAATAACATATCCTCTTGATAATAATAAGAGAAAATTATACAGAACCCCCTTGACATTTTGTTTAGTATACGGAAGTTCTCTGACACTTATTGATTTACAATTACCTTCCAAAAATCTATGAGTGTTAAACTTTTCTTATTAAAAAAAAATTGAACTTCTTATTGACCAAAATGCCATTTGTTGACGGTACATAACCTCTCTCATTTTTCAGTCATTTTTGCTCATCAGTGCAAAGCTCTTCTTCCCTTCTCCATTTCGACGACAATCTTCCCATCTTCGCAAGTTGTTTCAAGTAACTTCTCTCTCGCTTCTCAATGGGAAAGGGAGTTTCATTCACCTCTTAGTAGCTTGAGAGATTACGAGTTAGAGTCCGTTTTGATTTCTTCCCACCTTTCGCTTTCTTCTTCGTCTTCTTCTGGCCCTAACCATGAAGGTCCCCCAAGACTTTCCTTGGATTTGGATAAACCGAACCCAAATCAAACAAATTCTTTGAGCAGAAACCCTCGGAGGCTCAGAGTACCACAGCCCACAACGGCGAGATCTACCACCACTTCCGCTAGAGAGAAAGATTTTTTGCGTTTGCAGCAGAGCATGCAATCAAACAACATACTGTTACCAATTTGGCCATGGGTGCAAAGGTCTTGTGAAAATCCAAACCCTCCAATTGGGTATATCCTTTAGCTACTAAGCATACTTTGTAGCATTCTATGGACCCATCAACACGACGTTTGATTTTAAACACTAAACACCTATTTACAACCAATTGGGCGTTTATCATTTGGCAAATTTTCAACAGTCCAAGTATTATTTTCGGCTAAGGTCTGTAGCTCATTACTAATGGCCTGTCTCCATAATGGGTTCTTATGGGCTTGGGAATAAAACTTGGGCTCAAATATCAGTACATAAACCAGTCAATAAAGCCTTATAAGAAGGGCAGACATCAGAAAAAAGAGAAATATGAGAAACAATACAATAGAATTTTCCTGTGCCGATGGAGGTGATAGGTCGACAAGGTTGGACAATGGATGTATACAAAGTCACGAAGTATAGTAGAAGATTTCTTTGTGCGAGATGAAAACCGAGGCAAGAACTGTATTGGGTCAGCTGGAATTATAGTGGGACTGATGGTGTATCGGATTTGATGATCGAGTTGAAATGGGTTGTGAGTTTGATGTGGGCTGTAACTGAGGCTCAAGAATGGGCTGAGGTTTGGGCTGGGATTGTAAAATAGGAAATGGAAGGCAGGTTGTATCCACTATTGAAGATGTAATATCAGGTGATGATAATTGATATGGGAAAATTGATTCGTGGAAAATAACATCCTGACTGATGGAAAGTAGAATGATTTTGAAGATCATAAACTCGATATCCATCGATATCCATGCCAGTTGTGGGGGATAACTATGGAAAATACAGGCAGTGGAGCCAGGTGAAAATTTGTGTTTTGGCGTTGGATTACGGGCATAACTCAAGCAACCAAAGACCCAAAAATGCATGTAGGATAGGATGGAGCTTTATTGAATAAAAGCTCAAAAGAGGATTTCTGAGATAAGAGACGAGTAGGTAAACGATTAATCAAATAACATGCAGTGAGCACACAGTCGGACCAGAATTCTAAAAGACGATGAGATTGAAGGTGTAAAACACGAGCAACTTGTAACAGATGTCTATGCTTTCGTTCAACAATCCCATTTTGTTGAGGGGTATATACACAAGTGAGTTGATGAAGAATTCCTAAGGATGAAAAAAGAGATTGAGTAGAGGTAGATAAGAACTTGGATCCATTATCCCTGCGGATGGATTTAACTGAAGTGGAAAATTGTGTATAAACCATTTGAAAAAATTTACAAAGTATAGAACATGTTTCAAACTTATGTTGTATTAGAAATACCCAAGTTGCTCTGGAAAAATCGTCTACAACGCAAAGAAAAAAACAATAACCAAAGTGGGATGGTACAAAATATGGATCCCAGATATCACAATGTATCACTTGAAAAACAATGGATGAATGAGTAAAACTATGTGGAAAAAAGTTATGGTTTGCTTAGCCAATGGACATATTACACAAGTATCATAGTCAAATAAAACACTTGGTATATGCAGATGAAAAGTAAATGGGGAAGGATGTCCAAATTGGGAATGCCATGTTTCCAATGAAAATGAAGTTATTGAGAATGCCAAACGTGGAGCTTCAGTGACAAAGTGGTACAATCCATCATGAACCCGTCCCTGACCAATCACCTTCTTCATTAATAAGTCTTGAAACACACAAAATTTAGGTTAACAAGTCATTGAACAATGAAGAGAAGAGGTTATTTGACTAGTAGAAAGGAGATTGAAGCTAAAATTAGGTGTATGACAAACATTCTGGAATTGAAGTGAAGGAGTTGAAGAATGTGTGCTTGTGTGTAATAGGATAGGTAGAGCCACTAGGTAAACTAACAGGTTGTGGTGAAGATGTAACAGATTGCAGAATGTTAGTTGTAATGGGGGAAAAGTGGTGAGATGCGCCTGAGTCTATTATCCAAGGTTTATGAGATGTAAGATTGACTGAAAGCAACTGTATATACTTGCAAAGTTTGCAGTAGATGGTGGAGAATTATTTAAGAAATGAAGAAGTTGTTGATACTGGGGGTAGTGGTGAGGGGAGGAAGTGGGGCGACAGATGAAATGGAAGGAACATCTGAAACATTAGATACTTCGGCTATGTGAGCATAAGCAGTAATTTGGTTCGGTCGAGCTTGAGAAGTTGAAGGATTGGGAATGACATGACACGGTTGACGACGATTGTATACAGGTAGATAACTAATGAGCTCATAGCAAGTGTCCTTGTAATGGCCATGCTTATTGCAATGGGAACAGAACAGTCGACGGAGACTGGAAGTATCATTTGATCAAACTGAGAGAGATGGTCGGGCAACAACTAAACCCATAGACTCAGGATTTACCTGTTGGATGTAAAGATCACGGTGTCTTCCTTCTTGCAAATCAAGGGAATATGCCTCATCGACGACAGGGAGTGGTTCCATGGTCAGGATCTGAGTTCTGACTTAACTATACGTATTGTTGAGGTCGAGGAGGAATTGAAATACTTTCTCTCTCTCAACATTGTCAACAAATTGATGAAGTGCATCATAGGACCAGTCCAGTGGCCGGAAATGGGAGCTGAGTTCATCCCAGAGTATTTTCAGTGAGGAGAAATAACTGGAAACCGATAACATATCCTGTCGAACAGAGCAATTTGTCGTTTGAGCCCGTAGATTCTTGGACCAAAACTTTGGGAAAAACGATTCTCTTGATCCAGAGCTCTTGAGATGTGTTCGCATATAGGACGCTGTCATGTAACTCTCGACTAAGGCTATTATATAGCCAGCCATCAGGTCTGATTGATCCCAAGTAGCGACTGTAGAGACATTTGTATCAAAGGGACGAGGATAAGATCCATCTACAAATCTGAACTTATTTTTAGATCCAAGAGCCACACGCACTGCACGCCTCCAAGTAGCAGAATTGTTACCTTTGAGAGTCTTGGTCACCAGTATGTGACCAGGATTATCAGACGGATAAAGGATCGATGGAAAAATAAAAGAAAAAGGTGGAGGAGACTGATTGTAACGACCCTTCCAAGAGTCAGGTTCGGATTGGTGGTCCAAACATAGATAAACTAAGATAAACATAACCTGCTTAGAAAATCAGGTAGATTTTTTTTTCCTTCTTAACATAAATCATTCATAAAATCATTTCATAATACAGCGGAAGTCTTAAACATATATTAATTGTAACATCTGGTGGCTGGATATAAAACTTAAAAAAAACTTTACTAATTAAAATACATACATTAATAAATCTCATAATTAAATAACCAAAAGTGTGCCAAAGGGTGATCAACTCCCCACTTGGATGTTTATCTGCTATCCAGCTCATCTTTTCCTCCACTTCGCTTATTTGTAAAACATGTTCATCAACTTGGGTGAGCCAAAGCTTAGTGAGTAGAATTCCATCTTGGCAGAAAAATACATACAAGCATACATGATACTTATCATTTTATTTCATAATAATAATAAACTTGTAAACTTAACATTTCTTTTCATAAGAAACATAAACTTGTAATTAACATTTCATAATATAGGTCATCTCAGAATGAACATAAACATAAATAATGAACTGCTAAAAGTTGTTTATTTGTTAGTGTTTCACTTTCTTGTTTCTTGTCTTGTTATCATAATGTAACCATTTCTTCACTCTTGTATACTTTCTTGTTTTGCTATAGTCCCATGGTACTAAACTGCGTGTTTACATGCTTGTAGTTCACTTCTGTTCTCATGCTTCATTGATTTATTCATTACTGTTCTCTTGCTTACACTGTTCTTACTTGACTTGACTGCAAGCTACTAACTGAAGCACATTAGGTAAAACTTGAATTTGGACTCACTAAATGCTTTCATTTCTTGTCCCTTGATTGACTCACCGAATGCTTCCGTTTCTTGCCATTTGTTTGACTCAACGGCTGCTTCCGTTTATTGTCACTTGTTTGGCTCACCAGATGCTTCCGTTTCTTGTCATGTACTTGATTCATCGGATGCTTTCGTTTCTTGTAACTTGTTAGACTCATCGGTTCGCCCTTATCTTGTCCTTCCTATCTAGACTCAAAGGTTTGCCCGTATCTTGCCTATCATTTTTGGACTCAATGGTTCGCCCATATCTTGCCTTTCATTTCTAGACTCAAAGGTTTGCTCGTATCTTGTCTCTCTAGACTCAACGATTCGTCCTTATCTTGTCTTTCATTTCCAGACTCAATGGTTTGCCCGTATCTCGCCCTTCATTACTGGCCTCAATAGTTTTCCCGTATCTTGTCTTTCATAACATTTTATCTTTCTCTTTGAATGGTACACCGGCTCACCAGCTTAAGCCGAGGATTTTGCCTAGGTGTACCCCTACTGGTTCTTACTTAGCTTAACTTATCTGTGCATTTATGCTCTCAATTAGTTCATAACCTAAGTTTTCCCTTCATGTTATTCTATGATCATACTATGCTGTCCACATTGATCTATAAAAGTCCATTCATGGCACTATGTAGATCATTCTTGATTTCATAACAAACTCTCATTTTATGCATTTCTATAATCTTACTTTGTTGTCCACTTAGGTGTACAACAGTCCATACTTGGCACTATACAGTTCATTTTTTTTTTATTTCATAACAAACTCTCATTTTATGCCTTTCTATAATTTTAGTTTGCTACCCACCTAGGCATAAGACAGTCCATTCAAGACATACAAAGTAGGTTTACAACACTAGTTCACGTATAGTATTCTTACATCATAACCTGTGGAAGAACTAATTACTTGATACCTGCTGTTCATATCTATATAGTAGTCCAACACATGTTCTTGAGGACCATTTATTCCATAGTTTTCTTATTTCAAAGGTCTTCTATCCATTTGCATTCATAAACTAACTTTCCTTTCATAACATTCTATAAGTTATCTTGCTGTCCATATAGCATTAAGACAGTCCGTTCATAGCCATAACAACTTATTCGCTCAATCAAAACCTTAGTTCGATAGCTCTACTAACCTTAGGCTTACATAAAGGTTTACTAAAGAAGTTACACAACCTAACCTGGAGACAAACGCATTTTTCAAAGTTTGCTGTCCAAATACTTATGAGAACATCCATAAAGAACACTTCAAAGATCTATCACTGCATAGCTTTCTTAATCTACAGGCATTCTGTCCACATATAATTAAAACAATACATTAACAATATCTAATATCTTATTCTTGCCTAATCCATCACGACTCATGTCATTGTTGTCCACATAAGTATAACTCAGTTTCTTAAGGACAAAATATCACTTAATCCTATTTTCACAAGTTTCATGAATCACTTCTTACTTCGAGACAACATAAACATTAATCAGGCCTGCTTCCACCATATAGCATGAATTTACAGCTCCATATTTAGCACAACATATCTTGACTAAAAGAAAAACTCATATTCTATTATATAACACATTGAATATTTCAAGACAATGCATTGCATTAAACAACACAAGTAAACATCATTCATGCCCTTATACTTTACCATCACATGCATTCATTATAGTCAATAAATAGTCTGCTACAAGGGAGGAAAACACTCACCTTGAGAAATCCAAAGATAGCCCCTTAAACTAGGGAAGCTTGAAACAAAATGTCCAGCAAATTCTAAGACTATGCCTGTAATAGAAATAATTTAATTTCAAACTTCTACCTCCAAAACCAAGATAAACTCAACATGGTACCTTGGCAAAATATATATACACACAAATAAATTCCTTACCTGATGTTTCCTTTTCTTTTATGGACTGAACTAAAGTGTTTACTAAAAGTCAGCTCTAAGGAACCTTTCTTCTTATAAGCAAAAGAAAGATAAATAGGTAAGGCAAGGTTATCCATTTAACCTTAACCAAAAATGGTGTTCACTTCCAGAGTCTTCCCTCCATATAATCATAAATAAAATTACCTTATACTTCCAAAGTTGCCTTCACAGTCCTTCTCTCAAAAATTTTCAAATAAACAGTCCATTGCTTCACCTATATTAATTACAAGGTGAAAAACCTTCTTAGGAGCAATTAGAGATCAAAACACAAGGTGAAAACACTCAAAAGTGCCCCACCATCACCTTAACACACATATATAAGGCCCTGGGGAAGAAACCCCAGGAAAACCAATCGCAAAACCCCCAAAAACAGTAGCGGTTGCTGGTCAGCCATTTTATCAAACACCTAGTAAGCAGTAAAACTACCCACCCCCAAACTATGGTTTTCGGTTCTTGGCATTGCTTTCCAGCCCTTTAGGCTGTGTTTTGACATCTCAAAAACATCATTAATAACTTTTAGAACATACCAATACATTACTAATAACCTCTTACATTATTAATCATTCACTACAATGCAATAACATTGACTTTAAAAAAAAATTCAGCATATCCTCTCGACAAACTCTCTAAAATTCATACCTCTTCTTCATTTGACATCTCAACACATTGATTGGCTACTGTAACATCTGTAGGAGATGTTTACACCATCCTATTGATGTTCCCAGCCGTCCAAAAAGGCAATATGCTATTTAAACTAACACTAACAAGTCTGAAATTTACCTCTACTGTTCAAAACTTACTTTCATGCCTATAACTTTGTAAGAATCCCATCTACACTAACATACAAGCATTAAGAATCAATCAATGCACAGTAGTTCCTACCTCCAATATCATCTCCCAATTGCATTTAAACATACTTATGCATCTTAGAACCGTTCCATATGAGTTTCATCAAACACATTATAAATTCATTTGAGTTCTCTTACAAAAACTCTGTTTTGACCAAACCTTTACATCTGAGTTTCAAAACCTTAAATAGAAACTTATAAAACTTCAAAACCACTGGGGTAACTGATTTAAATGCTTCATATAGCTTGAATCAACATAAAACCATTTCTTCATAGTTAATCGATGCATTCACATATCGAAAACCCCTCTAATAAAACAAATGATGAACAGATTTACCGTTCATCATCTCTTCTTCCTCTAATAACCCATTTCCAAGATCTGAAAACACGCTATTCAGCACTTAAAATCAACATGCAATTAATAATATACATTACCTGTAGTTCTTACCTCAATTGCAACCTTGAGATTCTTTCAAAGTTTCAGCTTCCAAATCACCTAGCTTGCTGAAAACGATATTCCCCAAATTTCCAGCACATTTTCCTCTCTAAACAATGTTTGATTCAAAACTCCTTCCACACAACTCTCTGTCTTCATTGAATCCTCACAAACTCAGCAACTTACAAATCTTAAAATCTCCAAATAGCGTAGTTCCCACAACTCTCAAGAATACTCCCTTCTTTCCAACGGTTTTTTTTTCTTATAAAGCTTCCACTCTCTTTCTCCTTGATCACGCTAAAACGTCAACCACAAGATCAAGAGAAGAATCCAATGTTTACTTACGCCCAAGTCTTGAATCCCAATCACAATCAGTTTTGATTTCAACGAGAGCTCAAGAACAAGCTCAAAGTCTCAGTTTTGATTTCAACGAGAGCTCAAGAACAAGCTCAAAGTCTCAGTTTTGATTTCAACGAGAGCTCAAGAACAAGGTCAAAGTCTCCCTCTCATTAATCGTTTCCAGCAACAAAAGAGAGTGAAATCTTACACTAAAAACTGATTTGTTGATTCGTATTTTCACTCTTTTTTTCATTAATAAAAATTCATTCAATAGTGAAACTCCTAACAAACCCCTACAACCATTCCTTTACATGAGCTTGACACCCCTACTTGTAGGGAATCTCAAAAATGTGTTTTATCTAACTTACCCTTCATATATTCCAATATAAGCACATGCATCCACTCTCTTTTATAATAATATGGTACCCCTTATATTTCAAGGACAGAATTGACTCCAACTAAAACTCCTATTTACTAAGTGCCATTTCAATTTAATATTAAACCTAAAATGGCAACATCCAATAGTGGGCGGATTCAAATCGTCTCATCCCTGAGATTCGGGAGGCGTGGCGGTGACCCCACTGGATGGTCGCCATGTGGGGTCGGATGAATCCGACCCCTCCGTTCGAGCCAACACTCTCTTGTCGGCTCGACTTGTCGACTCGAACAGAGGGTCGGATTCACCCGATCTCCACATGGCGACCATCCAGTGGGGTCGCCGCAATGCCTCCCGAATCTCAAGGATGAGACGATTTGGATCCATAGTGGGCAGCCACCAATGGTGGGTCCCACACCTAAAATATATAAAAAAATTGAAAATCTTATAACTTGCGTTTATTGAGATTAGATTTGATCTCATGACCTATAGCTAGCACTACTTTATGGTATAAAAAAAACAACTCATTAATATTAAACAAATAAAATACTTGAGTACAACATAACCATTTCAAGTAAATAAATTATACCCTAGACAACATATTTAATTAATCACCACACTTTTTCACATAATAACAAACTTAGTTTATTCTATATTTAACTACTCTAGGTGCATCCAACACTAATTAACTAAGAGATTATATTATAACTCATCCCTCTATAATATTTTGATAATTTTACTAAAATACCCTTAGATCTCCCGTCAATTGTATATTAATACTAGCTAATCTTAACACCCTGGTTGGCTGGGGTGTTACACTGATAGTTGGAAGCCGTTAAAGTAGCAGAAAGAAAATTTCAAGACAAAGTGAACTAAGAAATTTCAACTGATTTTACCAAAAGAAAAAAAAAAGAAGAAATTTCAACCGAAAATTGAAGAAAATCACATATCCAAGCTGTGAATCAAGTAAATGTAAAGATTTGACCGAAGGAAGTTGTAAAAGATGCAAGAAGACTCAATACATCGAACAAAAAATATTAGGTTCCAAGAAACCCTAAAATGTTGAAACAATAACTGAATAGAAATTTCAAGAAAATTTGTAGATGATATCTAAACCTTTGTGATAGAGAATATTTGCAAGGGATGTAATGAAGAAGACGAATTATAGAAGAACTAGAGAAGAATTCGTAGCAGAAACCATGAAAAAAATAACTGATACCATGTTAACTTCAAGAGTATGCAAGAATAAAGAAACCGAGAGAAAATTGGGCTAGGATCGTCTGTAGCACTTTGGTGTAGCAGATTTGATATTGACCATTAAGAGTGCATCGGAACACGTGACTGATACACTCTCAATGGTCAGGATGCACTCTGCTACAACAGAGTTCTAAAGATGATTTTTTTCTCTAGAAAATTCTAGAATTGTAATTATATTCTTTCTTTTTTTTCCTTAAAAGTAATTCTATTCGAATGAATTGAAAAAGTACATAAAAACACTATTTATATTACAACAAATGCAAAGTAAAAATATATAAAAAATAAAATAAGTAGACACGTGTTGTGTCGTGGCTACTGTTTAGCAGTTTTCAAATTCTGCAATTGCTTCAGTCGCTGTTCTTGCGAGGTAGGTAAAGTAATCTAAAATTCAGAATTCCGAAAGTACTACCAATTGCTGTAAATTTGAAGACCTTTATTTCTGAAGCTGGAATGTCTTTCTTGAAGGCATGTTCAGTTGCATGTGAGAGGGAACTCCTTACCTAAAACCAAATTTGAGGGTGAGGAAGCTAGAGGGGAGCAACCACTCCTTATGCTGCTGTAAGAATATTATAGTGGACTATATTAATTATACGGTTAGTTGGTTTAATGGGAATCTAGTTATAGGTAGATCGATTTAAGTATGATTAGAGATGGACCAATCTGGTCCACTGTAGATTGGTCCACTGTAGGACTGGTTCAGGGATGGGGTGGTATTATATATACCAATGGTTAGGGTTCCCTCAGTCACGGTTATTTTTCCTCTCCTGTTCCCATACGCAGAGAGATGCAAAGGGATTCCCGACAGACTGTGGAAGACTCTGATCAAAGTATTCACAACTACAAGAAAAGGTCGAAAATCAACCTACAGCAAGAGGTATGTGACTTATCATCTCCTTTTAATACCCATTGTGTTCTATTAATCTGTGTGGTGTATCTGTTATGGTTCATGAGAAATTCCATGTGAAAACCTAAAAAGAACAGAAAAAAGTCTTACAATTGGTATCAAAGCCTCCCACATAGATCTAGGATTGATGGGTAAGTATTCTAGAGACTGTAAATTTGAATGGATTGAGAAAGAGAGAGATTTTTCTTTCAAAATTCTTCGTACGAACCTGTCTAGGGTTTGGACCTTCGATCATTTTTTCTGACCAGTAAAAGATGAAATAAACTACATAGGATTGTAAGAGCCGGCGACATAAAGTAGGTCACCAGAAGTATCCGGACGCGCTCTCACTCGCAGCTTGAAAAAGCGGGTGAGATCCACGCGCCCGCGGCTAATCCAAAAAAAAAAAAGAAAAAAAAAAGGGCTGACGTCAGGTAGGGTTAACTCGGAAACCCTAGCGGGTTTGACCGAGTCCACCCAAGACCAGGCCCGTGTGTCACACGTGTGACTTGGGTGCCTAGTCAAAGATCCGAAGGCCCTTTGACCTGGCTCGAAATATGACCCGCCAACCCGACCCATGGACCCATCAACATGATCCGAGAACCCAACCCGGTGACACGAAAAGTTAACCTGAAAACCTGGATAGCGAACCAATTGGACCGGTGGTTAAACCACCTGTCAGTTCAGGGTTTAGCCATGGTTCGATTTCATGCCAAACCGTTTGGTTCGGTCAGGATCAAAGTATTTAAAAAAAAAAGGTTTTACAGTGGGTTAGGTCCACCCATAATGGAACCCGGCAAGATCGAACCGAGCCAGGGTGAACCGGCTAAAATCGGTTCAGAATGCAAGAATGCATGTGCTGACTTTGGTCGACGATTGTGAGCGCTGGGAGCGTCGGATTTTGACCCAATTTTTTGCGCTGTGTTCGTATTTTCGTGCTCTATAGTTTGGTACATATTTTGACACAATTTGATGATTTGGAGAATATGATTTTGGCTAAAATGTGTCCCAAATTAGTCTGATTTACAGTTTTTCTGTTTATTTATCAGTTATTTTTATACCAGATGTTTGTAGATGATTATATGTGCATGAGATTTTGTTTGTTGACCTACATGGTGTTGCAAAGTAGGATTTGAGGATATCATTATGAAATTAGGTCGATCTTACCAAAGTGGTACACTTAGTTTCATCGTGATGTCTTCAAATTCAAAGTTGAATATATATGTAAATGCTTGTGTAAGGGTGATATACACCCAAAGGTGACATTGTCAAGTGTTGTTCAAATGAGGGTTTGAGGGTATCATGTGAAGATTGGGTAGATTCCACCAAAGTGGTATACTCAGTTCCAACATGGTGTTCTCAAATCTCAAATTGTGCATTTACATATATAATAGAATGATATATTGTACACTGTTCTCCCAAGTGTGAAAAGCAGCTAAGAAAGAAAATGTTAGTCAAAATGTGACATTGTCAAAGACTAAAGATATATTCATGCACATGATTTGAAAGGATTTTGGCTTTAGGGGTCTTATTAACCCAAAGGTGATGGGATTCCAAGAGTCATTATTCTTTCGCAGTTACTGCACAGAAACTGAGAAGACCGTTGCATGTTTATCCCAAAGGAGAATGTGTAGTTGGTTAACTCTTGAAAAAATGATATTTACTTGCATAGATGTTTTAATATGGTTAGTGCAAGTATGGGTCTTCTGTTGTTTGATATTATGTTTAGACTCATATACTGGTGTATTCGTCTAAGAATGACTATCCCAAAGAATGTTTTGATATATTAGATATCCCATTCCTTGCTAGAAAATATGTTCAGGTCTAGGTGGTTTGCATTATTAAAGGAGAGAGATAGAACCAGTGATAAGGTTATTATTAGTTAATTTCAAGGTACATTGCTTAAAGATGGGTAGATTAACCAAAGATAGGTGGTTTGACCAAATACTGTTACGTCAGATAGGCATAACTAGAAAAGAATAAAGATTCTAGGATTCCCTAGGTATTTTGAGTAGGTTGGTTCTGAAGACTGTTGGCTTGAATGCGAGTTGGAATTATTTAGTTTATTTACGTTCAAATGGTTTTTCCATTCTTTTGGTTTTAATTGTTTAATTTGTATTTATATTTGTTATTTGACTTAACATTTTGTTTTCTCACATTGAAATTGTGATTGTTGTTACTTGGAATATCAGATTGAAAGTTTTTCTCTTCAACTAATTAGAATGAAGTCATGCTGTTATGGTGCTTATGATGTTGTAAGATAAATGAATGCTTGTAATGTTGACTATATTTGTTATGAATTGTGATGAATAATTTTTCAAGGTTAGACTATGCAATCTTAGGTTCTTTAGTTGTACCAGTCATAGTGTTGATCTCTAGGGCAATGTAGAGACAGGTTAAGGTAGTTTCTTGGAGTGATTGAAAAAGATTTTGTCAGTGAGAATCTTTAAATTCTCTTAGTCAGTGGGAGTTCTTATGATCTGCTTGACTAATGGGAGATCAGGTATTTGTTTATTTATCATGTTTGATTGAATTGCATATGATGTAGTGGCTGGTTTAATGGTGAGCGTGGTTATGTTCACTTGAGCATTTATTTCATTGCTTGTATGCATTCATTCACAAAACATGTCAAAGTTGCAAGCCGGTATTTAACCAAAGAAGGCGGTAAGCCAAGGTGTGATGTTAGTCCAAACTGGAAGCGTTTTTCCTATAAGTTGGATAATGTCAAAGTACGTTGACCTAAAAGGATTTAAAGGTAACGGGATTGTAGTTAGTTGATCATTGGACTCATTTTTCATCTCAAAGTGATTTATGTCATTAAGTGGACCTTTGTATGTGGCTGATGGAATGGGGTACACTATTTTTGTTGGAGTACTTTCCGCTGTTGTTCGACATTGTTAAGCTTAATGACTGAATCAAAGTAGTCAGATTTTGTGTAATTAGATTTCATGGCCACGCTTTATAATTAATGTAACCCAAGTGGGAGAATGTAAGAATATTATTGTGGGCTATATTAATTATGCGATTAGTTGGTTCAGTGGGAGTCTAGTTACAGGTAGACCAGTTTAAGTATGATTAGAGATGGACCAACCTGGTACACTGTGGGACTGGTCCAAGGATGGAGTGGTATTATGCATACCAATAGTTAGGGTCCCCGTAGCCACGGTTATTTTTCCTCTCCTGTTCCCATACGCAGAGAGACACAATGGGATTCCCGGTAGGCTGTGGAAGACTCTGATCAAAGTATTCAAAGCTACAAGAAACGATTAGAAATCAACCTACAACAAGATGTATGTGTCTTATCATCTCCTTTTAATACCCATTGTGTTCTAGTAATCTGTGTGATGTATCTGTTATGATTCATGAGAAATTCCATGTGAAAATCTAAAGAGAACATAAAAAAATCTTACAACTGCAACTTCTGAAATTCTACTACAAAGAAAAGGTAAGCTAAGGTTTGGTTCCCAAATCCTGAACTTATTATGTTCGATAGAGGTTAAAATTCTTCTTGTCAAATTCTCATGCTGCTTTGTTGGTTCCAATAGGACTAACTGCTGGGCAGCCCAGTGCAGGCAGACCTTCTGGGAAGCACTGAAAAATAATTTTAGGGTTAATTGGAACATCCCCAGCCAGCTCCAAACTGACCTTGAATTTTATATTACGGTTAGGACACCAAAACTCGGACTCTCCATTGCCAAATCCAGCCACAGCCAGAAGGAACAGAAATTCATACATTAGGTGAGGAAACCTATACATACTGTGATGCTTGTTGTTGTATGATTGAGTTAAATATCTATGTCATGATTGATGTTACATCCATATGAATTGTATTATGGAACCTGACATTTCATGTGATATGCTGAGATGTAAAGATATGAATTGTCCTTATGCTGAAAATGCACATGTTTGATATGTTATCTTGAATGAAACCTATGTCATGATAAATGATGGTTTTTAATGCATAGGAAATGACACATTGAAAATATATGGTAACTAAGAGGCATTGCAAGGTAAAAGACCAGTGGAGCGCGGCATTAATGAGCCAATAGACGGTGGAAATTATATGCAAATGCTAAAGAGGTACTGTGAGGTAAAAGGCCAGTGGAGCAGCACTGGTGAACCAAGAGACGATGAGAAATATATATGTTAAGGAAGCACTGTGATGGAGCGGCACTGGTGACCAAAAGACACAAGGAATTTTATGCCAATTGGCGCACTGTGAGGTAAAAGACTAATGGAATGGCATTGATGAACCAATAGACAATGGAAATATAGGTATGCATCAGGCACTGTAAGACAAAAGACTGGGTGATGACACCGGTGAGTCAAAAGAGAGTGGACATAGATATGAGTATGGTTAAGTTCAATGGACAATAGCATGGGAACCATTCTCTAAAGGCAAAAAACTAATGTGTTGCATTGGTGAGTCAATACATAGTGGAGATCCGTTGAGTTTGGAGAACATAGAATACACATGAATCAAAGTAAGAACGTAAAAGATAGAGCATAAATGTGAACATTGTCTTATGCATTTATGGGTTTCGAATGTGTTTTCATATGGATTGGCTGCTATGTTTATTTGACGTTCTCAGTAGTTCAGTAAGTAGTTCGGCCGAATTGGGCCAAAGAAAGAAAATCCTTGAATATGGGCTTGGACCCAATCTAAGTTTTAAAATTAATAAGGGCCCAAAAATATTGTATGGGCTTGAATATGGGCTTAGATCCAATCTAAGTTTTAAAAATATGTTGGGCCCAAAAATATTTTATGGGCTTGGCCCCAATCATATTATTGATATAAATGCCACCAAAGAGCCATTTCTTAAGCATTGAACTGTAGAAACGTCCACAATTAATATCTCATACGGCTCGTCTGATTTAGTGACTTATTAATGGTGTATGGTGTTTGTAATTATAGAAACGGCAAAATCAAAAATACATTGAAACCCATTAAAAGTTTACTAATTTCTACCCAAAAAAAATAAAATAAAATAAAATTTAAGAGTTCACTAGTCTAGATTTTTCAAAAATATTATATATATATATATATATATATATAAATTAAAAATCCAAAGTCAGTAATCTAAGTGTCCAGTTAATCCAGGTCAACTTATTAGAAGCATTTTGGTCATTTTCATCACTAGGGTTAAATTTGAGAGAAAAAACCCCTCACATCTGCTAACTCCCTTTCTAGTAGGGTTTAGTGTGTGCGACAGTTTGATCAAATTCCAACTAATAAATAATTTTGATTATAATATTGATTTAATATTATATGTAATTACAGAAACGGCTGAATCAAAAGCATTGATGGAATCCATTAGGAGTTCAGTTTCATGGGTTTCTAACCATTACAATATATAAATTTTCAGTATAAGAAGGAATAATAATACATGGAGAGAGAGCTTCACATAAACAACCAAGTCATGTCAGCCTTTCGCTTTCCTATTATTCTAATTGTAATGCTTGCAGGGCTATCATCTTCTGAATTTACAGACAAACTGATCACCATAAGAAACAGATTGAGTTCGAATGAGATTTTAACTATTTACTGGCATGCATTTGTTGATAATGATGGAAGGAGATATATCACTCCAGGTAATGAAGATGCAGCATATGGTACTGATTTTTCTATGAAATTCTTTTATTATAACTGGGTTAGATGGAAATATAACTACTCCTTTGATTTGAATAAAAGGTATTTAATTTCTATAGGATGTGAAATAAACAAAGGGACTAATACATATATTCTAGAGGTTAGGGATGAAGGGTTGTATTGTTGGAATGAAAATGAAGTCTGGCATTTGGTTTGTAAGGACTGCCATTGATGGAACTATTGGGTTTTATGAAAAACCATAAAGAGTTTGATGATAGTAATGAATAAAATGAGAACGAATGAATATTATGCATATTCCTTTCTTTCTTTCTTTCTTCTTTTTTTTTTTTTTTTTTTTTCTTTTTTTTTTTTTTTTTTTTTGGGAAAGAAGGTTCCAGGTTACGTGGAATCAATGTCTAAGACACAGAGAAGGCAAAACAACTGATGTACCTCAGTTGACACTGGGCTGAATCAGTGTGTAAATTCTCTTCCAAAACTTTTCTATCCAAAACTGATGTAAAGCACATACACACAAGCGTATGTAAATCTACTTTGCTACCACTCAGTGATCAAGTCTACCAGATTTGTACACTCATTCTGTAATTCATTCCACGCACTTCACAATATACAAAAAAGTAAAGCAATATACAATCCAACAACGATTACCCTACCAAGTGAAATGATAAAGTAATGAATAATCTTCGTTATCATTTTTCTATAGAAGGATGGTATCTATATAGAAATGAAGTGCCCTAACCTCAGGGTTTTTTTTTTTTTTTTTTTTTGAGAAAAGTACCAAATAGGTTACTACCAAAGTCCGTTTGCTTGAATATTCTAAATTGTTGGTTGAAATTGATATGTAAGACATCATTCAAATAGGTTACTACCAAAAATGGTCTGCTTGAATATTCTAAATTGTTGGTTGAAATTGTTCTCTCGTTCGAGAGAAGACTATCTTTTATCATAAACTTAGGCTGCGTTTGGTAACTCTCCCAAAGAACAGTTCTTATGTTCTTCCGTTCTGATAGAACAGAAAAACTGTTCAGAACAGACAAAAACAACTAAAAACTGTTTGACAAATCTGGTTTGTTAATCTTCTGTTCTCACAGAACAAACCGGATGAAAAGAACATCTAAGAACGAAAATTTCAGAACATGGTTTACCATGTTTTTACGTTCTAGAACAATTTTGAAAAGAACAAAAAACTAAGTTGTGCCCGATAAAACCTGATACCCTTTCTACCTACTTGCATACACGAAGAAGCACATCCTCCTTGTTTGTTCTCTGCAAGCACATGAGTTATTTTCCCCTCATCTCTCTCCATGTCTCATTATCTCTCTCTCTCTCTCTCTCTCTCTCTCTCTATCCCTTTTCCTCATCTCTATTTTTCTTGTCTGAATTTTTTTTAAACATTTTTGTAGAAACTACTCCTTGTTCGAGCAGGTAAATCTACTACTGTTTCGTCTCCATCTCTACAACTTGCTTGTTCTTTGTTTTAGGGATGGTCACATCTCCTTAACATAAATTTCAGACATGTCAAACCATGTTCTTACGTTCTGGAACAATTTTGGAAAGACCAAAAACAAAAGTGTGCCTGATAAGGGTGTCAAAAAATATAGCTCTTCTTCATTTTGTTCATCTGTGAAAAAGCTCTCTCTTCTCTCAAGTGCGAACCTTCTTCAAGCTCTCTCTGCACACAGTGAACCGTCGTCCTCTTCCCCTTTGTCCCGTGCCTGCGAAGCCTTCTGTGGAGGTATTCTTCTGCTTCTTCTTCTCTCTTTCTCTCTCTCGTTCGATTTCCACTAGGGTATACAAAATTTCGAGGTTTTACTCTTTTCCAATTTAGGGTTTTGTCTTACCTCTGAGTGCTGAGTGCTCGATTGTCGCTGCAATCGCTTGTTGGTTCCTCTGCCATCTCTGTCTTCCCTGTGATCGATTGTTCCAATTTTCTCCAGGTATGTCTATGAACTTTAAACCCTAGCATTTTGAATAATCATCATGCCCTGGTTTTACCTTGTCTACTTGATCTTGGAGATGTTCTGTTATCCTCTGTTCTGTTTCTTTTCGGCGAGAATGTGAAATCGGGATTATTCTAAGTTTTGCAGCATCTTCTGCAGCTTGTGAGTTGCAAAAGATGTTGTGAGTTGCAAAAGATGCTGCAAAACTCAGAATATTATTTTAATATGAAATTTTATGAACAATTTGATTTTTGGTTTCTTCACACAATCCCAGCTTTGATGTTCCAAATATAAAATCTGAGAAAAGTGTCAAAATAACTAATTTCCTGAATGCCGCCCAAACACCAAAATCATTCCAATCGTTTATCAAACCATAAAGACTAATTTACTGTAGTGATTTTCTAGTTTTCTTTTAGAAGTCAATCTAGTTGTAAGGGGACATCTTTCTTCTTATTTTCTTTCTATTTCTTGTTTTGAAACGTTTAAATCCATAAAAGGGGAAATATGTAAGTTGTAAGAGTGATTGGTTGCTCAACTTTTCCAACAGAGTTGATAATGGAATTGATAATAGAGTTGGTAAGGATACTCTTTTAAAGCTATTTACTGTTGTTTGCCACTTTTATTTTATATCTGCTGCAATACTCTTTTCTGCTTCCCAGATTGGATGTTTAACAATATCAATCCACAAAACCTACCAATTCACATTCTTTGCTTCTGAAATTGAAGGTCCCTAGGACCCACCACATGCTTGGTTGTGACTCAGCTATTCTGTTGGTTTGGATTTAAGAAATACTACGAAGAATAGACGAGGATATCCAGACTCTGCTTAATATATGTTTAATAGTAGATGATGGTTAAAATGACAATTCTGTAAGATATTGGTTAAATGACAATTCTATAATATTTAAATCATTTGAAAAAAAGTATTCTAAAACAAATTTTACCAAACAGCAAACAGGTCATAACAGTGTTCTTAGACTAGTTCTGGAACATATTTACCAAACAACTTTAAGACTAAAAGAACAACCAAAGAACACTATTTTCAGAATAGAACAGAAAAAGACCATCTCTTCCGGTTCAGAACAAGAACAGATGAAAACGTTACCAAACGGAACTTTAGAGAACCCTATTTTTTAAGCCTTAAATAAAGACCATAAGAGTCCATTTGAATCCCAAGCCAAAGGATTAAAACTAAGGGTGCCAATCGTACTGGTAATCCGGTTGGGTATAAAAAATAAAAATCCTTACCATTATCATTATTGTACTACTAGAAATATGATTTTTTCTTATCATTACCAACTGGCTCAATACGTTTTCGGTACGGGTTTTAGCTGGTATGGTATATGATTTTTATCTTGTATGAGTTTTGGTTTCTAATTTGGTACGAAATATGGGTCTAATTCGGTATGAAATACGATTCTACTGCAACGTGCGATAGCGTGAGTATGTGACCCTGCATATAAACGATATACGATATCTAACCAATATATAAATCGGTACATAAATGCTATACACCTGCAAATCGGGTTCTAAACGGTATGTACCACTTGTATATTGGCATGAGCCATTACCGTACCGAATAGAAAAATATACCAAAACTTTGAACCATTACCGTACTAGATAGAAAGTGGCATACCATCTTCGAGACTTCAAACCCTTGAACTATTCACCAACCGTATGAGGGGTTTTTCACTTCGGTTAAACTTTACTTTACCTAAACATGCATATGGAGTAGGAGTAAAGACCCGGGTTCAAGAGGACGGATCAGATCCGTTGGTTCTAGCTGATCCGCCTGAATCAGCATGCAGAATCACTTTCCAGGATCGCTTTTTCAATGCATATAAGGCCGATTCCGAGATTTTTTTGGCCAAGTCATGGCTGAATCAATCCCGAACCAACTTGGGATCAGGTCGGGATTGTTGGCGGCCTATCCCATTTTCGAGTCCTTGCACTTGAACCTTGATAATCCCACTTGCTCTCTTTGAGAGTATGGCCATTAGGTTCATTACCGACTGCTTGGTCCCTACCATTTTAACACCCTGCACCATCACAATCCGTTTAGCTAATTTGTTCTTTATGGTTGAGGCATAGACATGTTTATATTTGGTCCGATTGATCTTGGTCCATAATCGGTCTTATGCTAATTGGGCTAATCAATCTGTAAACGGGGTGTGTCAGACTCACGTCAAAGTATAAATAAAAATAGAGAGATGTTGGTTTTTAAATTCATAATTGTTCTCGTGTTGTAGAGTAGATACCTTCTTGTAGGATTGTAAGAGACTCTTATTAAGCCTATGATAATCCATATAGATGAAGAAAATGATGGAAAGAGCAAGTGGAAGACTCAAGAAATAAAAGAGAGTAAGATACAATTTAATGTTTAATTAGGAATTTAGCTTTAGGGTTGTATTTGTTTGGTTTAAACTAAGAATTAGTTCGCTTTAAAGGTATATTCGGTTCATTCGATCGGTTCGATAGGTTTACACCCTTGCACCATGAACGTCTATTTAACAATTGGTCTGAGCTGTAATATAGATCCCTAGATCCCCTATCACATCGTGTCTCAGCTCCATCAAAGTTTGCCACATGGCAAAACATATTTTTCAATGTTAACAATTGCCACATGGCAAATCAGATGTGCTCCAAATTTGATAACAGGTAGACCCTTAGGTTTAGGGTCATATATCAAATTTCAGTCTTATTGGAGTTTATAACATAATGCCAACCAAAATCTAGGGTATCCGAACAATCGGAACAATCAGATTCAAATAGCAAGAGTCGGATTTGGATGTGGATTCAAATATCAATTAAATGGTTAGGATTATATCCACTCCACCTAGTGTTAGGACGCATATACCCTTAATGTTTATATAGTCATTTAAGGTTTTGTCTCTTATTTCTTTAGGTAGGCTATATATTTGTTTTAAACTAGGGTTTTCTCTCATTTTCCATGCAATTTGTATTCTAATTCCATTTTCCAGATTTGAATCGGATATACATCCATTGGATTTCGGATTGGATTCGGATAGGGTAGTTGGTAAACGGATTCAGATTCGGATAGTGGCGAATTCGATCCGTTTATATCCCTACCCAATACTATAGGAGAGTACATAATAATAGTCAAAATTCCATAGTTAATGATACACATGCAATACAAGGAGAAATATTTAACTGAAGGCTGTAACCCCTACCCAATGGTTAGAATAATCACATCAATTGCTCCTGGGGCAAAAGAAGGTGAAGGACATCTTAATTGAGGGGTGGACGAGAAATATATTCTTTATATAAATGGAAGTATTTGAACCAAGTAAGGCTAATATTATGTCTCCAAAGTGGATGATTTTCTTCATGATCAAGTTCATGCGTAAGGGTGTAAATTGGTCTAGTTACGATTTAATTGATTTTATTTAGTTTGGTTTGAAATATATTAGATATAAATTGACACCAAACTGATAAATAATGGATTCAAAGTTGCCAAACCAACATCAATTACTAATCGGTTCAGTTTAATTAATTAGTTTTTAATCGGTTTTATAGCAATGTTGCAGAAAACTTCTCTATGGCCGCAGTGGTGGTCCTCTAAGCTTCTGGCTTCTCATCAAGAAATGTGGGTATACTTTTTGAGGGCATAGAAGAATAAAGCTCTTAAAGGGTGCATTTCAAGCAATTCTATCTCAATCTTCCTCCCTGTTCCATCTCAGTTCTCAAGAAAGGAACAAGGAAGAGTCTCAAACACTTCTTTTGGAGACTTTAAGTCAATGTATAAAGCTGATTTTTATTGGTTTAGAACCATCAGTTTTTCAGTTTAAAACCAAAAATGAACCAATTTTTATTATCTAAAACCAAAACTGAACCGATTACATATGATTCGATTCGGCTGAAGTTTAACAGCCAGTTTCGGTTCCTTTAACGGTTTTAGTTCAATATTGACACCCTTATTCGTATGTGTACAAAAATCACTATACATGTTACCTTACAAATGAAGAATTGGACTGTAAAGGATTCCTGAAGTATGAGGAACAAAGAAGAAAAAGAAGGGTTCTTTTCTTGTCTTGGTTGGTGAAAATGAAATATACCAAGAAGTATGTTGAGTGGGAATCAACTCTCATGTAAGATGCTTAATTATTTGTACCACGTCTCTTATTTTTTTGGTCCAAGCTCAAAGCAAGGTTATAAAAAGAAAGCTCCTCTTTCATATCGTGTGATTCCTAGACAACCCCGCGAACTACAACAGAAATTCTGGCCGGAAAATCTGATAATATGGAAGGGGAAAGAGAGGAAAACGGCGAAGTTCCAATAGAATTTGTATGTGTGATGAAGGAAGATCAGGGAAAGAATGTTGGGAATATGGATGTGTATACTGTACCAAAGGGATTAAATGGAGCTGAATGGTTCAAAGATGAGAAAATTTTGGTGAAGGATGAGGGGAAGGAAAACACTGAAGATGGTTCTGTTATTAGAATTGGAAACCTTCAAGTTGGCCATGGCCGGAATACCAATTACAAAAGAAAAGGAAAAGAAGGTGGCCCTAGAAGCTCACAAGCTTAACCAGGTCTCCCTCTCCTTTGTGGATGTTGTGCAGTGGTTGTGGTGGTTGGTGGAAACGTGTAATAAGATCAATGGTAAATAAAGAGTTAAGAGATTTCAGTTCATGTATTTGTTATCATATTATATATATGGAATTTGTATTATTTACTAGCTGGTATGTTTTTTTTTCTTGTTCTTCTTTCTCTTTTTTCTTTTGACGAAAATCACAGCCTTACAAGAACCAAAGAAGCCAAAAGCACATAGTACATGTTTTGGTAAGCTTTCCAGCCCCAAGAAGGTCGAGGTTTTGATACTCCTAGCACACCCGGTGTTGACTGCACCTTCTTTGCTTTTCCATTCTTTGGTTCAAGAGTTTGCATGATTCGGCCTTAGCAGTCCCTAGGACACAACAGTTGGTAGGGGATTTATTAATAGGGCATTTTATATAAACCTGCCCTAAGGTTTTATTAGGTTTTGAAAGTTGAAATAACACTCGCCTTGCCAAGTTGTTAGAAACTACAAATAGTGTCTCAACAATTTCGGGTTGATAGAATAGATTTTACAAGCTGGCTGAAGTAATTTCATTCTTAAGGCAGTGGTGGACAAGGCATGGCTCACAAATCATGCCTTTTATTATCTCTCAGGTAACCTCCAGAGTGCTTGCTTCGAGCCCTCAAAAACAAAACTCATATCATCTTAGGTATGTTGACTCTTACTCTGGATAAATGTAATAACTTTAAAGAACAACAATAGATAGTTTTTATGTACAGATGTATATATTTCAGTTCCAGTTATGTGATGCAAGAGATACCTTCTTAGGTATACTCCTTTGTCAGCAAATGTTTGTTTCCTGTGTGTATTTATGTTTATCAGGTTATGTTTATTATGAGATGTGTTTATGTTTAGAAACATGTTAATATCATACCACAGTGGGAGAGAGACATTTTAAGAAAAGAAAAAAAAAATACCAGTTTATGGTATCATTAACCTTCGATCCGGGTATTCATTTACCACTTTACCCAAACTGCGTTGCCCTCATCTTTGGGCTCGGGGTGTTACACGAGGAAAAGGTGTTAGGTTCCCCGGTCCGTACGGATAAAGAAACCAACCTTCCCTTCAATTAGGCATCTCTAATATTGTGATAAAAATCAAATATGTAAATGAAAGAATTCAAATAAATTTAAACATTCAATGTTGAGGATCTAAGCTATTGCATCACTTTCCTTAAGGTTTTTCCTACATAAGAATGGTTAGTACATAGAGAAGAATTAAATTACCTAGTCATACATGAACATCAAAATTATAATGCAACCTAGATCTAATCATGCTAAAGGCTTCTGGATCAAACCTAAACTATATGCAATAAAAATAAGGAAAAATGGAACAAGGGAGAAGAAATTGATGATCGTAAAGAATTGCATTGAACAAAGTTAAATGGAAAAACTAAATAAACCTAATTAAGAAAGAGTTTCAGGCGCGTTTTGGACAACTTTTAGCCCAATCTGGACTGGGTCTTGACCAACCTGGATCTAAGGATGGCTAGGGCATGGTTTGGGTCTGACTGGCCCAGGCCCAGGTTATGTTAATTCCTTGAAAATATTCTAAATATTATTATAACTTTTTAACCAAACAACCAAGTCTGGTTATCTAGGTGTTAAATTGAAGCTCTTGCTGATATTTGATGGCCAATTAGAACCCAAGGCCCTTTTACACGTCAAGTTTCAACCCAATTGGTTAAACAAAGCATCCAAACATCAGGGCAATCAAAATGGTTGCAAGAAAACACTTGGGAAGATATATCATTACATGGCAGAGTCAATGATAGGGTAAAATTTGACACGTGACCAATCGAAATTGCCACATCATCCTCTTGAGAGTTGAGACAACCAACCAAGCTCAGGTGAGTGGGTTAGCCAACCAAACTTTTAACTGAAACAGAAACGATATATGTATTCTAGTATAATATCAATATTTGGTTAAACACTGGTGATATTTCCCATGTTCTCTATGTTTTTCTCATCCAGCTCAAACTTATTATCTCAGTTGAAAACCTATGAAGAAAATAAGGCCCATGAAGCTTCAACATGGCCTACTGATGGGGCTCCGCTAAGACCAGACCCAAGGCAATCTACTAAAAATATGGAATTGGAACTTCTCATTATCCGACCTCAAGATTAAACTAGTTACAGATAAATTCCATTTGGTTCAGAGGCACAAACATGCCAAGGAAAAATGTACTTTGAAATGGAATGCCTTCTATGAATGACAGCTACTGTTCCATTAACAGAAATGAGCCCTAAATCAAATTGCCAATGTTGATCTATGTAAATTATATGGTCTAATGAAGAATGTTAAATCTGGGTCCAAAAAATGGTGGATACACAAACTCCTATTGGGCTTGTATACAAGAATCAATTCACCTATAAGTGCTGCACCTCTCCCACCAGGCCCAAGCTAACAATCAATGCCACAGCTTCATGCAGAAACCAGTTGGCATGGCCGGTGGTCTCTTACTGGATATACATTCTGTGAAGGTGTCAACCAGCTGCCCTGCGAGACAAGCAGGATCATCAGACAAAGTATCAACATACACCTTCACGATTTTCCTCTCTTGTGGGGTTGCTCTCAAACTATACCAGGTCAGGAACTTCACCCTGAAATTCTTCTCAATGTGTCCGTGACATTCCAACCACCTGATCAGTTTGACACAGTACTCATACACTCCATCGAAAGATCCATCTCCATCACACCCCTCATCCCACCTGCCACCACTCCGCTTCTTTGATGAGCTTCCAGCTTGTGGTTCTTCTCCCTTCCCAGATCCATTATCAAGTTCCTCTGAGCAGGGTTTTGGTCTCCCACTTCTTCCTGGTCCATCCTTACCAATCTCCATTTTGCAGGGTGTAATGGGAAGGACAGCCTCAAAGCCATGCTCAGATGGCACAATTTCCAGTTCCCTCCTGATGAGGGTGTTTAATCCTTTATCTGTGCTCAAATCCTCAACCAACTGATCCTTGGAAGAGTGCTTATTGTCAGGTTTGAGGACATCAGAATTTCTGTGAGACTCCATTTGGTTCGTCAGGTTGGATGGAGGCACCACTTCCATCATTGCATGTTCCTCATCTAGCACAGAAACAGAATCTCCCAGTGTTTCTTCTTGACCTGAGCCAGAGTTTGCATTCTGAGAATTGAATATAACTTTCCCAGTATCATCAGATAGTTTTTCTGAAACAATCAGTTCCTTTTTCACACAACTTGAGAAACAGCCAGGGGGTTCATGTTTTTCATTCTTGTCCACAATGATGTTGTTAGATTCATCAGCTTCTGAAGAGGGATCAGAAACGCCACTACTGTTCGTTGCTGGGCTTTGGTTTCTTTCTACTACCAAGCTTTTAGAGATGCGGTCTGCAGTGCTTGTTGTGATCCTAGCTTCTGACATACCAAGCTCCCCCTTGCCACAGAATGAAACAACCTTGAACACATACTCCGTAGCTGGAGAAAGATCTAGCATTGAAAACATCGAGTTTGGCGAGAACAATGTACAGGTTGGTTCTGCTAGATAGTCCAGATCATCAGCCTTCCGATGCCACATATTGTACCCCACAAGTACTTGTGATGAAGCATCTTCCGAACCGAAGACCACAATAAGAGATGTTGGACAGACATTTTCAAACCTAATAAGGGTTGGAGACGTTACATGGGACTCTGCAAATTTGAAAGACAACCAACCACGAGAAGGTTATTGAATTTCCCCACCAAAGCACATGTTCAAAGAGACCTAAATACAGAGAACTTGAGACGAAACTACCTTGGATCTCAGGCTTGGGTGGTGGAAGCAATACAGCACCTGAAATCATTGCATCTAGCAGCTCCATCGCAGAAGTACAAAGTTTCTGAACCTCTTGACCAGAAGGAAGCCTGTTCACAATTCCCCGTGCCTTCTTCACAGGATAATTAACTGAAGTTAAAGTTCCCACATCAGCTTCAAGCTTCTTTGCTGCCATGGCCACAATCTCTTGCAGCTTTTGGTACTTTTCAGTTCCACTGAGAAGCTTTTGACATAAAGAGATGCGATAGCACAGTATGTCCACCCGTCTAGTGTCTTTTGCAATCATCAGTTGTTTCCTCCAACATCTGCATTCCAAAAGATTTTGATTAGTAACTGGGGGCCATCAAGGATTTCATGCCCATTTTGCCCCAAAAAACCAAGGGTGAGAGAGAGAGAGAGAGAGAGAGAGAGTCTAGAACATTCCTTTCATGGAATCCAGATTGCAAGTTCCTGAGATATAAAGAAGTCTCAAGTTTAGATTAACCACTGAATTTGTTTTATTGATAAGACTTTTGCATACCCTTTTAATAGAACTACTCCATCAAGAAATGAGACAAGCATATATGGTTGGACTTGCCAAAATATGTAGAAAGTCACAAGTTTAGATTAACCACAGGCTAGTGTACCACATAAAAACAGTTTTTGTGAGGGAGGAAGGGCGGGCGAAGAGCTTCACTTTTTCTTTTCTCAGAGAGGCTAGGTTGATCATCTCAGCAAGGAAGAAACATTTGATGATTCTTAGCAGAATCAGACAAACCATAGATGGTTGGACTAGCAAAAGTATACACTTTTGAAGAGCACAAATAGAATCAACAAAGTTCAATTCCAACCCCAAAAATGTTTCTCAAATTAAAAAAAAATGGATTTCTCCAAATAATTATTTGCTTATGGGAAAAGGTTTTTAGAGCTACCCGGGGGGGATGGAATCTCCCAAACTTTCCTATGCTTCCACATTATTGACCATTGGATCTCTCTCTATACATTTCAACCATTCATTCCATCTTATGCTGCATCCCCGTCCCCTCCAATGTCGCTGCATCCCCTCCATCCGCTTACCTCTTTCCCTTCTCACCGCTGGAATCAATTGCCGCCAAAGCAGATGATCAGCGGACAGCCTCGATTTCAACTCGATTATAGGCGTTTAACAGGTGGGGAATCAAAACCGCAAGAGGTGAAAGAAGGTTACATCAAAGGATAAAGATCTGGAGTTGCAAGCACAGACGAAGAAAAAAAAACGAGTTTATAGCAAAGCCAATTCACAGACACAAAATCCCTTCACCTAAAATCATGGTCAAATCTGTAATAGAGGATAAAGGAATGGAAAAGAATTAAGAATCCGAACTTGAAAACTTTTAAGAGAGCTTGAAGTTGAAAATTAAAACAAGCTTGAACTTGTTTTCGTGTTGGCCCTGAAAATCCAAAGGAGTCAATAGCATCTGAGATTGCGATTTCAGATCCCAAATCAGTGAAATAAAAAAAATAATAATAATAATTAAAAATTGCATGTTTTTATCAAAGCAATTTGCAGGTTCTAATCAAAGCTTTAAAAAAAATAAAAAAGGGTTTTCGCTATGGAGATTGAAGCTTTAGAAGCCAAGGCTTCTCTGGAAACTTTATGCATGGATGGTCGCCAGTGGAAGTGATGGAGAGGAGAAATACTGCTGCTGGACAGCAGGGAGAGATGCATCCATACTTCTTTTCCTCATAAACCCCACAAAATCCAATCGATTTTGGTGGGATAGCTTTTCTTCTCCATGTTCTCTTGGGATCTGGGGACTGAGGAACCGAAGATGTTTCTCCTGTAGTCTAGCATCCGAGCTGGCCAATTCACCATCCTCAATTGGTAATTGTTTCCTTTGTTGATTCTTTCCGTCGATTCTTTACAATATTCATATGCTTTCAGTTCAAGTTTCTATAATTTTCATCTGTGATTTTCCTTTTATACTTTTCTTTGACTGGTTGGTCATAATACATAATCCCATTGATGATGGAACTACGGAAGACACTGTGAGGAAGGAGACAGCAGGGAAGGGGAGAGAGTGGGAGAAGCAGCGGCAAGCGAGAAAGATAGAGATTCAGAAACACAAGCAGATATGAAAACACAAGGCATTGGCAATACGTACATGGGGATGGATTACAGAGGGTTGCAGGAACCTCTCGGTCAGGCAGCCTAGTGTGGTTCTCTCTACAGATAAAGTAGCTGGACTGTTGAACCTCTCAACATGTACAGTTCAAAGGTCTTCGGTGGTGGAGCTGTTCTGGAGGCCGCCTCCCCCACAGTGGTGTAAAGTGAATGTCGATGGATGTAGCTTGGGGAACCTGGTGTGTCGGCAACGGGGGGGTGATCCGAAACAACAGGGGAATGGTACAGCTAGCATTTTGCTGAGCATATTGGGGTCACAACCAACTATATGGAAGAATTGAGAGGTGCTCTGCGAGGCTTGCAGGAAGCTGTCAGGGTTGGCTACAATAGAATATGGCTGGAATCTGACTCGAGCTCAGCTGTGACTGGGTTACCATCTCAGAAGCTCCCTTGGTTTATTCTTCAGCAGTGGAGAGCACTGTCAGTGGATATCTCAACTTGTCATGTTAGATACACCCATTGTTGCCGAGAAACAAACACAGTAGCAGACAACCTAGCGCAGAAGGCGGCTCATGATAGAAAGTCTTTTGTGGAATGTTTGCCCAAATTTTGTTGCTAAGGAGGTCGTGTGGGATGCTTCCCACAGACCTAGATATCATTTCCATTAGTTAGTGTTGATTCACCCGGGAGGGTCTCTGCTGATGGCCATGCCGAAGGAGGGGTCCGTTCCTGTAGGGTGTTGCTTGTAATTTTTCTTCTCCTTTAATATAATTGGATTTTTAGCAAAAAAAAAAAGCGAGAAACATAGAGAAGGAGAAAGAGATTGCAGCGGTGGTAGAGAGAGTAGGGTTATATGAGTGGATGGATTGAAGGTTTGAGAGGCAAGGAGGGTGATCCAACAGTCAATGAGGTGAGAGCGTAGGGGGGCATGGGAGATTCCATCCCACCCCGGTAGCTCAGAAAATTTTTTCCCTTTGCTTATATAAGAGCAATGACAAGAAGCAGATTACCATATAGAATAAAGACATACATAAACAATTTCAACAGCTTTTCATGACGTCCACAGAATAAAACGAATATCCATCCAAGAAAAAGGAGGAACCAGAGGGAGGGAGGGGAGCTTGCTGGAAAAAAAAAAAAACCCTTCTAGCATAACACCAGCTTCCAATCATCAGTGTCCTCATTTAACTTTGCCTAATAATAAAGCAATGGAAAAATAATAAATCACAAAATTATTTAAATTCAGCATTATTCTTAATATGGTTGAGTTTTCTGGGGACCAAAAAGAGAGTCCATGTTTGGGACATCATTGCAGTCTCCCCAGTTCAGCTTCAGCAATGTAGCTAAGAAGAGGTTGCTTCGTTTTTATTCAAAAAGGGCGGAGCCACTATTCTTCAGGGCGCTGAGAAATATGGAATAAGTCCAGCAGTCATCACCCATGAGGGAATGGCGCAACAAATAAATGATAGAGCTGAGGCAATTATGAATTTTGTACACAAGACAACACAGAGTCTCCTACAAAATGGACTATCTGGAAGGCAACATCATTTTCAAAAGGAATGTGCAGGCCAGGAACTTTGTTTTATATGACTGCTTAAGCTCTCAGGATTTTACAGGAAATTATGCAAAACACAACCAAACAAGTGATACAATTAGCAAGGAAACAGAAAAAGAGTAATACAAAATATAAAAATAAATGAAGGCTGATAACTGTAGAGAGGGGAACATTGTTATTAAAAAGAAAAAAGAATAGGCTCCTAATATTTCATATTAATTTTTTGAACACTTTTCTGACACGATCTATTAAGTAGTTTTCAGTATGCTGGTCTCATTGAGTCAACTTGGATCAAACTCCAAAAGAATAATAGCCACAACCAATTGGTAAACTTAAATACCAGGCATCCCCTTATATAACATTACTTATGCTAAGTGATCTTCCACAATTTTGAACTCAAACATAATGAATTATACCCCCATTTATTTCCAGCTTACCCTGTCTGCAGGCCATAAAATGAAAACCCAAGCCTGGATCCATAGTTATCATGGGGACAAGGCGTTGGAGGGTTGCCAAATGCCCAAGGCGCCTGGAAGGTACTTTAGTTTCCAAGGCGCCTGGAAGGCACCTAGACGTCACCTAGGCGACACCTTGATAACTATGCCCTGTATTGTAGACTTGAACACAGCATGCGAGCTAATCATTAGTAGGATAAACCCAAAAGCTCATTCAGCCTACCCGTTAAGACATCATGACAAGCCATCAACAGTTCTATCTTTTAAACCCATCAGGCCATCAGGACAATTGAATCTATTTTTTTTCTTCTTTTTGTCAGAAAATACTAGTAAAATTATGGTCAGTCATCAAGCAATCCAACCAGTTTTCTTGCTTAAATTCTACTTGTAGCGGCCCAATTCGAATTCACTTCAACAGGGATGAGATTGAAATGCAACCTTTAATGAAACAATTTTCATACACCAAATGATATAAAAGTCGCCAAATTCACAAGGTCTTGCTCATGTCAAACTAGGCCTACAGATACCGCTTCAGTCAAAGACAGAGTAACTCAAACATCTCAACTAATCCTTATACCAACTAAATGGGTTAACTATATGATTCCTGTTTCTCATTCAAATCAAATACAGAGTAAAGAGAAATTTCAGGGTGAAAGAAGTATTGAATAAACCTTAGCAATTTAATGGAATTATGTTATTCAATGCCAACTCAAACCACTCCAAAGACAGATTCATTTCTAAATGAAACAATTTTCAAACAAACACCAAAAATTGCTTTAAGCTTCTGAAAGAAAATGAATGTTAAAGAAGGATTAACCTCATTTCAGCACTTACCCAAAAAAAAAAAAAAAAAAAAACTCATTTCAGCAGATCCAATGATTAATTAGAAGTGCATATGGAAAAAAGGACTAGAAGTGCAGAGTTGTAAGAAATTTGCTGACAACAATAACAACAAAGCCTTATCCCAATTAAATGGGGTCGGATACATGGATTCTTGCCCTCCAATCAGCTTTGTTCAAGGTCATACAAAAGCAACAATAACAAAGCCTTGTCCCAACAAAATTTGCTGAATGTTGTAGTATATCAAAATGGTTAAATTAATAAATGGCATGCACAGATGAGTATCAGAAACAGTTTTACAGGACATGTGAAGCATAATTTTAAAGCCTTAAGGTCTGCCCAATGCTGAAGCTTAAAGAAATACCATGGAGCTTAACGTTCATAGAATCCACTCAAGTATGAGGCCCATGGAGCACCAGCTTCAACACTGAAATGGTAGTAGGGGCTATATGCTTCATAAAGCGAAAATAATTTACTTCTCACAATATCAAAACTTGGAAACGATCAATTTTTAGGTTTTCTTTTTGTTTTTTGTTTTTATTTATTCATTTTTTTTTTTTTTTTTTTTTTTGGGGTTGGGGGGGGGTCAAAGCAAATGCAGTTGGTTCATTAAACCAACTGCATTTATTAAAATGAAACCATTCAGCCATCCTAAGGTGCTGCTAAATGGAAGGATCTTCTTTTCTGTTCGAAGAGCATGACTCTCAAACCTGCAAGTGAAAGGCGGGTGAGAAAGATGGAGAAAAGAGAAGAGAGAAACGTGAGAGGAAGAGAAAGTGAGGTTTCGTGATTAGGTCAATATGACCACCACACCTATTTATTGAATATATGCATTACAAAAATAGACAAAATTGGCCCTAGTATAACGAAAAATTCAGGTTGGGGGCTGCATGGCTGCTTGATTGTCACAATGCAGAGGCATCAGAGAAGAGACAGTAAAGCCGAGATCAGACAACAGAAAGCAAAGCCACATTTACTCACAAGTAGCATAGGCCATAGAGCGATAGCTTTGGCAGATGATCAAACAACAACCGACTGCTTTTTACTCTTTCAAGTAACAAGGTTACCTCCAACGAACATACAATAGCCAGAGGTAGACCGACAATCACCATGAGCACCAGTCCAATTTGATCACAGTACCCAAAATATCAAAGTAACCATGATTAACAAAGGACAATCACTTTCGCAGAGATTGCTTGAGATAGATACACTTCATCATAATGAAACACCAGGAGTCTGCATAAGCTGACTAAGCAAGCTGACAGCATATGAAATATCCGGACAAATTACTGTGAGATACAAAAGCTTGCCAACCAGCAGCTGATAAGTCATCTTCTTTTGCAATAAAGGAGAGATAGTATCATGGAGACGATGATTCGACTCAATATGAGTGGAAACAGGCTTTGCTCTAAGAAGACATGTCTCATCCAGAAAGTCAAGAATATACTTCCTCTGGGAGTTAGCAATGCCCTTAGCAGTATGAGCAACTTGACTGCCCAAAAATAAAAAATCAAGAATCCCAAATCCTTAATATCAAACTTGCTGGCCAAAACAAATTTGGTCTTCAAGATGATAAGTGAACGGTATTTTTCCTACTAATAACATCAACATTATCAACATACATGAATGACAAATCGCATATCAAACTGCCGAATCAGAAAATTTGAGTGCTATCATATACCTTTGTATTGGATAAGTTCACAAGATGGAGATAAGCGGACTCGAACGGCTAACATCCACTACAAGGTGAACGCTCTCAAGCCTGATTGACTGATTCTCGCACAAAGGCCAGCGATAAACAATAACTCCCCCACCCCCAAAAACACAGCTTACAATTTGCATCGTACAGCGCTCTCAAAGAACCAATCTTCTCAAAATCTCAAAAGGTGTAGAGGTAGAATCACATTCTAAGGATTCTTGTGTTTTTGACGAAATATTTCGGTTTTGACAAAGGGTTGAAACAAAATGGTTACTAAAATTTACAAGCAAAATTTCACCGAAATTTACATGCAAAATTTCACTAAAATTCTGTTTTGGCAAGGGTCGAAATCCCACAGATATCCCAAAATTTTTAACCTTGCCCTTACTGCCCAACCTGACAGACAGCTAATGTGTTCCAATTATTAGACAGGTTCTAAGGTCGGTCCATGAACTCTGGATGCTAAAGGCATCCTTGGGTGATCATGTAGCAGTGTGAACCTCATGATATGTACACGTAAGAAGAGGAGGCATTCCCCTTGTAAACCTAGATATGTACCCCTCCCCAAAAAAAAAAAAACTTTGAAGTATATATGCACATTTATACATACTTCATATCCAATAAAATGGATTTTCAATTATCTAAGAGAAGTACACATTTAATAGTTGCTCCTTGATTACATGTGACTTCCCCATCAAAATTCAAAAGAGACCCCACCAAAGCACATAAATTTGGAATGAAGCACAAATTAGATTGTTAGGCTCTTTCAAACACATTTGCACACCCAAAAAAGAAAAAGGAACATTTCAAGGAACAATTCATGACCACTGACTTTGTAGCCATGATTTAAACATTTAAAAAGGCACATGGAACATTTTCTTCTTCATGGCCGCAGATCACTCATTTGGTCTTCCACATGGCCCTTTCCTTCATTATGGATACTATAAAGGGTTCCCAACCAAGAACCATTTCCCATGAAAATATGATGCAGAAACAAAATCAGATTTTAACCAATATTATAATGTTTCAACCTTAGCAAAGAAGCTGAGAAGGATCGAGGGTCAGGGCCAGGGCTTGGACCTGTTAACCCCTTCTTATCTATTATCTGACAACAGAAAACTCAAAACCTATTCAAATTTGGACTGCTTGGTACTTATTGACCAAGAACTATTCCCCAGTAGAAAGTGGACCCACTGGACAGAAGATGTAATAAAGACAGAATCTTAACCAGTGATCCCAAATTGACAAACTGTTTGGTGGGGCTTGCTGGACCTTTTTACAACAACAATAACAAAGTCTTATCCCAACTAAATGGGGTCGGCTATATAGATTCTTGTCCGCCAAACAGCTCTGTTCGATGTCATATTTGAAATAAGGCCTAAGCTATACATATCTTTCTTCACCACCTCTCCTAGAGTCATCTTAGGTCTGCCCCTAACTCTTTTAGAACCTTCAATCTTAATCAAATCACTCCTACGTATAGGGGCATCTAACGGTCTTCATTGAACATAGTCATACCATCTCAAATAACTTTCTCGTAGTTTATCACCGGTCGAATGACTGTCCTATAGAATTTTCCTTTAAGTTTTAAAGGAATACGCCGATCACACAACACTCTAGACGCACTTCTCCACTTCATCCATTATATTTTAATCATCTGTGAAACATCATCGTCTATATCACCTTCTTTGTTTATGATTGAGCCTAGATACCTAAAATGATCACTTTATTGTATATCCCTCTCATAGATGTTCACCACCTCATATCCATCCTTGTGTGACTAAAGTTACACACCATATACTCCGTCTTCATTCTAGTTATCTTAAAACCTTTTGATTCCAATGTTGATCCCTATAGCTCCAACTTGGCATTGATCCCTGTTTTTGCCTCATCCACCAAAACAATATCATCAGCGAAAAACATACACCAAAGAACTTCATTTTGAATGTCTCTGGTTAGATCATCCATAATGAGGGCAAACAGATAAGGGTTTAAAGCTAATCTTTGATGTAGTCCCATTGTAATTGGGAATTCAAGACCTTGATCCCCCATGGTTTTCACACTAGTCACCACATTATAATACATATCCTTAACTATGTCCACATATTTGCTTGAAACGCTTCTCTTCTCTAGTACACGCCAGATTAACTCCCCAGGAACTCTATCATAAGCTTTTTCTAGATCAATAAAAACCACATGGAGGTCCTTCTTGCCTTCTCAACATCTTTCCATGAGTCTCCTAAACAAGTAAATAGCCTCTGTCGTGGATCCACCTGGCATAAAACCAAACTGGTTCTCCGTAATGATAGTATCTTTTCTCAAGCGGGTTTCAATAACTATCTCCCACAGTTTCATAGTATGACATATTATTTGTATGCCCCTGTGGTTATTGCAGCTCTGAATATCATCTTTGTTTTTGTAGATCGGAACCACAATACTTCTCCTTCATTCATTTGGCATTTTCTTTGAACTCATAATTTTATTGAACAACTTAGTTAGCCAAGATACCTCATACATTCCTAGGCTCTTCCAAACTTTTATTGGGACCTCATCTGGGCCTGCTTTGCCTACATTCATCCTCCTTAAAGCTTTTTTCACTTCTATCACCCTAATTTTGCGTATATACCTATGACCTATGGTGTCATTGTGGGTAATGTAACAATCTGGGACACTATTTCCTGAGATGTCTTCATTTAGCAGGCTGATCTCTTTAATGTCTTCATCCCTTACTAGAACTCTTACCATATACACTTTTGTTTGTCTTTACAACTATGTTTGGAACTCCAACATCTTTGTCGGCGTTCAGCACTGCCTCCACACCTTCATTTACTCCCTCTTTTGGCTCCTCCTCCACGTCCTCTCTATTCTCTACTCCTTTTCCTCAATAGCTACAAATGCAACAACAACAATCGCCATTATATTACTCGCCTTCTCCAATGTTTGACAAAGCAAGACATCATCTTTTTCTTTGGGTTTGGAGGTTGGATCCTTAAATTGATGACAACTTTTGTAAGGAACAACTTCTTACCCCCTTCACTTATGTCTAATCTTCGAGAAGTTCTAACTAGCAGAAAGAGCAGCGAAGAAGAGTCCTCTAAGAAGCCCGATGAATCCATTGAAACTCTTTCTTCTCTCTCGTCCTCTTCTCCAAATACCGTTCAAGCGACCGATTGCTCGAAGCCCATTGTTATGGATACCAATGGGGATGGAATTGAAGCCCCGGGTCTTTCCTTCCTTGTTAAGGCCCTCATCCGAGAAGACCAATGTAGTGTTCATGTCTGTGCTCCTCAGCCATGTGTGCTTCCTCATTTTGAGTTCTTTTTTGGTTTTGGTTTGTAATGTTTTTCTACCTTTTCTTTTGTTCTATTTCTCCCTTTGTATTGAGTTCAATTATTCAGTTGTTATTATGCTGGTGTAACTTGTAAGGATATATCCGTTTTGGGTCACTCGGCCACGCTCCATGAGACGCTTGATGAAAGTTCAGCACAAATTAGAGGGGCCATAGCATATGAAGATTCTAGTAAATGCTATGTTTCTCTTTTTCCCATTTCCACCTGTAATTGTTTTTATCCAACTTAAAGTGGGAATTGGGTTTAATTCTAAGATGAAGCCCTAACCCCTATGTCTGAAGCTAAGACGAAAAGGATAAATGGACCGTCTATATGACACTGGAAGAGGTTCTTACTTCTATAAATCGAGTTTTACGATCAGAAACAAAGATATCAGCTGATCTACAGTTCATATTGAACACCAAGCTCGCCTTTGCCATTTATCAAATCTCTTCCACATGTTTTCCACCAATATTCCTCCAAGACTCTCTAATCGTCTTTGGACAAACACCGTCTGCTTATCAAAATTTAATACACACTTTCAAACATCGAAATCCTTGACTTCTGAGCTCCTTTTTAACTATGATCCAATTTCTCTTCGAGATCTTCAATCTCATCTTCCAACACAACACCGACGTTCTTCCCTTCGTAGATCTTCTTCCTACCCTGTAAACTGACAAAAAAGGATCATAAACATTTGAAATAAAAACAATTACGGAAACAAATCAAAGGAAGAGGAATCAAAGGAAGAGGCTTATGAGGCAAATCCTAAGTATGCTTTCAAGGTTAGTTCTGTAATTTTTAAACAAGGGTTTTCCAATCTTCTTCCTGGGTTGGAGGCTTAAGAGAAAATTATTTGCTTCTGCAGCATTAGTTGTTCAAGGAAGATGTTGAAATCCCAAAAGTTCACATCGGAATTGGATTGGATTGAGTCAGGAATCCAGGTACGCCAATAAGAGGGCTGTGTTACAAGTCACGGAGATGGCAGGTCATAGAAATGAGTTGCAGGTCGCAAAGAAGAAGTGCAAGCCTAACCTCTATTTGAAATGAGGGCAAAATTGGGACTACACTGGTTAATAAGGGTAGATTCGCTATTTAAGTTAATAAGGCCAAGTGACATTAACAACTAACAAACCACACCAGACAGAGTGGAGTTGAGTGCAGTCACCTTCTTCAAATAAGGGAGGTTTGTGTCGATTTTAAAAACTAGAGGGTCTGCCTGTAATTAGACCTAAGTACAAGGGAGGTCCGAGTAACTTACCAGAATTTTCATTATTAGTTTGAAATCTATTCGGATCGGATAGATTATGTCTTGGATTATCCGAATTTGGATCCGGATACCCCCTAAACAGATGCGGGTGGGGATCGAAACTGGATTTTCAACCATCTGTTTACATCCCTACTTATCATGCACGGGATCATGCATGTGTATTAAAAATCAAAAGTTGATTCTTTCTCTAACATTTTGATTTGATTGTGTACATTGTTTGGATACACTATCAATGCATGGGATCATGCATGTATATTAAAACAAAAAACAAAAGAAAAAGAAAAAGAAAAAAAAGAAATGAAGAGAAATCGAAGAGGATGAGGAGAAGACCTAATCGAAGAGGCGACCAACTGTGAGTCTGTGACTAGGGCTGCTTAGGGCTTCATCCTGTTCTTCTTCCTTCTTCATATTCCTCCTCCGCTCTTGTTTCTGGTATCCATAAGTATCGACTAGTATCGAGCCCCATAACGGTTCTGGAGGCATTGACCCGTATCAGGTCCAGTCGTATTAACCGATATGATTCGATACTTTACAATACAAATGTATATTTTTTTTTTTATTAAGTACCATATTGTGCCTGTATCGTATTGGTACTGACGCGTATGTGGGATTGTGAAGCCCTAGTTTTAATCGCTGTCTCTCACAGCAGGAATGGGATTAGGATGTGACAATCCAGTGTTTAGGTCGCCCTTAGGGATTGATTTAGTACCCAAATTTTCAGATTAAATGGTCAGGTGGTGAGAGAGATCGAACAAGGTCACATGGGCTGCAACTAACTACTCTGAAACAGAGTAACGACAGCAGTAAGAGGCAAAGAGGATAAAGGGACATAATAACAGAAAGGATAATAACTGGAGAAAAAAACTCACGATTGCAGAGAAGAGGGAAAGAAAGAGATATCGATGAGAAGGAGAAGGAGAGAGAAGGGAGAGCCGCAGCTCACCTAGGCCACACAGGCACCACTTCACTAATTCAGTTTTTCATTCTTCAAATCTGACTAATCCATCACTAGTTACATGTATTATAAGGGAGACTTGAAGCAAATAATCATCATTGAACTTGTTTAACAAGACAAATTTTTGAACCACATGTCAAACGGCCAGACACTTGCACCCAAGTTCTGCTTGCTTCCTAGAAATTCCTTCCATAAGGTTGGAAGCCAAGGTTAACATCCCCCGACAGGCGACAAGGATACACCTACACCTAGACCTGGACCTGGACCATCATGACACAAAAAAATAGAATAAGATCTAGGCATTTCTGGACTCAGGACCTGGCCCATGGTAAAAAATTGGTTACTTTGATTCCTACAAGATTTCCCATGCACACCAACCACAATTATCAATAATCAATTACTTTGACACCCATGAAACTTCCAAATGTAGCTTGAAAAATGACAAGCTATGAAGCAGTAGGAAGTGAAAGCAATGATAACGACACTGATGACTCATGAGAGAATCTAAAATGGACATCACTACGATCCAATAAACTAAGCTTCTACCAGTGGATATGAAACAGATGGGCACTACATGTTTGACATGGAAATAAGAGAAAGTGGGTAGTCACCCAGGGAATGCGGGATAAGGATAAGCCCCCTTACTCATTAAAATATTGCATAAAGACAATCAACGTGAAAGTAAAAAGGCATTATGTCTTTTTAAGTCCTTCAGAGTCAATGATTCAAAAAACAATCTCCATTCTTAGAGCGAACACAAAACCCTTAGACACTTTTGGTAATGCAAAGGATTCCCTCTCCAAATGCTGCAAAACCCACAAAAAGGAACCCCTTACTGTAAGGTACTACCATTTTCCCTAAGGGTGCCATGATCCAACCATGCACAAGAACCATTATGGTTTAAAAAAAAAAAACAAATAACATAAACAAATTCATAGCAAATCCTTTTTGTCATAACTGGAAGTAATTCACTGTATCCTGCACTTTACAAATAAATCTCGCATAAGTTAGATGGCCCAAAAACACAATAATGGTAATGACTAACCAATCATCCTATTCAAGCCCAATTCCAAATAGCTCCTGTTTTGTCAGTAAAATCTTAAGGGGATCTGACCTTCCAAAAGGTTTCAAAGTTCAAACTGATCAAGATCATACTAACCAGACCATCCCAGTTGACTTATATTTGTTCTCACTTATACTTATACAGGCAAATCCTATTCTCCTTGAGGCCTGAGGTGCTGTGCTCATTTCTAATTTGTCTTGGCTTGTCTTGCCAGCCTATACACATTCCATGCATACATTTTTCTTCAGAAGTCTGCATTTAACTCCATATTGCAGGAACATAAAATATTGACGTTAATACATGATTATACATCATCAACCCCTATTCCAAATTCTTAAGTCAGATAAATACATTTGTTTTCATCACTCAACTAACTAATGAGATAAAATCTTCTTTTTCTTTCTTTAATCATTTTCAGCACCTCCTAGCTCTAGTGCAGACCTTTCAAAAGGTTTCAAAGTTCAAACTGATCAAGATCATACAATACCAGACCATCCCAGTTGACTTATATTTGTTTTATCACTTACACAGGCAACTCCTATCCTCCTTGAGGCCTGACGTGCTGTGATCATTTCTAATTTGTCTTGGCTTGTCTTGCCAGCCTATACACATTCCATGCATGCATTTTTCTTCAGAAGTCTGCATTTAACTCCATATCGCAGGAACATAAAATATTGACATTAATACATGATTATACATCATCAAAACCTCTATTCCAAATTCTTAAGTCAGATAAATACATCTGTTTTCATCACTCAACTCTATTCAAGGAATATCTTTAGGTACAGAATTTCAGATCAAGTACTGATCGTTGAAAAAGTTCAAACAATAGAATGGCAGCAATATAACAGATATTAATAAAGAGAAGGCTGCTGTAAAATCTCCGTCAAAAAACTGTAAAGGTTCTCGTCATCCAGCCTTTAGACTCTCGTCTTAAATGGAAATTGATCGAAACTAAGACTGACTTCTCAAATCAACCTAGTCCACTTAAGATCCAAGGAAACAGTAATTTAATGGAAAGTAACCCTAGATAGAGACCAAAACCAAATAGAATCAAACCATAAACAATCAAGCTTACAAAATAAAAACCAATTGATGAAGAAATTGCAATTAGAAGGGGAGACTGGTTCGGCTGATCAAATCAAGGGAGAAAGAAAACTATGTCCATCAACCCCCATGATTGAAAAACCTAATGTGAAAGATTGTGGTGGCAGGACCCCTGGACTTCTGTGGGACCAACATACAGAGATACCCTTTTTTGCATTCTTAGTTTGAGGTTTCCATAACAGTTAGGCTTCTGACCATATGCAAGCAATATCATCTTACTCGAGTAGGAGCTCTGGAGCAATCAAACTATTGCGTCTGCTAATGCGCCGCACTAGCAACAATCAAACTACTGTGTGTGCTAACATGCCCCATGCAACCAAGCACTTGGTCTACGATCAGCTAACGCTCAGGCGCGTGCTAACGTGCGCAGAAGGATTGCCCTTATTTGGTTTAGTAAAGGGGGGTCGCCCTAAACGAGTAAGGCTGGATTTCATCTCCTATGCCCTGATTTACAATTAGCCTGATTTACAACCAGCCTGCGGTTGAGCCTACGACCACCCCTGCCGTTTTCTTCAGGTTCGGTTCTTCTTAGTTGGGTTGGGCGGGTTCAACCAAAAATGTTATGCTTACGCATAAAACTACCCCTCTTCCTTAAAGCTTCGTGGGGACTACTTTATGACGATGGACAACTGCCCGTAGGGGGTCTACTGCACAAGGCCCCTGCAGAGGAAAAGCTTTATCCCAGCGAGTAGAAGATGCTCAGCTCCGCACAACATAGGGAACATCATTTTTTACCCATTAAAACGTCAAAGTTTTATCCTACCCTGTTTTGGAGGTCAGTACCTAAACATTCCAGAAGAATATCCCACCCAGAGCCAACCGGTTTCATTCTATAAGCAACAACCCAGTGACCCAGTCAAGTCTCCGCATTCTAATTTATTACTGAACCAAAAATACAAAAGAAAAAAGAGAAGTACTTTAGACTATGCCTTGCCATCAATTGTGACTAAGATTTATATATTTTAATTAAATTAATCATTAAGGTATAGGTTTCCATTAGAGCCCAGCCATCTCCTTCATTGTGCTTTACATTTAGGGAACTACTAAGGAACTGCTTACAAAGATCATAAGACCATAAGACCACTAACAATTAAGACGAGAACATTTAGCTAGGCTGCATTTCTTCCAACTACATGAACTTAAAAGATCTCTTCCAGGATAATTAAAGTAGGGACCTAGTTTTTATGCATGGGCCATGTACATACACAACCGGTGCATCTGGCACATCGTCCAGTAGGGGCGCAGAAATGTTATTACACACTCCCTCTCCCCATCCGACAGTTGAAGCGAGAGCCGTGTACACAGCCGAGCACAAAACCTTTTGCTCTAAAATATATTGGTCCAATACATCTATGGAATAATTAATTACTGGCTTCAATGAACTTGTTGAATGTACTCCGCAAACGATGCATACTAACAAAGAAAAAGCACAACCAATCCAAATAGATATTTTTTTATCCTAACGTGATGCAAACCTAAAGGTAAGCAAGCCAAGATCAAAGACTGATAGAGAATAGCTATAGGTACTAAAGTCCCACTAGTAGATAATCTTGGCAATCTAGAGACCCACTAGTGCCTGTTGTAGGAGTTTCACCTAAGCCCACTGGAGTCACACAAGCAAAATGATATTCAAGTAGAATATTCAGATAGAAAAGTGTTGTAAAATTTTGACAGATGCCTTTGAGAGCAGCCTTGGTCGCATTATATAGATAAGAAAATCTTGAATACAGCAAAAAGTATGAAAGACACTTTAGAATTCCAAAACCCCTTTGGAATTCCCCATACATAAATAATAGGGAAAATATCACATGCTACCCAAATAGTTTGAGAAACATCACCTACCACCCACTGGTTTCTGAAATCATCAACCGCACCCCACTAACTGACAGAAGAGAGTTAAATTTTTTCTAGACATTTATACCCTTTCTCTCAATCTTCTTATTCTCTTCAACCCTTTCTCTGCAATCTTCTTATTCTCTACAACCACCTCCTTTGCCGCTATAGATCTGTCTTAATCCATGGTCAGATCTAAAATCATGATAGTTTCAGTCCATAAACATATTGTGTCCATTCTTGTCAACTTTGTAACACATTGAAATCTCCAGTTCGCTGAGATGGTGGTAAGAAAGGTCGATTACTTGTATTAGGGTTCATGGGAGGAAGGTCTAGCTGCATGTGGGAATCTCAAAATGGGAGGGGACGGAGACCGCATGGTTACAAGTGGATTAGGGTTTAAAATCAGCTGATCAGAGTCATTTGATTTCAAACGCGATCCAACTAACGGAGAATATACCCAAATCCGGCCGCTTTATGAGAAAGAGGCGGAAAGATTTCAGGGTTTTTTTATAATTTCGTTTCTATTATGGTCAATTCAGATCACACAAAAATGCACAAAATATAAGGAGAATATACCCAAATCCAGCCGTTCTATGAGAAAGAGGAAAGAGGATGTTGGTCGTTTGAGAATTGAGATCTCATCGGAAAGTGAAGAACCAAAAAAAATTACGCCTTTTGATCAAAAAACAAAGAAAACAAAGAATTCTGGCTTGGGTTTTTCTCCAATGATAAAGATTAACCTGACAAGAGAGAGCTACAGGTTCAGATTGCGATGACCATCGAGGGTTGAAGCAAGCTCAGTTCTTGCAGAATAGTAATTCTCCATGCCTGAAATTCCAGACTTGAGAACATGACAGGCCTCCCAAAGCTTTGAGATCGTAATCACTGTGCTATCAGACTGTGACTGGCTGAAATCCATCCACGTCTACGTTTACTGATTATTGATATACATAAATGCTCATATTGCTCAATTGAATGTTGATAGCTCAGCAAATGTTCATCATTCTTGGTAATTTTGGTGAATTAGTACTTTTAGTAATTGAAGAGAACTGCTCATCCAAAATAGATTCTGCCATCACTGGTTATACCACGAAGAGGTTGCAGATCTCTAAATCATCGGAGGTTGCAGAAGAAGGCAAGTCACATAAGCCGTACACGAGCAGCTCCTCCTGCAAGCCGACTCACCATTTACAAGACTCATGCTCTCATTCACAAACGCCCGGGATGTAGCAGGAATCTTCATCTCCAAGCACCTCAAGAACCCATCATCAATCTCCCTTTTGGCAATCGAACTCTATTTTCCGAACAAAACCAGTACACCCATTTCTCAAATACCAGTTATGAGGACCCTTGGGCTCAAGGTGAAGTGGCGGTCATGGCTGGACCTGGATCTGTGCAGAAATCAGAGGAAGAATGGCGAGCTATTCTTTCCCCGGGGCAACAAAATTGTCGTCGGCGAGGTGTGCAATAGAGTCGAGGTTTTTTTTTTTACTATTTGTACAATTTCACGATTTGGGGGGTAGGGTTCAAAATTAGTGTAGGGTAAAATGGACTTTTCCCCTTATAGTAAGGGCATTATTATCCATCAAAAAATGGATTTGAACTGACATCAGCATCTAACAAAAATGTCTTAACGAGCTTGGGTCTCTTTGTTAAACGTTTTAAAATTTTGGGTGGTAGTTGATGATGTCAGAAACGTGTGGGTGGTAGGTGATGTTTATCAAACCATCTGGGTAGTACATGATATTTCTTAAGATATAGAAAATTGTCCCAAGACATTGAAAATTGTTCCCAAGACATGGGGAACTACATACAAGACTTTAAAAACAAAAACATTAATACTGCCTTAGAAACTAAAACCCACTACATTAATTCACCTAGGAACAGGAAAAGACTTAAAGGAAAGAAAGACTAGTCAATAAGAGTTGCCTAGAAATCACTTCTTATTAATTAATATAGCTTCTAGAAGAAGGATAACTTGTTGTAGCAACAAAGGAGGCTTCTAGTGGGCCCAAAGTACAATTCATGTAAACAATAACAGCTGGGCTGAACCAGGCTAGGCTAGGCCATGGGCTTTGTCTTGGATTTGGGCTGCCCTCCTTTACGAGAGTACTTCTTGAAAAAATACTGATCAGGCCTACATGAGGGGCCAGCTGCTGGATCAAGTGGATGCACTGCATCATAATGTTTCACTTTGTCATCCTTGATCTTGAACTCCAAGCAATGAATAACCTAATGAGGATAATGACGACCAAGATGATTTGAAATACAAAGGATCTCAGTCTGAGTAAGTCAAGTCACTCAATCAAATCAGTGCAATCACTTCTAGAGGAGAATAAGAAGAAGATAAAATAAAGTCCAAGCTACACAGTAAGTCACTGAAACCTTAATATAGCTCTCTAAGAAAGTTTGGTGACCATTGCATTCATGGCCCACTTTGTGTAATTATACCTTTCATTAGTGATCTTTCCATTCTTTAATTATCCCCGACCGCTTGTCCTTTCAATAGAACTACCTCTATGCAAGTCTCCAATCAAGGTTCGAGGAGTCAGTTTTGAGGCCGGTTTCGACCAATCTCGAAACCAAGTTGCCCCAGGTTTCGACCTGGTTTTGGTTAAAACTTGGGATTTTTACCAGTTCAACTCGAAACCTTGGTTTCGAGGTCCACATAAGTGTTTTTTTCGATCTGATTGTTTTCTGTAGCATATTTTAACTTTTTTACACTCCCATTGTAGTTTTAAAAAAATCCAAAATGATATTATGTGGTGTGGACCCAAGTTTGCTAAAGTACGCTGAAAGCTAAATGCTCTTATACTAGCAAACTAAGCTTGATGGCCTTAACTTTTAAGCATTAACATCATCTAACTATAATATAGTTAATGGACATGAAATTATGTAACTAAAACAAGTAAAAGCATTCATTTAATACATTTAATTCTCACCCATCAATTCCACATGGAGTTTCATGGTGCGTCTAATCCACGAGCCGCGTACCACTAATGTTGTCAATAACGATCCTCCGATTGTAGCACATATGTATCCCATGACATAATTTGGCCCAATTGTTCTGAAAGTCAGTGACATATATACCCCATCATCAACATAATGGTAGTATCCCAGTTCAGGGAATGGCTCCCTAAGTGAGGAAGTAGGTGGAGTGGGAGTCGTAAATCGGGACATTTTACTAACATATAAAAAAATTGAATGGAAACCATGATGTTTACATACTAATCCAATTGAAAATCAAATTTGGAGAAAGGTGGGTTTACCCTCAAGAGCTAAAACTTTAGGGAAAGTAACTTCTTGACGATTTGGAAGAAGAATCAGAGAAGAAACTTGAGAAAAATAAAAGGTTGTTGAATATTATCACTCAAAAATGTCAAAACCCATCTTGTAGAGTCGAAACCTGTGTAAAATGACAGGTTTCAATCAAAACCTGTCATTTTATAAGGCTGGTTTGAACCAGATCTGGTTAAAACCTGGTTTCGGGCCGAAACATGCGACATTTTAGTACCAAGGTTGGGTTTTGTCTCGGTCAGCTGCAAAACCGAGATGAATCAGTCGAAACCTCCTTGAACTATATCTCTAATAGACAAAATTTCATGCATAGGGGCACATGTACATAAACCAATAAAAGATATCTCAATCTTGCTTGAATATATTCTAGCTAACAAATTCATAGTTATTCCAAGAGGCTAAAAGGATTAGTAACCCCAGAAATTATACCACTGGAAACTGGAATGTAAAAGATAAGGGTGAATTACAAATAATAACATACTCTGCAAGTAACAACAGAAGGGTTTTTTTTTTTTCTCTTTTTTTTTTTTTTTTTAAGTAATAAAATATTGCATTATATGATTAAAAACTAGTTCTCAGAACACTCCAATACTTTACAAAGTATAAACAGAGGAACACAAGAGCAATGCACAATTATTACTGTGCATACTTCACCTCCTAAGAACTTCAATTAATGGATTAGGTTAAAACCAACTGATCCAATAAACCACAAGAAGTAGCTCTCAGCATCTTCTTCGAATAATTTGGTAAAGCAAGCCAGCATGATACCCAACAACCTGCTAGCAACTGACCTACACCCCTTCGTCCATACAGTGAACACCAGAAGATTAGAAAGACTCTTCAATGCATTGGGTTGGCCCAACAATCTGTGGTGGGTTCTGAGAGAGTGCAACAGAAATAGGAAGTGTCCCCTGGCCTGCAACCCACTCAGAATTGACTAATAATGGGGCAAAAGGTTGTGTTGTAACATCTAGAAGGCAAGGGGCCGACTTCAGGGCAGCAGCTTTCCTTGACAAGAAGGGGCTGCTGAGCAGTCTTCCTTGACTTGTGGGGCAATTGCCCATGTGAGTCATTGACTTGTAGGGCTATTGCCCATGTAAGTCATTGACTTATGAGGCTATTGCCCATGTACAGCAGCCTTCCTTGACAGGAAGGGTTGCTACCCTCACCTACTGCATTTACTATGTGCAACTACCACATTTATTATGTAACTCTCTTTTCTCTATAAATAAAGCATAACCTCTGTCATTCTAGACAAATCGATCATTCCTCTCAACATGGTATCAGAGCATAGATCCTCCTTGGCAACCAAATCCTAACGAATCTCGCTCTCTATTCTTTTCTTTCCTATCACCCCTTCTCTCTCTCGACTCCAACTTCCGGCATCTCTCTCTCTCTCTCTCTCTCTCTCTCTCTCTCAGTTTGCCACCGCAAGCAGCTCTCCATGGTGGTGCCTTAACCCACTGAGAGCCCTCTTTAAGGCTAGTTTCTCAGATCAGACTATGATGGAGATTTGAGAAGCTCTATTTTGCAGAGTTCTCTATGCTTTACATGGATTCCCAGAACTGCCTATTCCTACTATGAGTATTAGGCGATTTTTTTGTCTATGGTCATAATCTCTTTGCTCCGTCATCATGTTTGACGTTACTACCGCCTCCTCTGGAACTAACAGGACGGGTCGCAATACCCACTTTCCCTCGTTCCCTGTGAGCTCTGTTTGTCTTGATGGGGGCAACTATTTGATATGGTCACGGTCTTGCTATTTGTCCATTAATTCTCGAGGCTATATAGTCAACATCAATGGTGAAACGACAAAACCTACAACTGCCGGTGATTCTCAGAGGAAGTGGAGCTCTGTTAATTCATTCGTAATTTATTTTCTTATCAACTCTATGCAACCACAAATTGCTCGAGGTTCCCTTCTTTTAGATACTGCAGCCAAAATTTGGTTGGCAACCAAGGAAACTAGTCCCAAGTTGGGAATGATACACAGGTCTATGAACTCAAGAAAAAACTTAATGAGACCAAACAATAGGATCTTTCTTTGTCTCAGTTCTACTCTGAGTTGTGCAATCTATGGTAGGAGTTGGACACTATGATACTTTCCAAACTACCTGCACTAACGATGCAATCGGATTTCAAAAGCAAGAAGACAAGAATTGGGTGTATGATTTTCTGGCCGGCCTGAACATTGCCTATGACCAGATTCGCGCTCAGGTGCTTAGTCGTGATCCCTTCCCTTCATTAGAGCAGTTCTACTCCTTGGTACAATTGGAAGACAGTCGCTGCACTGCCATGTTATCACCTAGTCTGTCATCCCATGGTTCTCTGGACTGTTAAGCTCTTTTTCTGGGTCAGGGTCTCAGTTTGGTGGTAGTGGCTCTGCTCATTCTAGTGATCGCTCTTCTTCCGATTGAGAGTCTGTTCGAAGTGACTATTGTGGTAAGGAACGACATACCAAGGAGTTCTATTGGAAACTCCATGGTCGCCCAGATGCAGGTTAGTCACGAGGTCGTGGTTGGGGCCATGGCTCCTCTGCTCATCAATCTGAAATGTCTAAGTCTACTCTTATCGGTGGCACCCCTGCCAGTGTCGGTTCTTCTTTGTCCCAGGACAAGCTTGCCATGCTACGACACCTCATGACTCGTCTAGAGCCAGCCTCATCTGGGCCATCTACTTCTACCGCCGCCACTTCCACGGTTCATTCTGCCTCCAACCCTACTGCCTCAGGTATCTTTTTTGGTGGCCATTGTGCATCGGTTGTCTCTCAACCTTGGATAGTTGACACCGGTGCCACTGACCACATGACTGGTACCCCTCGCCTTTTTTCTTAATATTCTCCTTGTTCTGGTAAGGACAAGGTTCGTATCGCCAATGTTCCCTTTCCTCTATTTCTGGGAAGAGCTCCATTGCGTGTTCTCCCACTTTACCGTTGACTTCTATTCTTCATGTACTAAATTTTACTACTAACCTTCTTTTTATTAGCCGTCTTACCTATGATCTGAATTGTAAAGTGACTTTCTATCCTACCCATTGTCTCTTTCAGGATCTGTTGACGAAGAGAACGATTGGTTGTGGTAAGGTGCATGGTGGTCTTTATTTGCTGGACAATGGGATTCCTATTGTTCCTTCTGCACTTCAGACCGATTCCACCCCAACTACTACTTCTGAGTTGTCACTTTGGCATCGACATCTCCAGTAGGGACTCTCTTTAAAAAATTTCTGCATTTATCTAAGCACTGTAATTCTGAGGAGTTTTTTTGTGATGCTTGTGTTTTAGCCAAACAAACTCGCTCTGTTTATTCTAGTTTAAATAAAAGAAGTGTTGTTCCTTTTATGTTGATTTACTCAGATTTGTGGGGCCCTACCCGGTGTACTTCTGTCTCTGGTTTCCACTGGTTTGTTACCTTCATCGGCTGTCACACTCAAGTCACTTGGATTTACCTCCTTCGTCACAAGAGTGAGGTCTTCTGCTACTTCCAGATGTTCCACACCATGATTCGTACTCATTTTGATGCTACCATTCGGATCCTTCATAGCGACAATGATACTGAGTATATGGATGGTACCTTCCAATCTTATCTTGCCGCTCAAGGGATTCTTCATCAGACTAGTTGTGTCGACATTCTGGCTCAAAATGGTGTTGCTGTGCGCAAAAATCGTCATTTATTGGAAATTATTAGCTCTCTCTTATTTGAGATGCAAGTTCCTCCTCATTATTTGAGTAACGCTATTCTGACTGTTGCCTATTTGATAAACCGAATGTGGACTCGTGTTCTGGATTTTCGTGCTTCTGTTACTACCTTAATAGGGTCATCCGACTTTGTCATCCCTCCACATGTTTTTGGTGGCATGTGTTTTGCACAGAATCATCACCATCCTAGCAAGTTGGAGCCTCGTGGGCTCAAGTTTGTGTTTGTTGGCTACTCTACTACTCAGAAGGATTATCGGTGCAATCACCCTCTTTCCTGGCACGTGTTGGTGACTATGGATGTGGTGTTCTATGAGACTATCTCCTATTTTTCACCAGCTCCTCTTCCAGAGGGGGATCTGGTACTCGGGGATGGCGAAGATGTGCTAGTTGTTGCTCCGCTTGTTGCTCCGTTACATAAGGATGTGTCTCCAGTGGTTGAACCAGTCCAAGGTGAGATACAAAACCCTGTGTGGGTCTATGTTCGGTGCCACCCACAGCACCTAGACACCACCACCACTGCACCTCGTCTACCCAGCTTATCGCGATCTCCTGATCCAGGTTTTGATCACAGTCCTTCTTCATCTGGTAATCTCGCACCTGCTTCTCTTAGTTCTTCTGACCCATCTCTTGATTTACTCATTGCTGTCCGGAAGGGAATGAGATTTTATACGCATCATCCTATTGCTCAGGTTGTGTTGAATGACTCTCTATCTCCATCCTATCGGGCTTTTGTGTCTTCTTTGTCTTCTATTTCCCTTCCTCGAAACTAGCAAGAGGCTTTTATCAGTTCCTGATGGAAGGCGGCCATGGTTAAAGGAAATGCACGCCTTGAAGAAGAACAACACTTGGGACTTAGTTTCTCTTCCTCCCCACAAACATACAGTGTAAGTGGATGTTTGTTGTAAAGCAGAACATTGATGGTACTGTGAATCGGTACAAAGCCCGGTTAGTGGCTTGTGGCTTCACTCAGACTTATAGCCTTGACTATCAGGAGACTTTTGCACCTGTTGCAAAGCTAAACACTGTTCGAGTACTTCTCTCTTGTATTGTTAACCTAGGTTGCGATCTACAACAAGTCGATGTCAAGAATGTATTTCTCCACAGTGAACTTGAAGAGGAGGTGTGCCTTCACATTCTTCCTAGGTTCTCAACCTCAACGACACAAGGGAAGGTCTGTAAGCTTAAACGAGCCCTCTATGGCCTAAAGAAGTCTCCTCGTGCATGGTTCAATCGCTTCCATAGGGCAGTGGTGTCGAATGGCTATAATCAGAGTCATTCTGATCATACCCTTTTTATCATGTGATATGGTGATAAGATTGCTCTTCTTATTGTGTACGTGGATGACATTGTGGTCACTGGAAGTGATACAGAGTAGATTGTGCGTTTGAAGAGTTATTTGGGTCAAGCATCTGAGATTAAAGACCTTGAAAAGTTACACTACTTCCTCGGCATTGAAGTTGCTCGCTCCACTATGGGTCTTTTCCTATCTCAGAGGAAATATACCTTAGATCTTCTTTCAGAGACAGGGATGCTTGGTTGTAAGCCCTCCGATACTCCCCTTGAATCTAATGTTCGTCTCTCTAACAAGGATGGCATCCCCGTTGATAAAAGTCAATATCAGAGGTTAGTTGGCAAATTAATCTATCACTCTCACACTCGTCCTGGCATTGGTTTTGCTGTTATAGCCTGATCAACCAGTATATGCATGATTCTTATCCTACCCATAGGGAAGCAATGTTACGGATCTTACGTTACTTGAATCAGCTCTCGGCAAAGGGGTATTTCTCTCCTCTAATGGTCACCTACGAGTCAAGGCCTTCACTGATGCTGATTGGGGCAGCTCCTCTGATGATCATTGTTCGAATACTAGGTATGGTACATGTGTTGGCGGCAACTTAGTCACTTGACGAAGCAAGAAACAAGCTATTGTTGCCCAATCTAGCGCTGAGGCCGAGTTCCAAGCTATGTCTCAGGGCATTTATGAGTTAATGTGGCTCCAACGACTAATGAGTGACTTAGTTATTCCTGCTTCGCTACCTATGATGCTCTATTGTGATAGCAAGTCAACGATCAGTATTGCTCACAATCCTGTCCAGCACAATCGCACCAAACATGTCAAAATCGATCGACATTTTATTAGGGAGAAGCTGGAGCAAGGACTAATTTGTGTTTTTTTTTGTCCGAACTGGAGACCAATTAGCTGATGTTTTTACCGAAGGGTTAAGTAATAAATTATTGCATCCAATAGTTTGCAAGTTGGGCATGCGTGATATTATGCGCCAACTTGAGGGGGAATGTCGTAACATCTAGAAGGCAAAGGGCCCTTCCTTGACTTTAGGGCAGCAACCTTCCTTGACAAGAAGGTGTTGCTGAACGGCTTCCTTGACTTATGGGGCTACTGCCCATGTAAGTCATTGACTTGTGAGGCTATTGCTCATGTAAGTTATTGACTTGTGGGACAATTACCCATGTGCAGCAACCTTCCTTGACAGGAAGGACTACTGCCCTCACCTACTGCATTTACTATGTGCAACAACCACATTTATTATTTAACTCTCTTTTCTCTATAAATAAAGCATGACCTTTGTCATTCTAGACAATTCGTTCATTCCTCTCAACAGGTTGACTACAAAGAGTTGATCCCTAATTCTAATCTGAAAGTGTATTTCCTCGTTTTAGTATGCTTTCAATTGCTTTTCAAGCATTTAAGTTAGTTTCTGGCTAATTATTGTAATTGAGGAATTATTGGTAATTTATAAAACTCTAGTTTGATCAAAGTGCAGCCCATATGTTACCATTCTGGGAGTCAAATAGCATTCGTATTTGTGACTTATACATTCATCTCTATTAATCTATAAATATTTGCTTAAAAATTAAGGCTCTTTTATTTCCAATACATATCAAGGTACGAAAACTCACTCAAGCTTAGTGCTGTATTTAAATGCAAGTTTCCTTGGCAGTGTGACTCCACTAAGGCCTTCTACAAATTGTTAGGAAGAGTAATTGTTTCTTTAAGACAGGGAGTGAAAGTTCTCCATCCAATTTATTTTTCATTTTATTGATCAGATTCCATATATTTAATCATTTCAGCCAATTTAGAACCCAGACTCTGAGCCTGCCAAAAACCACACACACACATTCAGATATACACAGTTCCACACCACATTATACACAAGCACAGACAAACAGTACAAAATAGTGTGTTGATTGGAAACATAGAAAAAAAAAACACAACAAACATTACCAGAGTTATAAATATTGTATGCTGAAGTAGGAACAAAGAAAGAAAACATATAACCTCACAATGTTCATTACAAAAATAAAAGAAAAGAAAATGATTGAAATAAAGGAACTCCTCAAGGAAGCATAATTTATCAATGAAACTAGAAAGAAGAAGCAAAAAGAAGATTTACCCAAGCAAGTCATTCACTTTTCCGCAAAATACACAATGAAAGCTCCCATCGAGTTTTCCACGTTGCCCAACCTTAGCAATGCCAGCTTTTGCGTGCTTAAGAGCACAATCAAGATGACATGATAGTCCACATGAATCACCTTGATAGGGTGGGTCCGAGCTACAAACCAACCAAAGGCTAGGATCTTTGTTGTCATCATAGTTATAACAGATGCAGCATGAGCACCTCTTGCAGAATGCATTCTGTCGTTGTATGGTAGCTTTGCAAGCTGAATTTTTGCAGTAGACAACATTACCATGATCTCCATCATCATAGATGGTGATCATATTGTCTGTTGCAATGGGCAGTCTAGAAGGATGATCGGTCTTTCTCTGCCTCTTGGAAGAGCTTTGAGTGTTTGTAGGTGCAGAATATGGTACAAGTTCTCCACCATGAACCTGTTTCCCAGACTTATTTTCAGATACAATTCGGAGGAGTTGCTCTATCAGTTTGAACTTTGTCAAGCCAGTATACTTTCTTTCTTTACCCATTTCTGCACAGAGGATCTGTAAAAGCTCCCGACGACTCCATGACTGTAGCATTTCAGGAGCACCATCATCTGACGACTTGGATATTTCATATACCAGCTCTCTTTTCTCCTCCATACTCAACTTACTGCATTTTGATGGATCAAGCACGTATCCTGAACAAAAAAAAAAATTATGATTTTATAACCTTGTAACTACCAAATTCCCAAGAAGAATCAAACAAAAGAAAGCACATTAGCTAAAATAACCATAAAATATTGAAAAAAAATAAAAAACAAGAACAATAATGTAGAGAAAATAAAAAATAGGGGTAATTAATCCAACCAATATTATGCATGTTAAAAATAACAATAGTTCTACTAAATATTCTTACTACTTTTGTATACACTTCTTGTTTGTCTTAAAAATGGTAAAAAAAAAAAAAGAAGGAATATAACTACTATAAAAGAAGGAAGAATGCAATTTTGGTTAATTAGAATTTGGCATTTCCCAGCCATTATTTCCTGTCCTAGTTAAATCAACTGAGGGAATCAAATGGGAAAGAATCGGGGAAATAACAATTGCTTTGAACTATATTAATTTTGTGTTCTTTTTGTGTTGTAAAACAACATAACCAATGAAACTGCCTAAAGCCATGAAACAATCACAAACACATATGGTTTACTTGCATTAATGAAGATGCCCCAAACATATTTATAGCGTATGCTCTTCCCCTACATAAGAAACCAAACCACCGTACAACATAAGGAAAGGAGTTTATTAGACAACAAACACCACCATTCCTTCCATTTATTAGACAATAATCACATCAAATGCAATTAACCAAACCCGCATTCATGATAAAGGAATATGTATGTGACATGCTCACTTATAACAACCATAAAAACAAAAACTGCAGAAATCTTCAAAAAACACAAGACCTTGGAAGAACCTCTATGTAAACAAGGAACTTTCTAAATTACAAAATGGGAAGGATATGAGTATCCACACAGAAAAGCAAAATTTTCTTTTTAATCCCAACGAAGGCCAAATACCAAACATTAACGAATACCACACAGATCAAAAATTGACAGATAACCAGATCACTCTTTTGTGGAGCGGAGGATTATTCATCAAACAAACCTTTATAACTGCGTCCCAAACGCACAAATGCCAGCAAATAAAAATATGCAAATATCCAAGCTTTCAAGATTCAGCTCTCCCAAACAAAACAAGTCAAAGCTTCCAGCAACCAGGTTAAACGAAGTCCCCAACACGTTAATCGAGGAAACCCATATCGTAAAGAAAGGAGAAACAAATCTTACCAGTGAAAGAAGAATCCATAGCTCAAAATCTACGCAGTCTCTCCACCACATTACCACCACAACCCCAACTCCCCTCCTCCTGAGAAAAATAGAGCTTCAAAATGTAGGAACAAAAAGAGAACAACAAAATAAACCCAAACAAGGAAACCATAAAAACATGGATTCGAAAAAAACAAATATAGATGATAACAAAGAAAGCCGTCGACTCAAATACCCAGAAGAGACTCTAGAAATTCTGCAACGAAGGAATCCATGACTGAATGGGTCCTCTCCTTGGGACTTTTCAGCCCCTTGACGCAGCGAAAGGAGATTTGGTCCCCTCTCAAGGACTCAAAAAACGAGAAACAGAGAGAGAAAGAGAGGATTGAAACTTGTAAGAAGAAAAGAAATAAAGAAATAAAAGAACCAATAACTATGGCCTGCCTAAGCAGAGGGGCAAAAACGGCTGCATCTCATCTTTCTCCCCCGTCTCTTAACGTCGTTATCTCTTATGTGGAGAAATTGCGAGAGATTCAGTAAAAAAAAAAAAAAAAAAATAGACAGGAAAACAGAAAAAACAGTAATGATTTCTCAAAAGTTGGCACCTTATTTTGGCAATTATATTGCTCTCTCCATGCCTAACCATATAACCTTTAGCCATTGTTGAATTCTGAATGCTTTTATTATTAATAATGATAAAATAATGCACAAACTAGCAAAGTATATTGGAATCTTATACGTTGGCATTTATTGATCGTTCGATTGATTGATTTAAATCTTAGCCACTCAATCTGACACTCCCATACCACCTCATTTTTTGACCGTTGGATTGAATGATTTAAATCTCAGCCGTTTCATCTAGCACTCTTGTATCACCTGTTATGCACCGTCATTCTTCTATCCACCCTCTCACCCCTTGTTTGACAGTTTCGTCGCCGTGGTATTACTGACCGCAAGAACAACGGAATTGGTGCATTAATTTCTCAATGGAATAGCCACGAATAACTTTAACGTATACGATTTAAAGGATTTGGACAAAATTAATTTGATTCTAATCTATCATGAAAAGACACTTTATAACATACATTCATTGAATAGAAATCCAGTACTTTGGAAGCTAATTAGGACAAGTATATTCTTGATAATTTCATGAATTTTTTTAAAGTTAGATTTTCATGATATAATTTTAGATTCCTCATAGACTTATAAGATGTATTTTGATGCTTATTAAACATGAGATTGAAACTAAAGGGAATCATGCTGGTATAAAGTTGAGTTATCAATGTTAACTGGACTGCAAATCTCCAATGAAAAGGAGATATACATCATACTACCACAAATACATTGAATCAAAATTCTAATTTATATTAACAAAAAAATAATTTTTAGAAAACTATATATTAGCATAACTAACATATGAGTGACATGCACAAAGTCCCAACTAACCTGTTTAATAGTAACTTACCCAAAAAAAAAAAAAACCTGTTTAATAGTAAAATCATCTAAGATTCTTATTAAATGATATCTATTTGTTGTGGAGTCGGCTCGATGCACATGGCCAAAATTATAGATAATTCTTTAGTCATAAATTCACTTGGGGAAGGTGCAGAAGTAGAGCCCAAGTTGAACTCATGACCTCTTTAAGGCATTGGAATTTATTAACTGAGTTATACCTTTGGGATTGTAGTTCAATCAAGTTGCATTGAAAGGTGATTTGGGCATGGTTTTCTACTACATGGCAGGATAATTTTGGCCATATATTTCACTATGAGGTAGGGGCCATCGTCCTCTACTCATGTGTCAATTTTTGCCGCAAATGGAACTTTCCCGTCCAAATTAAATGGGAAAATAGTTAAAAAACTTCTCATGGTTGATGATTTTGGATTATTAATTGAAACAACTAAAATTGTGCAATACATGGTTGGTTTTCCAATTGAAATTGGATTTGAAGTTTGATAGGTGACCAATAGAGATTTTTCTTTTCCAATTAGATTTATCCACTTGATATGCCAAGTTTTAGAATAAAAGGGTCTTGCGGCAGCTCTAACAAGCTCCTTCCTTCCACAATTGAACTGGTGAGGCTCAAATACAACCTTTTCGACAAAATTTTCAAGCAGGGTTGAATCCTTGAGCCCTAAGATCTCCATGATTCAATTTCCTTTTAATATGTGGTTTAAATGGCTCTCATGATAATTTGTTTATTTTTTAATTGGAGAGGGTTCCCCACAGCTCTACTATGGGGGGGCGGAATATTACGCAATACACAAATAATTATATATTAATCAATATCTTAAATGAGTGACCCCAAGGTCTGGAAGAGGAGAGAGTGTGTGAAATATGTGAGACTTTGTGGGAAAGAATTCTCACAATGACATTGTGGCTTGTGGGGATCTTTTTTTCCTTTAAAATTGAATCAAACTATGATTTTTAGCATCAATGGAATTGTTTGCGCCTGTTTTGTTTTTCGTCACTATGGTAACTAGAAGTGTTGTAATGTTGGGATTGAGATCCTCTGTAGTGAGGCCAACCCTGTAGTGAGGATCCCATCCACTCAAAGTAGATCCGCGTGTATCCTGATACACTTTGAGTGGATTGGTAAATATGTCGATCCACTTTGAATGGGTGGGATCCTCATTACAGGGTTGGCCTCACTACAAATGATATTTTTCCGTAATGTTGTTGGTTAATTATGAGATAATTATTATGACATATTGAGATAAGCTCAAACAATGGAGACATTATCAAAGGATGAGATTCTTCAAATAGGAGCGTTTCCATATATCTCTCGCTTCGTTATACCAATTCCTGATATCTCTCCTTTTGCCATATATTCAAAATTCAAGAGTTATACATGTAAATGGGTCTATAAAATACAATTATAAAATACAACGTGACGTGCTCAACACTTCACTGAGAAAATTCAAAACTAAATCTTGTTCTTTTAAGCCGGTTATAAGGATGCAATCTTAAATTGTGTTTAGTATACATTAATGGTATGCATTTTTAGGAATGCATTCTCATAATGGATAATACATTTGTAAAATAAAATAATAATGTGATAGAATGAGGCATTTTTTTTATCTAGGTTTGATTACATAAAGAGTCAAAGAGTATGTTCTAAAATAAGTCACTTCCACTAATGCATTTCATGATCCAAAAGAATGAAAATGCAAATCAAACATTGTTTTTATCATCCTAAAATGTCTTTTTCATCCACCGAAGTGGCAATAGGGGGAGCTGGAGATACAGCACAGAAAAGAGGAAGCATGACTGGTAATGACTGGTAGTTGGAGATATGCCAAAGTCATGGCTGCTTGAAGTTTTTTTATTTCTGGGGCTCCATAAAAGGTGTAAAAGAGTTTTTGTTTTCATATTTTATTGGGTGCCTAATGATTTTGCTTTTATTAGCGGAAAAGATTGTCCTAATGAGAGTTAGTATTTTTCATCAAGTCATCAGGCTCTATTTTCTAACCTTCCTTTAGCGATATGCCCTTCTATTGGTTGTCATCTCAGTATAAAGTGTTACAAATTTTATTTGTCTCTAAGTTTTCAATCAACTCATTACAATGATTTTATTCCATTAGGATTTCAATTTACCTTAATGATTTTTATATAATACCTTGAAGATAATGGGAAACAATACAATCAATGTAAAATATACCTATTCGTAGTGATTGATTTTCACCTGATTCGACGATCTGGTTTGAGTCTCCCACACTTCTCAGGAGATCCTTTTTCGTTCTCTCTATATATGGAAAACAAAGAGAGAAATAAAACAACTTGGGCTGCAGAGACTCTAAACCCAGTATATATAATACCATCATAAACCTTAAATCACCTCCACAATAGACCAGATTGGTTTATCTCCAACCCGTGATGAATCAGACCAAAATCGATCAAACCCCATAATATAAATTTTTATTAGTCAATGAGCCTAGTAATTAATCAGGCCTATAATAATATTTCTCTATTGAGAATGGATTTCTATGATGATTAGACCCATAGGATTGCTTGTTGATACCCCTCAACAAGCTTAAGGGTTTGTCATCTCCTAGCTAAGACACCAGTGATCATGACAACCTTCTTCTCTTGGCCTCCACACCATGGATTCACATCCTCTCTCGTCTGAGATTTGACAGGAGAGATGGCGGCCCGGATGGATGACTAACACTTGGCTCTCGTGTGAATCCAAACCCTCCATCCTAGTCGACACCCCTGTCGGCTCAACTTGTCGACTCGGATGGAGAGCTCGGATTAACCCGAGAGCCAGGTGTTGGCCATCCATCCAGACCACCATCTTTCCTACCAAATCTCAGGCGGGAGATGATTTCTATACCCACACCATTGTCATTTTATTCCTCCAAAATCTATTGTCCCATGAAAACCCCATCGTCAAGGATAAATCTTGTCATTTCACAATTAAATAATCATCAACAAATGGCAATTAGTCATTGAATTTTAGCAAATCAATAACACTCAAATGGATGGTTATTACCATGCTTCACCTTTGTTTATTTGCTTTCTTTAATCCGATGGTGTCTTCAATGTGCTTGATACGTGGCATTGTCTAAATTGCCCAAAATCTAATATCCACAAGAGGTCATAATTTTATGTCCTGATGATCCAACACCTATTAAGGAATGAGTTCTGAATTTGAAATTTGAATTCAAACTCATTCCTAAAACCGTCAAATTAAATCTGTTTTTGTAAATCCTTTAAGCTTAGTTTAAACGGCCGGGTCATAAATACCTCTTTAAACTTAACCTAAATGGTTGGTTTTTTTTCAAATTAAAAAATATATAGCTATCCTCTTGTATGTATAATTAATCTCTTTGTAGAAACTTATACAAGAGGATAGATAGCTATATATTTTTTAATTTGAAAAAATCCAACCATTTATACATGTGGTATGTAGTTAGACTGGTAGTATTAAGGAATACTTTATCGTCTGTGCCCAGTAGAAAGTCACGTTTTGCCGAACGTATTGGGTGCCTAACACATTCCTATCTCTATAACCTAACCCTGTATTCAGACTTCTACCCGAAGATCAATACATTTATTCATATGAAGTTATATTTGCTCTTTTTTATGGTAAAACGGGCATACCAAGTCCAAAGCCCTTATTTCAAGTGGCGACTCTAATCTCCCATTCTCTTCTTAAAATTGAAAAATAGTCCTTCTTGATCCCTGCAAAAGGATCCGAACAGATGTAAATGAGCCAAATTCGTCGTGTGATGATGAGCTTTTTCCCGATAGAAATGGGTGCGGTTGCGCATAGTAAAGGGCCACGTGTCTCCATCCACACGACCACCGCGGTACCCACACATGTGTTCCTCATGTTTTCTTTCACCAATATTTTTTTTTTAATAATGAAATACTAATGTGTCCCCAAGCTATGATGTAAACAAAATAGTAGACCATTTAATTCTGTTTTTGATGTGCAAGAAAAAAATCCACTTGAACGCCTAATGTAAAAATTACATTTATTTGTTTTTATAGTTTTTTACTAAATTACCCTACTGTAAATGCCCAAAAAAACTATTGTATAATAAACATGCTATTTTTAAGTTAGATTTGATATATTCTGAGTAATTTTAATATGTAGCAGTTTATTTAAAAAAATGTGGCTACTCATTATCATGTGAATTTTTTTTTTTTTTTTTTTTGAGTATTGAAAAATATTATTTTATTTTATTTGTGACTAAAAAATACACTAAAATATATATGATTTTAAATTTTCATGTATAATCGTACATACATGGAGCCATCATATCACATAAATATAACTTTTTTAACACAAAAAATACTCCCACTACCTATGACCTTATGCAACCATGACTTCCCTTAATTTATATAATAATAAAACAAGTTCACAAAGTATCGAGAAATTTTATTTTCAACAAATACAATTATTATTTTTTTCACAAAAAAAAATAAAAATAATTATCTAATATACTAGCAGAGAAACCAAATATTCTCATTTGGATATAAAGATTAAATAGTGCTAATATTAGATGATGGTTTTTCTATTTTAACAAAAGAACATTCTCCATGATCTACTAATTTGTTGACGTCCGAAACAATTTGGGCCTCTAATTGGCAATTTTCAATTCCTACACGTATCTTGAATGTAGTTAGCCTTGATTATCCCAAGTGAAGTTATATTTTCTTGTAAATATCTATTTGGTCGGATGATCGGTCTTTGCTTATTGAAGTATGGGCTGAGAAGTAGGTCTCGAGTTCGAACTGTTAGGAATGAAGGTGCAAACAAGAGAAAAATACGAAGATCAAACAAACACACAATATGAGAATTTACCCTGGTTCAGCACCAATACGGGTTGCCTACCTCCACCTCAAAGAATCAGAGAAAATTCTTATTCACCTATAAATATTCTACACCTATATATACCTCACAAAGTGTTTTTCCTTTGCTTTCTTACCTGGGGTTTTCTCCATAAAGACAACATATAGGTTCTCTAGAAATCCTAATCCCACATAATTATAAATTGACTCTTGTATATGTAATGGATCCCACAGAATACAAGACACTACCTAACAATGGCTTGGATTCTACAAGCCACCTTGAAGAAGAACCCTTTGATGTCGATTTTGCAAACTCGTCTATTGTCTCTATTAAACTGCTACACCCAAACCGGTATAGCCCACACCCTATCTGGGTGTCCCTACAGCTCACCGCCGTACAGTGTGATGTGATTCTACCACTCCCTCTGTCGTAGCACCACCGGAGAAATTACTTTCACTTACAGTTCTCTATAACACCAAATACACCGGGAACTCGAGAGTCGAGACCCAGAGATCCGACTCCTCCCCATTCTCCTTTCTCTTCTTATTCTCGTACAGAACTTTGTGCATCTCCCTCCTCTTCTAGATTTGTAACAATCTGCCCGAACCTCGCTCTGATATCATTTGTTAGGGATGAAGGCGCAAACAAGAAAAATATATGAAGATCAAGCAAACACACAATACGAGGATTTACCGTGGTTTAACACCCAATAAGGAATACTTACCTCCACCCTAGAGAATCAGAGAAATTTTTATTCACCAAGAAATATTCTACACCTCTTTCCACCTCACAAAGTGTTTTTCCTTTGCTTTCTTACCTAGGGTTTTCTCCATAGAAACAATATATAGGCTCCCTAGAAACCTTAATCCCACACAATTAAAAATTGATTTATGTACATGTAATGGATCCAAACGTAAACCCAAATCCAAATACAACTCCAATAATTGTGTGGACCCTACATAATACAAGACACAACCCAACACAAGCCTCTTTTCTTGCTTTTGTTTCCCTCCCCAGTAGTATAACATATAATATTATTGATAAAAAAAAATTATCTTTCCTTAAAAAGAAATTAGTTATTCTTGTTTAGAACAATTCCAACATACATTTTTTTTTTTGGTAAAAGAAAATTTTATTGCTGAATAAAATGGGAACAAACCAAGGCATCCATGATACGAAACTCATTTAGCCAGGGAGAGAAAATGAGCCAATTGATCATCCCCATGGATGATAAGGCCCTCCGAACAAGGAAGTGAGCAACTCTATTAGCTTCCATTGGAATAAAATGAAAACTATGATCCTCACATTGGGATGCAAGAAGAAAAATATCAAAATAATAGGCTGAACTTCAAAGTTGCATGGGAGATCAGGTTTCATAACGTATCTGATAGAAACCTTGCAATCAGACTCTATTTGGAGTTTTGTAAATCCTTCATCAATTTTTGCCGAATTGAATCTCAATAAATCGGACATAGCATTGACAGAGGTTGCCTGGTGATTACAGAAGACAAAGCCAATCCCACCAAGAGATGCTTTACAAGGAAGGGCCGCATCAGCATTAACCTTGATGAAACCACCCAAGGGGATATCAATTAGGCTTGTCATGATACTCCTTAGCATGCATACTCAATATCAGGGGGGAGGAGGTTGAAGCTTGGACAAAATCCTTAAAAGCCAATCCTGTCATCCGAACAACATCCATAGGGACTAACTTTTGGAATTAGTGCCAATGGATCTCATATTTATTTCCTTTTAGTGGTAATTAGGGTTCCCCTTGAGAACATTACCATGAGTAAACCACAATATTTTATACAGAAAGAATGAAGTTTATCCTTGTCACACCTCAATTCTGGACTAATCAGTGGTGTGATGAACCATCCATAAACCAACGGTTCAACCAGGATCTCGTATAAGCCGTACCCACCATATCAAATCAAACACATTCCATGGTAATAATCAGAGATAATAAATTAATAAGCGGAAGTCTTTATAAATAATAAACTAAGGTCTAACAGTGATATAATAAATATTTAATCCAGTTATCTCCAAATAACTCAAGACATAAAGTAAATAATCCATTACATGTTTCAGTACTCAAACATAACTAAACTATTCGAAAACACATTGGTTGCACTAGCATGACGGATCATGCGCATCTTCGACAACTTCTACGTCAATAGTCGTCATGTGTCCATACGACGGTGCGTTCATGTAGTCTTCTACAGTAGGATCTGCATCATCAACTAAAAATATTTGACACTGAGAGGGTGAACATATATCACGGCTCAGTGAACAAACAAAACAATGCGCAAACATATGCATGCATTCAATTCATATCTTTGGTCTAATTTTTAAGTTTACAATGTGCTATAGAAAGGATTGACGGCCACCGCAACTCTATACACGAGTGTGTGAATCTATCCAATGGATTAAACACCATTATCGTCTCACATGCACCCACCATGGAATAGAGATAGAGCTAAAGTGTTTGGATCATACACCGTCAACACTTCCCCTGATCTTTACCCATATCAACACATAAGCCCCTATTGGCGAGGGCTTACAAACTGGGCTCACAACTAACCAATCCTAATGCCATCCAAATGTATCCAAGGTCTCACCCCAGTATCTCTTAATACGTCCATAGAGATGAACTAAGACCCCCCGATAGAGTTAGAGACCATACGGTCTAAGACCACCTCCCCTGATGCCCTACGACGTAATAATTCTGCTAAGGTAATAGCGATACGATGACGTCAATGGGCAAGACTTGAGTAGAGATATGGCTAAAGTCTGGTGACCAGGCTGAACCACAATGCCACGTCCTCCCCCTGATGATCCACTCGCATCTAACAAACTAACCACACACAATCACATGCCTATTTCTAGCATCATCATCATCATGTTACAAACAGACATAAATAAATATGCATGAACAGAAATAGCAGTAATATTGGATGACATGTGAGATGCACATTACAAACAAGTAAGCATAGAATCAATCAAGATATTGGACAATAAAATAAAATAGTTTGTTATTATCCAATTAATTTATGTCTTGTTCCCTTACATTTTAATTATATTCGATCTCCCTTCAAGCTTTGAAATTCTCTTTGAATCAATTTAACAACCTAGGAATTATATGAATTTAAGTTAGGATTCATGTGTAATATGTTACAGTAGTCGAAAGTCGAATATAGCCATTGATAGGTGATTGATGGCTCCTATGGTCACATGCCTGTGTTGACCATACCACGTATGATTGATCCCCTACGATCGCACTATATGCGACCACACCTGCAACCATACGTTTCCTGAATTCTTTCTGAATGGCTATGGTCTACTCTCTGGTCACCCTATGGTCGACTATAGCTGCGACCATACGATTTTTGGTCAATAGTACTCTCAGTCCGAGTTCTTCCTGAGTCGATTTCTCGCCTCATTACTTACGTTTATCCTAAGGTTATTCTATGGTCATTATTTATAGGTTCTCATTAACCATTATCCCTAAACCCATCCCTCATGATTATCCTTGAAATTTTCTCAAAGGATCACATTGATCATAATTGTTTGACATCCCCAATCCAAAATAGAAACCTTATTCAATAAGATTTACATATGCAGAGGTAAGTTTCATACCTTGGCTTACAGTAGAAAGCTAGAACCTTCTCTGCAAAATCTTTCTCTCAGTCTTCTTCTACTTCTCCTCTTTTCTTTCTTTTCCTCCCTTAGGTCTAGGGTTTAATAATGTTCCAAAAAAGTGAAAAAGGGGTAGAGGGACGTCCTTATATAGAGAGAAACTCTCCATATAGAGCTATCCAACAATAGGAAAGAGATCCCCCCTTTTATTTGAAAAGTTTCCAAACTCCTAAGTCTGATTTGGGTGCGTATGGTCGCAAAATCTGTCGACCATACGTTTAAAAGTATCAACCTTACGTTTAATTATCAGTGGTCTTCATTTCTTATCGTATGGTCGACCATACCTACTCAGATAGTTGACCATACACTTAATTTTAAGTGTTTTTGAGTCAATTCGCTTACCTAGTCTCGTGGTCTTTCTTCACACGGTTGGTCCACTCAATCCAGCAATGATGGAAAGACCTAGTACGACATGGTTAGACCGGATTAGTAGAGTGTGGGTCTTACAATCTTGGTATCATTTTTTTGCCCCTCTAAAATTAGACCATGGGATTTGGATGACAAATAAGGATGTAAACAGATAGTTGAAAATATGGATTTGATTCACATCCATATCCGTCCAGGGTATCTAGACACAAATTCGAATAATCCAGAAATACTCTTTTTGATCCGAATATATGTATCAAACTAATAATAATAAATTAAATAGCTAATGATTTTGAGGGTTATTGAAGATTCACAAATCTAGAGAATGAAGAAAAGAGAATTATGAAACCCTAAGGGGGTAGCTCAGTTGGTAAAAAGCTTACATGTAAGATCCGTACTCCATTAACTAGGTTTAACCTTGTGTGCCAGGTCTTCCCATCGTTACCGGCTCAGGTGAACTAACTAAATCGATCGTATGAAGAAACCACAAGGCTAGGCGAGTAAATTAACCCAAAAATAGTGTATTTTGGTTGTGTGGTCAACTGACAGCCATTGTGTGGCCGATTACTCAGCCAGAAAGTAAGGTCAGTCAAATTTTAATTGAGTGAAAGCACAAACTGCCCTGTGTGGTTGACCAACCAGTTAGAAAGTGAGGTCAGTCAAATTTTAATTGAGTGAAAGCACAAACTGTTTTGTGTGGTCGATGGGTTCTGCGATCACACAGTCGACCACACAAACTCAGAACCGACTCTGAGATTTGAAAACTTTCCAAAATTAAGGAATCTCTTTTTTAATTGAGAGATGACTCTATATGGAGGTTTTTCCTCTATATAAAGGACGTCCCTTAGTTTCTCTCACTGTTTTAGAACCAATTCCAAAACTATAAACCTAAGAGAGAGAGAAGGAGAAAGAGAAGAATAGGAAAAGAAGACTTTGAAAGAGAGTTGCAGAGGAGACTACTATCCCTCCCTATAGAAAGGGCAAAGGTACGGAATCCATCCTTGTAGGTGTAAGATGATTAGGATAGATCTCTTACCAATGAGTTGCTGACCTAAACCTAATATGTGATTGAGATCACAAGATTTCTCAATTAAATCTCAAGAGAAACCATAGAGATAGGTTAGGGAATAAATTGTGATAGAAAAACTCATAAATAAAGCCATAGAGAGACCCTAGAAGAGGCTTTAACAATGAACCAAAGGATAGACTGAGAAAGACCTTTGAACACAACACAACCTGTAAGTTGTGTGGCCGCATCAGTGGTTTACCACAGAGTGATCAGTGAGCGACCACAGACTCTCGAGAAGTTATACAGGGTTGCATGATCACATCAGTGGAAGGATGATGTGTTTTAGAAAGTCTATTTTGAGGCCAAACTCGATGTTAAACTATTGTAACCTAATACCATCAAACCTTAATCTAAATTCATGAATTTTCTAGGTTGTCAACTAGTACAAGTTAATTTTCAAAGCTTGGAAGAGATCGATACTATGATCAAAGATGAGGAAACAAGACCTAAACTAACTGGATAATAATAAGCTATCTCTCTTTTATTGTCCAATGCTATGATTGATACAATGCTTGTATGATTGTAATATACATTTCACATGTCATCCAATATTACTGCTATTTCTGTTCATGCATATTTAATTTACTGTTTTACTCTATTATTGATGATGATAGGAATAGGCATGTGTTTGTGAGTGTGATTGGTGTGTTGTGTGAGGAGGGGTGTGTGATCCCTAAACCATGCATCACATTGACATCATCGTATCACTATTACCTTAGTAGAACTAGTTCGTTTTAGGGCATCAGGGGGTGTTTGCAGACCGTGTGGTCTTTGACTCTGCCGAAGAACCCTAGCTCTATCTCTATGGACGTATTGAGAGATGCTAGGGTAAGGTCTTGGATACATATGGATGACATTAGGATTGGTTAGTAGTGAGTCAGTTTGCAAGCCCTCACCAGTAGGGGCATACGTATTGGTATGAGTAGGGCATTAGGAGAAATGTTGGCAGTGTGTGATATGGACACTTTAGCTCTATCTGTATTCTATGGTGGGGGCATGTGGGACTGCAATGGTGTTTAATCCATTGAATAAATTCACACACTCATGTATAGAGGTACGGTGGCCGTCAATCATTTCTATAGCGCAGTTGCAAACTTATATCAGACCAAATATATGAATTGAATGCATGCATATGTTTGTGTATTGTTTTGTTTACTCACTGCGCTCATGTTAGAGAGATGACCATCTCACGTGGAATTCGTTTTAGTTTCTAGTTGCAGGTGTTACTGTCGAAGATTATATCGATGCTCCAACGTATGGACATGTGGCAGCTATGGATGTGTAAGCTGTAGAGGACGAGCAAGACTCGTCAAGCAAGTGTTTCAGTTATGTATACGTTTAGTGGTTAATTTATATATTTTGATATTTGTAATAGGTATTAATTATATTTTGGTTACTTGGAGATAACTGGATTATTTAATTATTTATCATGTTAGACCTCAGTTCATTATTAATAAGACTTCCACTTTTTTTTTTTATTATCTCTGATTGTGTAGAATGTGTATTTGGTTTGGATTGTTGGCACGATCTTTACGAGATCCTGGCTTGAACCGTTGGTTCTTATGACAGTTCATCATACTTCTGGTTCGTCCAGAATTGGGGTGTGACACTACACCTCAGGAAGTGGAAAGTTCTGAGTTCGATTTCTCTTACCTCCTTGGGGCCACTCACACGAGGGTGTTATGTGTTCTTTCTTTCTTATTTTGGGTGCAAGTGGAATGACTCATTTAATCTGGAATGACCCAGTCCATGTGTTTGTGCCGTTCGGAAGGGCCCGCGAGACTAGTCAGGTCGAAAGTCTGGATACCCGTCATTAACCAAAAAAAAGAAAAAAAAAGAATTATGAAACTAGGACAACTGGAAGACATGGATTAAGAGGGAATCATATCTAGTATCGTCGGGAATTGGTCAGACTCCTGATTGTGACACCTATCACAGAATGAAGGTAGACAAGAGAGTTGGGCATGTTGGATAACCTGGAGACCACTCCGATGCTTAAGTTAGCTCAACGGTGATAAACAAATGAACTCAGGTAGAAGAAGACCGAGTTCAAGGTAGAGAATTCAGAAGTATAATTTTAGGGTAGCAAAAGTTCTCTCCGTTTACCTTTTGTGGTAGGGGTATTTATTGAGCATGGAATGACCTTGGATTACGGGACGTCTCCTTGCAGTTGCACAAATCTCGGGACTCTTTTCGAGAGCCTAGGGGAGTCGTCGTAGTGGAATAAGAGTCTTTATGCATTCCCTTCTTGAGAACGGAGGGTCGTGTAATTAGTATAGGCGAGCTTTGTGGCCATCTAATGTAGATTCAGGGGACGGTTTGACAATAATCGCCCTAGGACTCCTTAGGAACGTGATTGAGTCCATCTTTGCTTCTTTCGAGAGGTTGACATGTGGAGCTAACCACCTCAGCGTAGATTAGCTTCTATTTATCCGAGAGTGATTAATTCAGCACGTTTGTAATTGCTTGAGGGCATGGAATCATGCCTTGCTTGATGCACTAGGGTGGAGATATGTGTCCACTGACATGATCAATTTATGTGGTGACACATGTCCTTTGCTGGTTGATCGCATTTGGTATGGTCCTAATAGTATTCCACATGGGATAAGAAGGTCTGAATTACACAAGTCAAGGATATAAATGAATATTTAAAAATCTAGATTCGATTTACATCTTTATTCATTTAGATATATCTTTATCCAATAAAAGAATATCCGTATCCGATCACTTCCAATCAATATTTTGATTCGTATCAATTTACATCTCTAGATGACATACTAATGCGTACGCATCTTAAAAGTTCACAGCATCAAATCTAAAAACTTTAATCTTATTATAATTATTACACTTTCTTTCACACACAAGAATGATTAGAATAACTATTCGAATAATATAATTTGATTAGAGATCCTTTGGATCGAACCATGTGGATGCAAATATGGATGGTTAGCCCATCAACATCAATACCATTGCTTTCGGTCACGAAAGCAACCTTATTTATTTTAGATAAAATAGGCTAAGGAGATTTTTTTTTGCCACGTGGAAGATATATTTTGTGGTTAGAATATGTAAAAAAAAAAAAAAAGACATAGATAAGCCACATCAGCTGCCACGTATGCCAATCATACCCATGCAATAGTATCGGAAAAGATGGAATTGGATTCATCACAAGTTTAGAATGAACTTTGAAATATCCATGATGGGTTCTTTAAATTTTTATTTTTATTTTATTAAGAAATGATAAAATGACCAATATACCCTCGATTTCAGGTGATATAAAGAGTCAGAAGATGCCAATCATACTAGGAAAAGTAATAAGAAAAGAAAAGTAGAGAAAGAAAACGACAAATGCGTAACAGCCGTTAAGTCTTAAATGAGAATGGATAAGAGGATTTCATTGGACACCGATACAATAAATGAATAGAAAGGCATCGTGATTCGTGACATGTAAAATGGATTCTTTATACTTCAATTTTTTATTTTATATAACCAAGAACCCTTTTTGTCAAGTATCTAATTTACAAAAAGAGGGCTTAAATTGTTGATATTACAAATTCCCCCAACTCCCCCTACATTCCTAGGTCTCTTTTCTTAGCTTGTGAGAGTGCGTAGAGAATCACGAGTGCATGGGAGTCAGTGTGATATGAGAGAGAGAGAAAGAAGAGAGAGAAAGAAGAGAGATGAGAAAGAGATGGTGGCGGTGGTGGTGGTTACTCCATTGAACTACATGACTTAAAGTGGACAGTGGACAGTGGAATTTGTCCATAAAAGATAAAAAGAATGGCAAGAAGCAATCCAAGTACTTTGAGTGTAAGACATGTTAATCTTTTGAAAAGGGATCCTACTAGTGCTCATTTCAATACACATTTGCTGTCATTTTAAATTTATTTAGGCTGTCTTTAGTATATATTATAAAATTAATTATATAATATAAAATTTATATTTACATTTAAAATAAATTAATATAATTTAAGATCTATAAATAGATTATAAGCTGTTTATCATTATTGTGATAATTTATTATTATTTCTTTATATCTAATGGTATTACTGAATGATTATTATTTATAATTCATAATTTATTCATTTAGAGAGTCGTAGTCAGTAACCTATAGCAAGGATTTAATAATCGACAAGCAACGAATCGAGTATCAGTAGATGTCGAACCCAATTGATATCAATACAGATTGATGCATGCTAGGGCCAATAGAATAAGAATACATGGTCGATACGGATAAAAAATCAGTATCGACTGATACGGTCGATCGAATACAATTACTAAATCCTTGTTCTAAAGGCTTGGTTTGGCATTCTTGTGAAGCTCTGCTTCTTTATTCCTTTTTTTCCTGATCTTGGAAGAAAAATGTCTTGTTAATGGGTCATCAAGGAAACCTCACTTTATAACCTGATTTAATTAAGCAATAGGGAGGGCTGATCTAGGGAAGTTGACAATTAGTTAAATAGGGTTGACCCTTGGATTATTGACAAAATCTCAAACTATGCATTGAATTCTGTTCCTTATGAGTCATGAAAGTGTGTGTCAAAAGAACTTGATTTTTCAATGTCATTCAGTTTTCCTTGATTCATGGTGAAGAGAAAATCTCTTCATCTTTCAGTCTACTGATATGGTATTTAATATTCGATACCGTACCAAAGTCACAATGGTGATACCGATATCATTACCGTATCAGTTTCAGTTTCAAATTTTCATATCGTTACCGTATTGGTTCGATATGGTTTTTATTCGATATCATATATAATTTCTTATATAGTATATATACGATTTCATATAAAATTTGGAGTACAATAGAGAAAAAACAATATAAATTTATACCAGTAGATATTTGGTATGATTTTAATAATCGATATGTATAGGCTGATTCAGTCCATAATATCAGCACTATACCGTACCAGCTTTGGTTTCATTTTTTTATACCGTAATTATACTGATTCTAATTTGGTTCGATTCAGTACGGATTCAATACACAGTACTAGCACCGAATGATACCCTTTAGTAGAGGGGGAGGGGGTTGTGGCATCATGAACCTTAATGTGTCCTGGTTTAGATTAACATTCTAAGAATGGGCAATGTTTTTGCCAATTCTGAAACCTAGAAATGAACTTGTTTCCACACAAATAAGTGGGAAGTCTCAAAAGAACACTAATGGGAAAGAGATGGGATGTACCTTTGGTGTGGTTGGTCAGGATGAAAGTGGTCTGGTTGTTCTTATGAGGACTGCAACTTATAAATGGAAAGCAAGAAAAGTGCTGTCTGATTCAGTCAACCATTTGGTGCACATCATGGGAAGTCATGGGAAGCATGACAAGATTTAAGTATTCTCTGTTGGGTTTATATATGGGAAGAGGTTCTCTAGTCGGGAAAGCAGAGAAATCAATGGATACTAGAATTTCATAAATATGGGCTAGGATTTTATTTATTTTTGTATGTGGTTGTTGCTAAATCATAGTGTCAGATACATGGATTTCTGTTGATGAGGAAAACTTTTACCTTATATATTATGTTTTGTTCCTCTTAATTGTTAGCATATAAGACTTAATAATGTCCATTAGCATGCATTTTTTATATGGGAAAATGAAGTACACACTAGCGGTCTCTCTCTCTCTCTCTCTCTCTCTCTCTCTCTCTCTCTCTCTCTCTCTCTCTCCTCCAAGTGATAGATTTCCCGGTCTTTTTTGTACTCTCATTTTCCTACTAGCGTATAAGATTTCAATATACCACGCTAATGGGTAGATCCTTTTCGTCTTTTTTTTTTTTTTGGATAAACAGATAATTTATTAATCCAAAAGAAAGAAAATAAAAAATTAGACCCCCAACGGAACCAAGTAAACCAACCCCATGATCACTCAACAATAAAGACAAAACCAGGTCTAAGACCCCAAAGAACAGGGCCGGCCAAGGAGGTAACCACCAAGCCAAAACAAGAACAACAAACAAACGAACATAAAAGAAAACAAAAACAAAAAAGCGAGACACCACACAAGGTGCATTACACATTTCGAAGACGATCGGAAGGTCTTTGGCAATGATTGCTCCGTCTAACAAAAATTGGAGAGGTAGAACTAAGGAGCGCATTATTTTTCTTTGTAAACATGATAGCACTATTAGGAGTGCAATTAAACTCCTTCCCTCTATGATCTTCTTGATATTGAAACACATTTTATTAACCGCATTTTCAATATTGCTTCCCATTATGATCTCTGTGTTCCCCAATACATTATCTTCAAAATAATTGTCATTTTCTTCACCATTCACGCTCCTTGAGTTAAGGTTTCTATCATCCTTGTTGGCTAAAATGTCTTCATTACTCGAGTATCTTCAAGCATGGATATCCCATTTATTTGCATATTGGTAGGAAACATTATCAAGACCATAACCAATCTCATCAATAAGACCCTCTCCCTTTTTATTTTCATACAATTGACTAGGTTGTCAAATAATAATACTCAACATGACTTGCCAACCCAACATGAAAATGATCCATTAGATCCATATTAGGGTTGGGTAGTGTTACGAGCATCGTAGACCCCACCAATCAACTAGTGGCACGTGGCAGGACAATGTAAGTAGGAGAATTTGCCACCTTTGAGGTCGGACAAGTTAGCATCCGACCTATGCACCCTCAGACTTCTTTAATGGTATGCCCGTTTAGGTTACAGTTGTTACCCGTATCCAGAACACACGATCGAGTTTGCACCGCGCTCTTTTAACGGGTAACTATTGACTCGTGCGACGTAACCGTCGGACGAATAACTCCACAAGTAGCGGATGACACATTCAACGTAACTCCACTCAGGAGTAAATCCGATTTTACACCACCCAATAAGTCTCACTATAAGTAGACCAAATTCCAAAGGTATGTGGATCAAATTTCTTATTGTCAAACTCACTCTACCACCCAACTTAATCAGAGCTCGTATCCTCATACTGAGTTCCATATCTGTTTGTTGTCAGAGCACTAACTTAGGCATTGAGTGGCCCAAGGATCCAAAACCCGACCTCTCTTGTCTTTCTCCTTGTTCGCAGGTTCGACTTACCGTGAGAAGGCTGTTCGTTTTTTGACTACAACAGGTAGTTTAGGGTTAAGGTTGTTTTTGTTTGAAACAAAATGGCTACTAACCAAACAAGTCATTTTCTGATGAATTTCCTTTTTTCTTAACATTGAAGATTCAAATGTAAATGGATCAAATACTGATCGAATATAATTAGATTAAGATACCGTATGACTGGATACATATGCCCTTAATAGATATGAATGCATGCAATTTGAATCAAGATTTTCAATTATCCGTTTACATCCTTGATGGAAAACAATTTCTTGAGGACCATCATTCTCCATCTATGGTATGAAGTCTGCTCAGCCCCTAAACATCCCCCCTTTATATATACATTTCTTCCACTTTGTGTTTTTCTGATCTGTATTATTGTGTCGTTTTGCAGCATTATGAGTCTAACTAATCTTGTTAATTTAAATAGATCCACTAAATAAACAAGATGGGTGAGGTTTTGTTTATTATGTTCGTGCCTACCTCTAATATTTGTTTAATAAAGTAATCCTGTTCAAATTATATATTATGTGTTATGTACATTTAATATGACCCTTTAAAATAATATGATTACAAAAGAGGGTTTGGTAAGAATGTGAACAGATTCAACTTGCATTTGTATTCATAGCAACTAATGATCTTGAGGGTTCTTGAAGATTTGAGAGATTAAGAGAATAAAGAAAAGAGAATCACGAAACAAAGACAAACTGAGAGACATTGACTGAGAGCAAATCATATCCACTGAAAGAGGAAGGTCTGGCCAAGGATGGAAATGGATTTTTTGAAAATCCAAAATCGATTCACAACCATATCTCAAGTGGGTTGGCTAGACTATTGGATAGGTTTGGAACGGTTTGTGGGTTGAGTAAGCTTAAGCCTGACCCATTAATGATCTAAATGAAAAATAGAATAAATAATATTTTTAGCTCTTTTATATGTAAATGATGATTTTATAATTATAAATGTTCTGAAAGAAAGGTAAAATAGAAAATGTATTAGCTTCACTTTAGGCCTGATAAAATGATTTTAATAATGAAGAAATCAGGCCTTGGAGTGTTAGAACATTGGGCCTTCTAGCTAGATGTGAAAAGTTGGACCAAAAAGCCCAAGCCAACCCAAACATTTCTGGGCTTGGGCTGGGTTAAAGTTAGAAAGTCTAAGCTTTGTTATCAGATCCACTGGGTTCATGATTCTGGGTTTCAATCAAACTGTTAGAAATCTCTGAACCCAGCCATTACATATATATATATGTTCACTGATTCGCTGTACAAAATGAAATCTTTGAGTACGACAATAGTTCACCAATCATAACTCCCTATTTTTACCCTCCGTATTATGAATTTCAGAAAATACTTTCAAACTTATGATTTTTAGTCTAAAATGTCCCAAAAAATTACCTGCCCATCGTCGTCATGCCGAACAATTGTAGGCCATTGATTAAAGCATCAAAGATTATATTCGTGACATACCATGATTTGGTATATCATACTATTATTACATAAACTCTGTTCTTGTAGCAAAAGTTTCACTTGACAAAAATACCCCTTATATTCCCCCCTCCCCCCTCCCCCCCCCCCCCCCCCCCCCCCCCCCTCTTTCTCTCTCTTCAACTATTTAGGAAAAACCAAATCTCTTCTCTCCACTTATTTAGGAAAAGAACAAGGGTTTCCCACGATGCCAAATGGGAAACTATCAACTGGACCAATGAAAGAGTGGGAAATGGATTGGTATGGTAAGGACCCACATTTTGTCATAGAAGAGGAAGTTGGTGTGATTCGTAAGGCTCGTAATGTGAGAAGGCATGGAAAGGGATCCCTACTCTTAACATCGTGGGGATTTTTTCACCTTGGATAAGCCAAATTGTATCAACTTCTAAATTAGTCCCTCTTATCTCACGTCTCTCTCCTTCCCCCCACCCCCACTCCCAATCAATCCATGTGCAGTGGGTCCCACATTCCAAGGGTGGGAAGAATTCTAATGGCAAATTAATGTGACATGGAGGAGGTGGGAAGCCCAAACGAATCTAGCAAAGCCTGAACCACCAGAACGCTCTAAAAAGTTTAACTAGATAGGGGTGTCTATTTTGGGATTGAGTCGGTTCGAATTAATCCAAAACAAACTCGGATCGAACTGTTTCCAGACATGTTTCGAGTTGAAATATGGCATATCCTATAGGTCCTGATCCAGTCCAGGTTAGCTGGAGATCGGCCCAAAAAAGTGGACTGATGAGTCCAAACATGACAATGGCCCAGACCACACCGATTTAGACCAAATATTAAACCCTAGTATTTCAGCCTTCTGGATGGCCTGAATAGGTATCTTACCAGGCTTTAACCAGAACCAACTCGATAACAACCCAAAACCGGACCAGGCCGTTGGTTAATGTGCACAGTGTAGCCCACCCAGTCCGAACCACTTAATGGACATCTTTCGGTCAGGCCGTATAAAGCCTGAAATCGATTTGACCCAAACCGAAACTAACCCGTTGACACCCCTAAACCAGAAGATACAACTAAAAGAGTACCTAGTTCGGCGGAAAAAATAATGCATGAAACAAGGGAGTGCTGCTAGTTTGCTATATGTGGTAGGTCTAATTTTTACTTAGGTTCTATTTCTTTTGATGTAAATTTTAAATATAATATTTTAAATGTTAAAATTTTTTCCTATGTTTATTTTCGAGAGATAAAATACAATGATCTCTAAGGAAGAGGGTAAAGGAAACTCGTCTTTCTTTTACCTCTTGTAAACAAAAATTGAAAAAAAAAATTAACTATGTAAAATATTACATGTAAAATTTACGTCAAATAGGTTTTCATGAAAATTTTTTGAAGAGCAGGTGTCACCCCGGTGTTTTGATTTAGAAGTGACTTGATCTTACTCTTGGTGTCACAACCAAGTGAGTATCCATGCATTATCCATAGTAGTGTTCATGTTAATCTTTCTAAGGTTTTCAAGTTTTAGATTTCTTGTGGGATCCTTTTTTTTTTTCCTTTGGAGTGAGCATTGGAGATGTTCCTTGATTCTGGTTGAATGCAAACTTGTGGGATGATGCATGAGGTTTTTATATGTTAGAAGTATGAATAACTTTCTTTTATTTATTGTATAATTAGGAGCCATGCCTACCCTCTTATTTGGAAGTTGACAAGGATTCTCAGAGTTTGGAAACTAGGTAATTTTCAGGTAGTTTCATTATGAATCTTCCTTTTTATTCCACTCTCCACCATATTAAGAAAGGTCTTCTCTTACTCCATGGCATTAAGATTGCATTTAGAACATTTTAGGTTATGAGCACATTCTAAGATGACAGAAATAGAATAGTGTATGGTATGTATTCTTGTTCTTAGATTGTGGAATGGTTTCTCTAACGAAACCCATTATTGAACATGCTCCGCTTCTTCAGCTCATTCTGCGTTTTGAGCTTAGAATAAAAATGTCTCGCACTTTAGTCTGTTCTTATTCTATATTAGGAATGCATTTTATATTTTGAGAACGGATTTCTAAGAATGCATTCCAAATTTTGCCTAAGTCTCCAGAAGTGCATTCTATGAACAAATTATTATTCAATTAACCATGCTTGATTTTTTGAGTTTCTTTCCAAGGTCATGAATATTGTTGTGCCTATGCCACGACCAAGTATTGGCCTCATAGGCTTGAGCTACAGTTGTAATCTGTATCTATTGATTATTCTCTTATTATGTCATGGATAGTTTATAACTTTGTGAAAACCTTTTATATATATATATATATATATATTTGCGACCTGATCCTTGATTAACTTTTACTAGAAAATCCATTCTAAGGTATTAAAAAAGTAATCAAGAAATGAAGAAAGAATAAGAACAAAGAGTCAATTTAATTAATAACAATTAAATTTTTGTTTGTGATGTGAAACTTTTTTCTTTAGGTTATATGATACGTATTGCAAATTTATGGATCGATAATAAACGAAAACAGTTGGTGTCTTGGTGATATCTTCAAAGGGCATTATTAAATGTTGATGAAAAATGACTCGTGTCTTGAGTCACTTTTGAAACATATTTAACTGTGGAATTCTGTTGGGATCCAATACTTTAGTGCTGCTATGATCACACCCACCCGATGATAAACAAAAACACAGTTGGTGCCTCGGTGATATCTTCTAAGGACATTATTAATTGTTGATGAAAAATGTCATGGGAGTCGCTTTTCATAAATAAGATAAATATAATATACTTTATTAATATATTTGTGGATGCATGATTAATTGTTGATGATCGACATTTACGTTCATTGGTACAACGCTATCTTGACTAATGTGGGATCTATGCCATGTCCTGCTGTGAGATTGTTTGTTTCATTTAAATATTGAACATTTTTTGTTAAGGGTCGCCACCTAATCACCCATATTTACCTTTTTTTTTGTCCCCAAAGGTTGACTCCATCTATAAGCTAGTCCAACCGTGAGATTGGGTATAGATTATACATTAGGTTGTGGCCTAGGGAAAATGTTAGGCCCTTCAAGACCCTCAGTTAAATTGACCTTCTTAATTTTTGATTTTTATTAAATAATAAATATCTATAAATACATATATTGAATATAAAATAATACTAAAATACATATTTTATCATTGAAAATTGGTCTAGACTTTTAATTGCAACACTTGTCACAAAAGACAAACAAACAGTGAAAAGGCGGGTTGAATAACACGATGGTCATTCCGATGCCTAAGTTAGGTCAAGGGCGATAAGCAGATGAACTTGGGAATAGAGAAAATCGAGTTCAAAGTAGAGAGGGAGTAATAGTAATTTCTACAGTATGAGAGTAAGTATGGCAAAAGTTTGGTCCGTTTACCTTCGAGGTTGGGGGATTTATAAGGGCTTGGAGTGGCCTTGGATTACGGGGCGTCTCCCTACGGTTGCATGGATCCCGGTACTCCATTCGAGATCATTGGGGAGCTGCCATTGTTGAGCGGGAGTCTTTGTGCACCACCAAAGGTTCTGATCCCGAGAATGGGGGGTTGTGTGTACATGGGGGAGCTTTTCGGTCATCTGATGTAGATCTGAAGGTTAGGTTCATAATAAACGCCTTAGGACTTCTTTGAAACGTGATTAAACATGCCTTTAATGGCCTCTGGTGGCTAACATGTGTAACCAACCAACCGCTTATCTGTAAATAGTAGCTTCAAGCACGCTTGTAACTACATGAAGGCATAGATATAGGTGTGCCTAGCTTGATGTGTTAAGATGAGAACACGTGTTCACTGAGATGCTAGATCCGTGTGGTGACACGTGTACCAATACAAGTACCTGATAGTCACCATCGACTATTTTACCAAATGGATTGAGGTTCAGCCCATGGGGAAAATAACAGTAGAGAAGGTGGAAGATATCTTCTGGCTTTCCATAATCTACAAGTTCGGGGTCTCAAGAATTCTGGTGACGCAGTTCATAAGCCAGTTGTTGAAGACTTTTATAAGAGGTTCGACATAGGGCACCGAAAAACTTCTGTCTGCCACCCGCAAGCAAATGGGTAGACAGAAGTCACAAATCGGACCATCCTGTCAGGGCTGGCTATAAGGCTAGACAAAGCCAAGACCCTATGGACGGAAGAGTTGGCGAGCGTCGTCTGGTCCTATAGAACTACCAGTCGCGCAACAACTGGCGAACCTATTCATGTTAGCATATGGGGCAGAGGCAGTGGTACCTGTAGAGGTCATTAAGCCAACCTACCGAGTGTCTCACTATTCCAAGCAGTCCAATGACAAGAACTTGTGTTGTGAGCTTGACCTCTAAGATAATGTCCGAGAGGAAGCAGTTCGTCAAGTAGCTGTCTATCAACAAAGAGTGTCTTGATACTACAACTACAAAGTACGAGAGCACCACTTCATCATTGGAGACCTTATTCTGCACAAAACTGAGGTGTCATAACCAACTCATCAAGGCAAGCTCATGCCGACATGGGAACAGCCCTACTGAGTGACGAAGACGACTTGTCTGAGCATGTTTTACTTAGAGACAATTCAGAGTTTAGCCATCCTACGGACTTTTCACTCCAATAATCTCTGTAAATACTACCAATGAATGTACACATGAGTTAAATCAATAAAGTACATTCCATTTCAAAAATTCTTGTCTCTATTAATTTATTTCATACTACCCGTCATAAAGGGTAGGGGCAATCTAGCCCCCAATAAAGTCGGCTACATGCATTTTATATGCCACAAGAACGCTACTAGTTCTATCAAAGTTGGCTGAGTGACCAAAATTCTCAGAGATTCCAACAAATGGACTCCGAAGCTTTCGTCCATTGCGGACATAAAGTACTTAGCCAATGAATTTCAATTCATATTTAGTTTAACAATGTCGGGAGATTGACAATGTTGTCCAAAAGGGGGTGACTTGTCACCAATAACCCCAAATCATCTTAAGTTTCAAATGCTACAAAATAGTCCATTAAAGTCGGCATACACCACTAGCCAAGGGGGGGGTGACTTATCACCTTTCTGAATTACATTAGCTATTACTATCTTCCCAACAAAGTCGGCACGCCGACATAACTGGCCAAAGTAAGGTGACTTGTCACCAAACCCAAACCTTTAACTCAGTAACTAGACTTGAAACATAAAAATAATTCAAGGTTTGCCGAGGAAAATCTTGAATAGCACTTGAATGGGGCAATTTGTACCCAACACAAAAAGTTAGAGTCAAAACGTTCCAGTCTCAAAATGTTCTTCTTCATTTTATGTTAAATTATTGTACAAACGGACATAGCAATTGAAGTTCAAAAAAAGAGAAAGACAAAAATACATTCAATCCGACATGAAGCTTGGCACCACACCCCCCCCCCCCCCCAAAAAAAAAAAAAAAAAAAAAAAAGAAGAAAACCCTTCATTCATTCTATTCTTCATTTTTTTGTTGGCTACTTCTGTGGAGCTGGAGGAGCCTTGTCTTTTATCGTCGGAGGAGTACCATTTAGTAGAAGAAGAGGAGGATCCTTTGGCAGAGGGGGAGGTAGCAGTGCCATCTTTCGGGAGAGGTGCTAGAGCCTTCTCTTTTCTCGGAGGAGGTAGAGGACCTTTTGGAGCAGGAGGAGGCAGAGGAATCGCTGACAAAGGCCTTACAATCATAGCCTTCTCTTTTCTCGGAGAAGTTGAATGCTCTTGCCAACATCCCTTGACTTGATAACAAACCGAAAAGAGCTTGCTAAGCCAGATTGATAAAATTGAAATTGAAACCAATTATTTTCATTAATGGTTTGGTTTTAGTCTATAATGATACAAGACCGAAATGATACTGCAATCTATAATTAATAATGCTATCCATTTTGTGTATTACTATAAATACCCTTAGATGCCCTTTTTCATCACGCGATAAGGTGGGTTGAGCTAACCCAGACTGGGATCGTCTTCTGCACTCTAGTATAGCAATCTCGAACCTGAGCATTGGGCCCTCCCAATGCTCAGGATCACTTCTGCTACATTGGAGCATAGTTAGTAAGTTCGAATATGGTAAAAAGTTGGATACAGATACATACAGGTATTAAACGGAGCCAAACTTTGATTTGGGGACTAGTAATCAGTTTTAAAAAAAACGTGTACAACATTAATACGGTACGTGTTTAATACGACAGTCTGTAGAATATTTGAGACCGAAAATATAGGCATATATTCACTATGCAATAAACATCTATAGCGTTCAACAAATAAAATAATAACATATAAATATAATTTATAAATAAAAAACCTTCCAAGAAATCCCATACAAAATTATCATCCCATCAAACATATAAAGTGAAAAATATCATTCCATCAAACATAAAGGCCAACTAATGTCGTTCTAGAGAACCTAACAAATAGGTTTCAGGAACCAATAATAAACCAGGACGACAGGCTTAAAGGAAAATTTCTGATTTCCCCAATAATCTAATAGATTTATATCCAGCTCTGAGTAATATTCTGGTCGAATGTTTTGGCATAATAGTGAGAAAACTCGGAATAGAACACTCAGTGAAAAACTCCAATAGAGAATCAGTAAATCCAACAGAATAAGATGCTGAAATCACAGCTTAAAGTAAAAAAAAAAATGATAGCAATTTTAGAAATCAGATTATAATCAGATTCTGAGAAAATTGCAACAAGATTAGATTTTGAAGCATCAATCAACTAAGAATCCAAACCGATGGCTAGCCCAGCTACCAGAACTGAAACCCTACAATTAGAATCTGGATTGGAGTTTCCAATGAAAACATAATCCAAAAGATAGCTTAATAATCGATTAACAGAGAATTTGAAATTGGAACTAAAAAGGTTTGGGACCTCAGTACTTACTTGACTAACAAAACTCGTAGGTAGACAAGATATGGTAGGAATTCTGAATCGCCACAGAATTGGAAACTAAATGCCAAAGAAAACAAAACACAAGATTCCTTGTACGCAGGCTAGAAGGAGAGCTCGAAGTGGCCGGAGTACCGTCGGAATATTGTCGGAATGCAGAACACCTCTGCCATAGAAGTCACAGTGCCGTTGTTCCACCATTGTTGGGATTTTGGGAACAAAACCTTAAGAATAAGGTTTTCTTTTACTTTGAGGAAGAAGTCACGATTTTGACCCTTTTTTTTTTTGTTTTTTTGTTTATTTTATAACTGTGAAAGTATTATACACGTTTAATACACGTATGACATATTAAACGTGTATAATACATTTCATCATTATAAAAAAAGGATAAATTTCACGTAAACCCCAAGAACTATTGCTAACATCATCTACCACCCACAGGTTTGGAAAATCATCTACTACCACTCATAATCTTTGCACCATTATTCAAAGAGGTCCACCCCGTTAACAAAGTCCCATTAGATGTTAATGTCAGCTCAAATGGAACTTTTCATGGACAATACTACCATTAGGGTGAAGGTAAAATACTATTTTACCCTCTATTCAAATTTTATGGAGGGAGTCTCTTTCCAGTCAACCCTAGCAGGAGAGACAACGCCATTTCATCATTCTCAAGCTCCAAGGGGACTTGCTCTAGTATTCTGAACGGATCCCTCCAGAGCTTTGACAATAACATGAGAAATGACGATGATCACTTGATGTATAGAATATCCGTAGATCATAATGGATGTGGTTACCATGTAATCAGTGGTGATGAAATGATCATTAACGGCAACGAGCTCAACATTGTCCCTCTGAAGAAGAACTCTGGCAACCAAACGACCAATCCTTCCAAATCCTGCAAACAAAAGATGTATAAAATTATGATACAAAAAAAAAAAAAAAGGATCGAACAAGCTCCATTACAAGATAACGAAAATGTACCATTAATTCCAATCTTGATATTTGGAGAACCTAAAAACAAATCGGGCTAGGAAAAAAAAAGTGAAAAATTTAGATTTAAACAAGAAAAATTTCATCTAGACCCCATAAAAGATTACTAACATCATCTACACCCACAAGAATATAAAAAATCACCTAGGTCCACTTAACTGACGGAAATCACTAAATTTGTTGAAATACAATTTTACCCCTCAAATTATAAAAATTAAAAAATTATGTTCATTTACTAATTTATCCTTCAAATCAAAATAATATTTGATATTCTCATTCAACGACTGATCATCATGACCAACCCTGGTTTCGCTATGGTTTTCAACCTGGCCCGCCCGATTTCGAATATCCATTTCAGGGTTCTTCCTTGCCTGATATGATTTCTGCTATTATTTTTTCGTGTCGTCTTTTTCTTCTTTTCCCCTTTCCTCATGATTTCTTTTTCTTCTACTAAAATATAAGGGAAAGTTGTGAATCCTTAGAGGGAAGCATGTATATCGGCTCTTCAATTCTCATCTTTGGATCTCAGATCGGTTTCGTATTCCCACGCCCCCAAGCTTTAATCCTTCGCTGAGATTTGATTTCAGGTTTGGTTCTATCCGATCCAGGTGATATTTTTGTTTCTGGTCCATTGTAGTAAGAAGCAATCCTCATGGACTTGGTAAGGATTTATGAATGAGATTCATTGGAGTTTCTTCCGTCGTAATTCTGTCTGTAACTTTAATTTCACGTGTTAATTCCAGATGCATTGACTAGATCACTAAAACACATTAAAAATTGGAGGAAAAAAAAACATTCTAAGAAGGAAAGCATTTTGTTTTGCTCTTATCTTATGGAGAAGGAACGATAAATATTAGCAAAGACGCATAGGGGAAAATGGCCCCAACGAGCCAGTCCGCACAGATCTAACGGAACCAGAGACGTGTCGGATGGGAGAAACACAACAGATTTGAAGAGAACCACCAGAAGAAAATTCAGATCTGAAGAATATTTTAGGAGTGATGCAGAAAACTTCAGATTTGAAGAAAACAAATTCAAGAACCGAAAAAAACAGTGGAGAAAAAACAAGATCTGAAGAGAAAGGAACCTCAGAGATTCAAAGATTTGAAGAAAAAGGAACCTCACAGATCTAAAGAAGGGCTTACAGGAGAAGATTACCCAAGTTGAGAAACAAAGTAAAAGAGAGAAAGAGAGAAAGAGAGAGAGAGAGAAAGAGAGAGGAAGCAATGCATAGGTGGAAGAGAGAGAGGAAGCAATGCACAAGTGGAAGAGAGGGATTTGGGTAAAGGGTTAATCATCTTTTCAACAGGCTAAAAGGGTATTATCATCTCTAAAATATTCCAATCCACCTGACGTCAGCATCTAACGAGAATCAACTAACGGAGTGGACTTTTTTGATTACCACAGCTAAAGTTTTGGGGTGTAGTATTTTTGCGGGTGTAGATGATGTTAACAATCTTGATGGGGTTTAGATGAAATTTTTTCTTTAAACAAAGATTGTAGGAAGAAAACACGAGTTCAGAGATGGAATTACCCATGATGAACAAATAAGGTAGCTAAGAGAGAAAAAGGAGATTAATTGTTGCAGACGAAATGGAGAGAAGATTGGAGAAAAAAGTAATGGTTGAAAGGTGTAAAACTGTATCCCTTCTTTAATAGCTTTAGAAACATGAATAGTTCAGAACTTCAGATTCAGACTTCCGGTGATTTTGTACTGATTTTGTAAATAGAGGAAGCAGATGAAGATCGAGCCCAAGAAATTGAAGCCTTAGAAATTGAAGATCAAAATATTCTACAAAATTAAAGCCGATCGGAGGATGAAACTAAGCAAAAAGAGGGGGGAAATAGAGAGAGAACGCTTGATTGAACGCAAAAGGAGATAGATCAGTAGTGAAAGTTAATGACGCCCTCTTCATTTTCTTTGTCTTCTTCGCTAATCTGTTTTGAGTCACACTAAAAAACCAGATGTTTTTGAGTACCTAGATGTGTTTTGAGTCACACTAAAAACTCCATATCTGTTTTGAGTCACACTAATCTGTTTTGTCCGATTTTTGTCCGTTGTTCAATGGGAGGATTAAGGATGACTCGTTTAAGGGTTCTTACCATGTTCAGTTGAATGTGTTTGAATACTACATGTTGTGGTTTGCTTATTATCCTTTGTGTAGGGACAAAAGTGTCAGTGGGGTAAAAGGAGGCAGTGACAGAGATAGTGATGGTGGGGTCGCTGTTGGTGGTTCTGGTGGTGGTGGCCTGGTCGGCGGTTACAATGGTAGCGTTACAAAAGGAAAAAAAAAAGAATGAAAATGAAAGGGTTCAATAGAAGGTCAAACTAGTAGAAAAACTTAATTTTAAAATTTTCAATTTATAATATGAAAGGTAAAAATGTCTATCAATATTTTAAATGATTTATGTTAGTTAAGTGGGTGCGGTTGGTGATTTTCCAAACCTGTGGGTGATAGATTGGGGTGCAAGTTTTACTCTGACAACCCGAACCCGCCCAAACCCGCCTTGAACCCTGGCAGGGTTGAACCCGGCCCAAACCCTGATAGGGTTGGGTTAGGGTTCAAATTTTTATCAACCCTAGTAGGGTTGGGTTGGGTTGGGTTAAGGTTGACCCCCTGGGTTGAACCCAACCCAACCAGACCCTATATATATTTGTGTTTGTTATATCTTTAAGTTATAATTGTTATATATATGTTATTTGACAATTTGTTGTATGTTTATGGGCCAATCAGGGTCATTCCAACCCTAAATCAGGGTTAACCCAGCCCAACCCGGCCCTGTCAGGGTCAATCAGGGTAGGTTAGGGTTAGGGTTGTATATTTTCTGACCCTGACAGGGTTGGGCTGGGTTAGGGTTAAGTTTAAATAGCCAGGGTTAGGGTTAGGGTTTTGATAAATCCGGCCCAACCCGACTCTGTTGCAGACCAAGTGATAGATGATGTTAGCAATATTTCTAAAGGTCTACGTGAAATTTTTCCTAAAAAAAACGTTGTGAGACTCTTTATGTATATTCGGTAAAATATGAAAAAACATTGAAAAATATGATACGCATATTATACGCATATAATACTCGTATTTACTAACTATGCAGAGGATCTTTTCCAGCTAACCCAGGTCCTTTGTGGGCGATCCAATTTGCTCTCCCTGTGAAAATGAATGAAAGCTCTGTCTTGTGTATTGCCATAAATACCCTTGATGAACAGAAGACGTTCACCCTCTGGTGATAGAATTCAAATCGTCTCCTCCCTGTACAGGGAGGAGGGAGACGCCCCCGTCGGATGACCGACACGTGGCTTTCGGAAAAATCCGAGCCCCACGTCCTAGCGGACACCCAGCCGACAAGCCGAGCCGATAGGGGGTGTCGGTTGGAACGTGGGGCTCGGATTTTCCTGAGAACCACGTGTCGGCCATCCAACGGGGGCATCTCCCTTCTCCCTGAAGTACAGGAAGGAGACGATTCGGATTCCTGGTGACATGGATTTATTTCTCATATATATATATATATATATATATATATATATATATATATATTTTTTTTTTTTTTTTTTTTTTTTTTTTTTTTTGTGGGGTGTAAAGTCTCAGAAGTAATCCGTTCTATTTCTAATTCGGATTTCAAATTTCCCCACCACGAAAAACATTTCGGAACTTTTCAGATCTTAAAAACCCTCTCTCATCGATTTCCTGCTTCACGCTTTCGCCATTGAAGCCTAGTGAAAGAGCTTCAAAATGCCTTCAACTGATGCAGAATTCGATATCAGGGTATGATCTCCCAAACTCTCCAGCAATGCCGTTTAAATTTGAACGCTTTGTTTCAGATTTTTGATTTCTTCCTAAATCGTTGCAGGCTTCTAATTTGTCCGGATTTGGCATCGGGTGAGTCTTTCATCGTTTTTTGTTTGAAGTTCTAGTGTTTTACTGTGTTTTGATCTCCTAGGGTTCTGTTTTGTCTTTCAGGGAATATACATTTGCTGATACTGGGAACTTGGAGCATTGTGCGAAGTATCTGAATCAGACGTTGGTTACATTTGGATTTCCAGCGTCTCTTGACTTATTTGCCACTGATCCGGTGCGTTACTGATTTGTTGGCTTTTCTTGCAACTACGTTTTTTCTCGACTGTGTTTCCTGATCTTATTTGAGCTGTTTTGTTTATGGTTCTTGCGGTAGGTTTCTATTGCCCGTACATGCAATTGCCTTTACTCTCTGCTTCAACAAAGACAACGGGATATTGAATTTAGGGAATCCTCGAATGAGCAGAGACAAAGGTGAAAGCCATTCTAGTCTGGCCGTCGCAGTAAAGTAGAAATTTTTTCGTTATGGGTACAATGTGTGTTGCGTTGTAGCAAGATCTGTTTTTCTCCATTATTACTTTTTATTGTAATGTTCTTATTTCTATTGTCTTGTAAGTCTTCTTTGAAGCTTTTCTTGAATATGAGACCCTAAAATTCTCTTCCATATGATAACGACTCTATCTAGCGTATACTGATCCCTTTGTGCATTTACAAACAGTCGTAGTACATCATGATATCCTAAATTTCATTTTCCTTAAGAAACTTGTATGGCATTTTATGTTATAGGTTGCTATCTGACATATCAAGATTAGAGGGCAAAGTTGAGAGGCTTGAGGCACAGTTAGCAGCCAAAGATCGGGAGTTGGCCACTCTTACGCGAAATGTTTGAGACTAAAAACTTTAGACTTAATGCTTAGTTTCATTACTACTATCTATCATTTCTTGGGCTATTTCTCTTATGGTGTTCTATATGATCAGGAAGCAAAGGCCACTGCTGCTTTTAAAGCACAAATAGAAAAATTGCAGCAGGAACGGGAAGAATTTCAAAGAATGGTTATAGGCAATCAGGTTAGGAAATATGCTTTGCCATCCCCCCTTTTTAGCCCCCAATATTTTCTGCTTGCAACATTGACATGACTTGGTTCTGAGTCCTGACAAATATTAACCTTGATCATTGATACTTCTAAAGCAAGTGCGAACTCAACAAATACATGAAATGAAGAAAAAGGAAAAGGAGTACATAAAATTGCAGGTACGATCCTCTTCATTTTCTTTCCATCTTTTTTTCGGGACTATTTGTTTTTGTTTTAACTGATGGGGCTCACGCAGTGAGATCATGATGTCTGGATGACAAATGGGCTGGTTAAAGTGGGCGCCCACCCTGCTCTTCCCCGAGGGTTTGGGTATGGTATGACTACCAGGTAAGACTGGGGTATGGTCTTTGAAAATCCCATGCTAATGCCTCCGCCCCATTTCACCCTCTGGGGTACCCACCATGGTTTCCTTATAAAATTAGGAATCCTTGTGCATGTCTGTCTGGGTGGGTTGGGTATGGTTTTGCAATATTAAAGAGGTTTGGGTGTGTTATTGGTTATAGCTGTTACGAATCTGCGTCCTTGTTGTGAATTTACAAATATAGGGCACAATGAATTCTTTATAATGCATATTGCTTTGCAGGAAAAGTTGAACCAAGTGTTGATGGAGAAAAAAAAGGAATCCAGGTCAGGCATGGAGATAATGAATTTGCTTCAGGTATTCATTGGTCAATTATTTGTAGCATGGAAGTGTGGTGTAGTTTGGAGCATCTGATCACATTCTATAACCGTGTCGATGATGTCTACAGAAAGAAGGGCGACAACGTGGGACATGGAATGGGAAGAAAGCAGATAACGACTTCTCTAAGATGATTGTATGATAGATGGATATGACATTTTCTTTTTTAATTTTGATTAATTTAGGATTGACAATTAGTGTGATGGCACTGGAGATTTGTGGGCTGGAAATTAGATTTCTAAGTAGAAGTGTAATGCACTTTGGTGTTTAGACTTCAATACATGTTAGGGGTGCTAATCCTGGTGACTGAGCATTTATTAACTCTTTTTTTCTAGTGTTTCTGTAAAGTCAGACCTTCTGCGTAACTGCAGGTGGATGCCTATGAGGTGAAGAAGCAAGAACTAATGGCAGAAAATGCGGACTTAAGAGCTTTACTGCGTTCAATGCAGGTATTATGTGAAATTGTGAACGTCTTTGCTGTTGTTACTTGTTACTGTTAATTCATTCATGCTTCAGCATTTTGTAGCAATATATCTGTGAACGGAAGTATGCTTAACAATTGTTACAAGAAAGGTCGCTTTATGTTTATGGGGTTCCTCTTCTGATCTTGAGAACATGGAAAATATGTTTAGTCAGCTGAGATGTTGTTCAGAGAAAATTCAGTCATTATGTACCACCAGATTCATATAAGAGGAGAGAGAGGGGGGGGGAGAGCTCCAAGAACTATTGTTATGGGGTGATGTTCTGGAAGGCTGTAACCCCATTAACCCATCCGTTTGGGGAGCAGTTGGCCATCACTGGGTAAAATTTTTGTAAATTTCGATGAATAAATTTCGCATATAATATATCGTTTTTGATTTCGTGGGAAACTAAAATATTTTGTTAATTTCAGCATTGTGAAATGCTGATAGTAAGAAGGTCATGGGCACAAACCATATTGGAAGTCAATTATAAGTAAATTTGTAACATTTGTATACAACAAATATAGCATGTATATAAAATGGGAAAATGATCCTCACACCGTTAGCATGGGGATCTTTTCCCACACCCTCTCACATCTGTGACATTCACTCTTCTCTCTAACCATGTGGGCTTCCTATTGACAAAACTGTTTCTCGCATCCCCATTGGTGTGGCTTGGAAGATTCCACCCAACATTGGATTTATGGGAAACCCTCACCCGTATAATATTTATAGATTTAGGTGCTAGTTTGAAAGTTCGACCATCTTGGTTTTAGAGCAACATGTCACGACCTACGACCCGCTACATGGATTATCCGCTTACGTGATTTGCGGGCTAGCACATGGGTTGGCCCATTGGACTAAGGAAGGTCCATTGGAACTCTCTACACAAGAAATGGTGTAGAATTCTTCTAGAATCTAATTGTATATGAGTTCTCTAGATTTCTCTACTAAGGAGGTGGGAATGTTCTAGATCCCTTACTAGAATGTTCCTAACCGTTAGATAGGAGACATGTGTATAGATCCTAACCATTCGTTGTATTCATTGGTGCCTATAAATATGACTAGTCTCATGTGGCTAAGGCACTTTACAATCAAGCAACTAAACAACTATTGTAAGAAGAGTTCTCTTTGTAATATAGTTCTTTCATTCAAGATCTCTTGTGTGCTCTCTTCTTTCCTAGCAAGGGTTCAAGTTGGACTTAGTGCTACACAAAGGCTTGTGAGCAACTGAGTGCCTGCACGGTTGGCTTAGTTACACTAAGGCCGTTACAAACCGCCTTGGTCAGATGATCATTGACAAGTCATTGGATAATGGGAAAAATGGTTCAGGGTTTGGTTGACATTCCTTAATGATAATTGACAAGTCCGACTTGGCCAGTTTTTGATATGCTGCTGTGAGGAATATTCCTTCTTTCATTATCAAAAGCAATTTAATTTTGCAATGAAAAAAGATGATGTACATAATCTAGACTCGGTATCTTTAGTCAAGTCTCTCAATGATCAGAATTGAGCCAAATCCATTTAAAATTAACAACATTTGGTTGCTCAAATTTTTGACTTCAGCATCCAAGGGAGAGGCTGAAGGAGTGGAATGAACAGGTGGTTCGAAAATAAAACCAGTAAAGCTCCTTTAATAGCACTGCAATTATGCCAAACAAAACCTGTGTTTTGTAATTTTACAAGTTTCAACATAATCTTGGCACAATTGGTCAAACAAACTGGTTTCAGTCTGTAGGTGCATTTCTCACTGGGGTTCCTTGCATATGTTTTACCAATTAATTGTCATATAGGAGAATATTAGGTCAATGAAATTTTATGTTATGCAGTTTACCAATGTACATATTTGTCAATTTGTTTGACAAAATACTGATGTTGACCCTGATCTAACCTTTGCGTGGTTCTATAAGACGTCCCTAAAGTGTACTGATGCACGTTATAGTTTTTTTTTCACTTCCTTTCTGACTCATTACTTTATGCACCTACACTGCACATTTTTTTCTTGGATGATTATTCATTTTCACCAATACTCTTAACAGTTAAAAAATCTTTTAGTTTGAAATGGACATCTTGAATGGGCTTTTGGGAATTTATTGTTTCATTATTTCTACCAGATGGATATGCGTGAATTTTTAAATGCTCCCAATGGGTCATCAAAGCAAACTTTGGCTGTCAATGAAAGACCTGATGTGGATCCCCCACAGTCCCCATTGGGTGGTAGGACGGTATGGTCAACTACTCTTGAATGATAGAAATGGGTTGTTGCTCAATGTTAGATGTGACGCTGATGTTTCATTTGATTGCAGGATGTCTTTGACCTGCCTTTTCACATGGCTAGAGATCAAATAGAAGAGAGTCTGCGAACTAAGATGGCTTCTATAAAGGTTAGTATGTTTTTCCCTCTTCGCTTTATGTATTCATGGTTGCAATTCTGTATCCGTGAATTACTTTTGTTTTCATATATCCTTGAAATATGAGATTAGTTATCTATCGTCTATTGTGAAGGAGCGCATGATTCAACTGCAAGATGCACAAAAGGGAGCGGAGGTCACTTCTGAAGCAACTGAGAGAGAGCTTGAGCTTGAAGCTCAACTTGTTGAAGCTAGAAGCATCATCCAGGAACAGGTATCTCTTTGTTTTTGTTAAGCAATTTGAAAAGTGAAATTTGTGCCTTGTTTTTAAATGCCAATTTTTTGAATTCTAATTTTCGGTGAAAGGAACTGTCATCGGATCTGCTGCAGTATACAATTTGTTTTGTGTTTTGGTGAATGCTGTGGTATATTATATTTATCATATTGCTCATCATTTTTAGAATCTTGCTCTTATCCTTGTCACCCTTCCAAGTTCCACATACTTTTAACTATTATTCTGAAGAGAATCCCAACTCAGGATGTTTTAATCATTTCAAGATTTAATGCATAAATGAGTGTTTTAAGTTTTGGCATAATTACTTGACTCGCTTTATACTATTGGATGGTTCGTAGTTGAGTTCTGTTATTAATAGCAACAGAAAAACAAATGAATGTTTTTCTCTAGTTCTTACGTCTGCAGATATTTGACTACCATCTAGTATGTTTCAGGCATTAGTAGGGAATTTTTGTATTTGGGCCCTTATCCCATTGTGTAGTGCTTGTTGAGGGTTCCCAACTCTCATTGGTTAGGTGTCTTTCTTATACACCGTCTTTGTATTTTTTTCTCATTAAAATAAGTTAGATTATTCTTAAAAAAAAAAAAAAAAAAAAACTACTATCTAGTTTCTCCTTTCGGGTAGTAACTTGCTCTTGAGGGAGAAACTGTGTACTTGTTGACCAATCCCTTTTTAATTAGATTATTCATACAATTGTAGATTTTTATTCCTTCTTTTCTGAAGAATATAAAATTTAGTCCCCATAAAACCTCAAATTTGTTTCATTAAAAAGGGTGTCATGATCAAGATTGCTATAATCCAACTCATCCAAGATAAAGAAATAGCTTTCTGCTGTGTCATACTCAGTAGAGACCAAATACAATTTTGAAGAGTTTTAGTAAGAACTTTATTTTTTTTTTTTGGGGGGGGGGGTATTGAGTGTGATGGGTAAGATCATTGAATTAAGATTGCTTCTAATGCAGGCATCGATAATGTTCTAATGCAGGCATCAATAATGTCTAAACATCTTTCAAAGTCTGAGAGGCCAAGGTACTCGTACAGACTTTTTGATACTTTTTTCTAATATTTGTTTTGTTATTCAATCACGTATTTTTAAATTTTTATGTATTTATGTAGGAGAGTTAATGGACACTTGGATACTGATAGGGAGTCACTTCTCTCTTCGCCTACTGAGGTCTGTACTTGAAATATTCTTGAAAAGTTTTCCCTCTCCCTTTCTGAGCTTTGCCTCTGGAGAATGAGTGTCAAAATGACAACCGTGTTTCAAAACCCACCTGGGATATTGCCCAAATATCTTCTCATGTCAGCACCCTTGGATTGAACCCAGGTGGTGTGAGAAGCAGACAGAAATACTCAACTATCAGGCTGTTTGGTTTGGGTTAGATCATGGTCTAACTCCATTGCTTGTTTGGAATCTCTCTAGAAGACTTTTGACTTCTTGATTAATTTGCTATTAATTTTTCCCTTAGTTGATTGGTATTAGTGAGCTCTTTTTTAATAGGGAATCATATTTCCCAAGGCTTAAAAGCTTCCTTAATTTAATAGATTTTAAATTTAGTAATTAAAATATTGAACACTCCAACTCTGTCTCTGGAACTTAAACATGCATTTAGTGAGATAATTGCCAAGTGATTAGGAGACTTAATTAATAACTATTAGGCTATTACTTGTCTTTCCAAAAGGATAATGTAGTTTGAGTTAGTTACTGATATTTTATAAACACATATGTATGCATGTATTATGTATATCCTATATGCTGAGGTCGTTGGGTTCTACCCAAACTGAATCGACAGGGAAACTGGGTCACACCAAACTGAGGCCTTTCTCGGATTCTCTACTGTGGTTGTGTTTTAGAACATTGAAATGACTGGTTGGAAGTTGCAGCCGGAACCTTAGCTAAGATCTTAGTCCTGAATAAGTGTAGCTCTAGATTCATGTAATAAATTTATTGACCTTCAACTTAGTAATGAGTATAATATGTAAATAAACTGTGAAGACGTGTTATGGCCTGGACTGCAGCTTGATCCATTCACTGGGCTTGTCATAGGATCATAGCATGGGCTTAAATTATGAACACTTGATTTTAGATCTGTTAGTGGTTTTACTGGCCTTGTTGGACTGGATTCATCTGGTTATTTGGATGGTTCATCTGATCTTAGTGTGATTCCTGTCTGGGTTCAGATCATGCCATGAAGAAATACTGTTTATTGCTATGACAGTTAACTTTGGAATGTCAATCCAGCTGCTAAGTGCAGTGGATCCCATAGTGTAAAGCAGTGTCTGAGACCCAGTGTATCAATGGCTGGATTACTGGTCATAAGCTATGATGTTAGCTAAATCACTCATCTTTTGCCATTTGCATCCTTTCTATGGTCAAGTGGTCCAACCAGCTTTTCCAGTCCAAATTCAGTTTTAAAAGCATTGATTGTGGATTGGTTAATTCAATAACCATTTCACTTTGAACATTTGTTAGACTGTTTAAAGAGGGTTCTTATATATTCCTGGTGCTCTGGTACAAACAAAACACCAACTCATTGATTTCCACCATGGTTGGAAGGTCAAATGGAAAAGCTTAGTTTGGCTCATAAAAAGGTCTAGTGGAATTTTGTAAGTGTTCAATGGTTGGGTCAGAGGACCAATTGTTCATTTAGGAGTATTGCTTTGTTTCTGTGTTTGGAAATCCTGTGCTAAGGCATGCATTGGTCTTACTGCTGCTTCTGTCATCTAAGGCTCTAACGAGATACTTAACTGCATCCTTTCTGAAAATTATGAAACCTTATCAGTTTTGTTAAGGCTAACATTGTTTTCAATCTATGTTGGTCAGGGGGTATAATAGGCATCAGATTAGGAAGATTTTTCGAGGCCTGCCCAATTATGCTTCTCAATAGCTGACAAGGGGGTAGACATTGTAAATTTATTACAATCAGAGTATCAACAATGATGAATCACTTTGGACATTGTGGAGATATTGTAGACGCTGTAGTTGTAATCTGAGATGTTCGTTGTTAACCATGATTCCTGAACTGCTTTTTGCAGTTTACATAGTGGATTCTGAGTTTCCCTGCTCTTTCTCTTCCTTATGCTGACAAACTGCATTACAACCATAGGTATTTCATTCCCACACCCTTCTTTAAAAAAAAAAAAAAAAAAAAAAAAAATTTACTTACCCCCCCCCCCCCCCAAAAAAAAAAAAAAAAAAAAACCCATATGTATTATTCAACTATTCAGAATTTAAAATTCCTCGGTAGTTTCTAGTGAAGTCAAGACTTGGTTGGCTTTGTTGAAACGATCTAGATCCAAACTAGATATTCTGGCCTGATCTCTCTAAATGAGTCACTCTTTTGGGTGGGGAATTGCAGTGAAATAGAACTGGGGATCCGGATCTCTTCACTCTCATATAATGACCTGTAGCGTCACACTGACACTCTCTCCTCTGACAATCTTCAACTGAATGAATCGTCTCCCACCTTCTCATAGGTCTGAGTGGTCTGATTTCTCACACTTAACATTGTGTGAACCGTTACTCTAAAATATAAATATAAAAATCTTTGGTGATCGATAATTTTTGGGTATCACTAACTGTACCTACATTAGTGGTACAGTTTTGCAACTCCATGTCTCCACCAGCCTATGTTTGCTAAATGGTAGGTGGTTCCAAATTCTTGTGAGATGTAAGGCCCACTCTCTCGTATGTTTTAAGTTTTAGACCAATCTTTGAAGCTGGTCACAGCTTGGCCATCGAAGTAAGACCTGTCTCCTAAAGTAAATGGTTCTTCGAGGGGAGTTTGATAGAAATATAATGCTGTGCATGGGTAATAGAGGGGAGAGAAGAGTGCTCTCCCATCAGTTGTGGTAGAGGAGGCAGTGGTGGTGGCGTTGACCATCTGAAAGGAAAAAAAAAAAAAGAGTAAAGAACTTGGCGGAGTAGAAGGCTTTGGTACCATTTAGAAACACAATATATTTAGGGTATAACAATTTCATTATCTCTTGAGTTGAATACAATCGTATGAGATATTAAATAGATACGGTAATGGTGCTGTGATAAGGTATTCTTTAGGGAACCGTGGGAGAAATTTTTCCTTTTTTTTTTTTTTTTTTTTTTTTCCTACTAAAGATCACCAAAATATGAAAATACTCTTTTTTTTTTTCTACTAAAGATCACCAAAATACTCTTTTTTTTTCTCCCTCATACCTCGTCTGCTGGGCCTGCTACCCCTCTCGTCTCGACTGCTAGGCCTACTCCCCCTTATGCCTCGGCTATTGGGCCTACACACCCTTGTGCCTCGACTGTTGGGCCTGCTACTCCCTTTCCTGGACTGCAACCCACTCCCCTTTTGATGATTCAGGGCCTCTTGTTAACTTGCCTACTCTTTGGCTCCCCTCTTGAGAGACTTCCTTATGTATCCAAATCCTCTTCTTCCAGAGGTTCGGAAGAAGGGCGGTACCCCTGTTAGATGGCTGACACATGGAGCTTGAGTGCATCTGAGCCCTCCATCCTAGCCGACACCCCCTTGTCGGCTCGAATGGAAGACTTGAATTCAGAGGAGTCCTAGGTGTCGACCATCTAATTGGGTTGCCGCCCCTCCTCCCAAACCTCTGGGAGGAGAGGATGTGGATCCCTTCCCTATCTGCTCCCTCTTGCGATTAAGCCATGTCTTGTGGCTTCTGTCAAGTCCGCTCAGATGGGATCTACACAGCCTAGTAAGCCTCCCGCTCTCCCCTTATCTGGTCAAATTCATCGTCTCCCCTTGGTGTTTTAAACCATCCTTTACCCTGGATCCTTATTCAAAGCCCTTTTTCTATCCTAAGACTGCTCCTTTGTCTAGTGGGCTTGCCTGCCCCTGCCCTTCCCTCCCCCTTCCCCCCTAAGACTGCTCCTTTGTCTAGTGGGCTTGCCTGCCCCTGCCCTTCCCTCCCCCTTCCCCCCTCCTCTTTGGCTTTGGCTGGCTACCATGGTACTAATAGCCTAAGCTCTTCCTCTCCTCGGCCAGTTGTTAATTGCAGCAACTTGGCTGTCCTTCATGGTGAAATTGAAGCCATGGATCTTGATCCGCTTCATTCTTGTGATGCCAACAAGGGAGATAGGATCCCAAATTCAAAGAGCGTGAATAATGAAGAAATTGATAGTCATTTTGAGGATGATGTGGCTGGGAGTAAGAGAGCATAATCGGAAGCGATTTTACAAATGTGGTTAATCAAGATGGATTTCCGTATCAAGAAGATCATAGAGGGAAGGAGTTGTATTGCACTCGTTATAGAGCTGTAGTGCTTACAAAGAAAAATAAGGCACTCATTAGTTCTTCCTCTCCGATCTTTGTTAGAAGGAGTAATCACTCCCGAAGACCTTTCGACTGTCTTCATGATTCGTAATGCTCCTTGTGTAATGTTTCGCTTTTGTTTTAGCTTTCTCTTTGTTCGCTTGTTTGTTGGATCAGTGTTTGATCATGGGCCGGCTCCCTCTTGTTGGGGTCTTTGGCCTTGTTTAGTCTTTGTTGTTGGCCGCTTTTGAGGTTGTCTGTTGGATCTCTCGAGGGTTTAGGTTGTACATGTTTTCTTTTCTTTTGGGTTAATAAATTATCTATTTATCTAAAAAAAAAAAAAAGACAAAAATATGTACAAACGAAACCGTCTACAAATCCCAAATAGTAAAAACACAAGCAAGAGTATCAGAGCTGTCCACCTTTGGAAAAGAAGCCAGAACCTCATGGAGAGAAAAGAAATCTAATAAAAAAGGAATCTTTGACATTGTTGTGCATCTCCAAAAACATTAGAAGCAACAAGTAACAGATGAAATTCCCAAAAAAAAAAAAAAGTGTCCTAAACATAGCAAAGATATTTTTCCGAAGAATCCGCCACGTTTGCTTGGCGAAAAACAAGTGTGAAATCTCCCAAGTTGTAGCAGAAAGATAATCCTAATAATGACTCCACAACCAATTGTCATAAAATACTAGGGAATCTAATCAAGCCACTTTGAATACTTACGACAATAGAAGTTGAATTAGGTTCAAACCAAAAAAATTCGGGCTTGCGTATTCTTGGCATAATGGAGACTACTAAAAAAGACTTCCCCCCAAAAATTTGAATGCACTCCCAATCACTCGTGTGACTTATACACCCCCTAGCTGCCGAGTGTCACGGGTCACCCAAGGCATAGCCATCAATATTTATTTTCAGCCATCCCACATTCGATGTAAGCCAAAAAACTTCTAGGATTTTATTCGCACGAGGAGGAATTGCAACAACTTCCAATTGTCGGCCTAACAACAAATTTCTTACCATATTTAATAATGATACTTATTAGATATAGTTTTTATTTTACTTTTCAAATGCAAAGGATTTAGATGCAAATTCTAGAGGGAATTAATAACCAAATATGAAATTATTTGGAAATTAGTTATATAGTCATGTGCTGTAATAATTATAAAATGTTTCTTTTCTACATTTGAAAATTTCACTTTCCTTCCTTTTTAATTTCCCTTGCAATCAAATAGAACCTTAGACTCTCAATGTAGAGGGGAAAAAGACGCATTTTGCTTCGTTCATTGAGCACGGAATTCAACCGAATGTGCACATGCTATGGAATTTAAATTTGTACAATTATACATTTTGGCTTTCAGTTTGGAAACATAAATACATACTGTACAATTTAAATAATTGTTTTTTTGGAAACCATATCAGTTTAAATAAATTATATATATATATATATATATATATATATATATATATATATATATATATATATATATATATATATATTATATATATATATATATATATATTTATATTTATACTTGAGAGATTAATTATGAGACCTACCAATGCATGACCATCACAGAATGGATTAGGAATTAATTGGATCATGGAGTTTGGAAAGTTTCAGGATCAATTAGATCTTGATTTCTACACATTGAAAAGAAAGGGGGTTGTTAGTTCAATGTCGCCTCAGAAGAAAAAAAAAATCTTGAAAACCCCCATAACGCAGTAGTTTAGTAAGATCAAATTTTGTGGACAAATAGATTCTAAACTCTTATGTTGGCATATTAAATTTCAACTTAATAAATAGAGTTTTGTCACATGACAAACTAAAGCATTGGAAACTTTAAAACTATGCATTGGAAATTTCAAAACTATAAAAAAAAAGGTGTGAACCACCGGAGGAGATGTATAAATGACTGAATTTTGATATTTAAATATATTACATCACAAGTCTAATGTTTAGAATTATCACATCATCAATTCAGATGAGAAAAATAAGGTATCAAATCAAAGAGATACCTAATTCTTTCCTGGTGGGTCATAGAGAAACTTAATTTTCCTAAAAGGAATATGAACTTTGTCACTGGAAATGTAAGAAAGGAAATGGAAAGAATAGCTTTCCATCTTCTGGAGGACACGGCAGGCTGACGCCCTAATGTTACGCCTTCAAATTTACAAAGAGCACATGAAAATAAGGCCAATTTACCCATGCATTAACACTTTTGCCAAAAGGTCAAAAGAGAACAATTTCTTTACACTAGCAGCTGTAAAGGCATAGAAATCCTCTCCCCCCGAGTTTAGGTGGGAGAATTGGTAGCCTAGATGGATGGTCATCACCTGGTTCTCGGGTGAATCCGAGCCCTCTATCCGAGCTGATACCCCAGTCGACAAGCTGAGCCGATAGGGGTGTCGGCTCGGATGGAGGGCTCGGATTCACACGAAAGCTAGATGACGGTTATCCATCCGGACCGCCAACTCTCCTACCCAAACTCAGGCGGGAGAGGATGTGGATCCCCTGTAAAGGGTATTTCTACACCCATACTGAAATTATACCATGGATAACATTGGAATTTTATTGGGAGGTAGATCCGAATTTCTCCTACTCATATACCAATTTTCAATTCAAAACAGAGTTTGAAAAATTTTATATCACTATCTTGAAAAATTGAAGTGCAGATAGAGGGTGGTGCATGGTCAGTTATACATGGGAGAGTATGCTGTTACATGTGGGGGTAAACGATTAGGACTGAATCAGAAATTTAATGTGTGTTTGATTCATGCGGATACCTAAGTAGTTATAAGGATATAATTGAAATTGCCACACCACCTTTCAAGTGGTAGAAGATTGACAATGGATGTGAAGAGACCCTCCATGCCAATAGTATAGAGAATCCTCTAATTATTTCCAAGCTATTTTTCAAGGAAAAAAAATATTCTTCCCCGATTGCATTTTCTAGCGCTTAGATGAGTGGTAAAATGATCAACTCATTCCTACCATTTGGATGCTTATGTCTGTAATCCCATTGGCCCTTGTGCGGCTCCTTAACCTTTTTTTTTCTTTTTTTAAATTTTATTTGTGATTTTAAGCGAATTTCAAGTTTATTTATCTAGTCAAAAGACCAATAAAGGTTCCAAAGGAAATAAAAGTCACGTGGCAATGTCTACCTTGTTCAATCTAATCTTCCATGGCCGAAGTCAAAGTAAACTTAGAAATATGAAGTACGTTTGGATCCAGATGGATTTTTTTTATTTTATGTCTGGAATATGGATCCATATGATTACATGTATGGAAAGGAACGAGTTCTGTTAATGCAAACAACAGGGAACATGATCAAACCTAAAAAATGTTCCAAGCAAATATGAAACAATTTTTTACGTGGTTTATATACCAATGCGATGTGCTACTTTTGCAAACAAAAAAGAAGATGATTCATTATATAAATTGAAGTAATACAATGGAGTTCTCTCAATAACACCCAAAAATATAACAATGAACTTTGTCTCAAAACCTTAGCTCTAAAAAACCAGTACAAACTTGTCTCTACGGCTAGCGCAACAAGATACGAAAATAAGTATACATCCTCTTCAAGTCGGGTTGATCTATCGGGTCAGGTTGAATCGTGTCGATCCACACCCTTTGCTACCATCACTGACCTTAAAAGATTACTCATTCAAGTCGTCACCAAATTTTGTTGGACTGGATCAATCTTCAAAAAGGATATAATAATTTGAGACACAAAACAAGTTTTTTGAGAGAAATTTCAACCCGTAATGAAGGATGAAGTGCCAAAGTCTTAACACTTTTTTTTGGTAAGGAAGAAAGATGTTTATTGACGTGCTTGGCACCTCGAGGTCGAATTACAATGAGTTTGGATCCTAGGATTGGAAAGAGGCTGAACTATCATACACATCAATTATGGATCCACATCCTCTCCTCCCAGAGGCTCAGGAGGAGAGGGGGCTGTCCTGTTAGATGGCTGACACCTAAGGCTCGGATGAATCCGAGCCCTCCATCTGAGCTAACAAGCGAAGCAGACAAGGTGGTGTCGGCTTGGATGGAGGGCTCGGATTCGTCTGATCCCCAGGTGTTCGCCATCTAATGGGGCCGCTGCCTCTCCTCCTGAACCTCTGGGAGGAGAGGATTTAGATACCGTCAATGATAGGGCCATCCTGACAAGAGAGTCAGCAGAACCGTTTTGCTCCCTCGAAATAAAAGAGAAATTACATATTTCAAAATAAGATTGTATGGGCACAACATCCTCTAGAGACTAGAATTATTGTACATGCACCACCCAATTCCAGCAGTACACATTCAACACCTTTCGAAATGACTTGGAGGAGGGCATACCGAACTGCTGAAGTTTCCCTAACAATCAAGTGAGGAAAAACAAACCGATATGAAGTTGGAAAAAATGGGTGTAACACCGGAATTGCAACAAAAGTAATCCATAACTGTCAAGAGATAAACGAATGCAAGGTCATGCTCATCGACTCATCTTGCATGCTTGCTTACCAAACCCAGTGAAAAAAGTGCAGTCAACATATTCAAATTCCAGAAACAATTGTCCGGAACAATAAATAATGAGACCATGTTTACCAAACAATAAGGAGGTGCAATGGATGGAATACGGCAAAGTTGGAATTCAGTTATCTAACCATATGTTAATCTGATCTCCATGATTAATCTGCTAATGATGCTCTTGTTGAATAACTTTTCGGCCTTCAAGAACACTACATCAGGCCCAGCTCGGTTTGTGACCCAATATCGTTGAATGAAAGTTGATATATGAATAATATATAGACTTAGGTTCTAATTTATATTTATGTTTTTGAGTTATTTATAATAAATTATTTATAAAAATAAATTATGAATCCTAAAGAAGTAATAATAGATTATCACAATAATGATAAACACCTTCTAACTGATTTATAGATTTTAGATTATATCAATTTATTTTAAATATTAATAAGTAACATAGATTATACTACTTATGTCATAATGTATTATATAATTAATTCTATAATACATACCAAAGGCAAAGAGAGCCTTAATAAATCTAACCCAAAGCGATTGCGGTTCCATTAGCAGACGCCAAGTGACTTAGGAGAAAACTGCTTGATTATGGAAAGATGGATCCTGGGCGGGATTTTAACCGGATGTACGGTTAAATTTTGAATTTTATTTTTAAACATCCATTGGATTTTAGATCGGATTCAAATTTGGATAATGGTGTATCTGATTTGAATTTGATCCATTTACATCCTTAATCAAACGAAGCCTAACCAAGCACATACACGGACTACACAAAAAACCAATTTAATTCGAAAGATTTTAATTGAGCAGCACAGATGATCCAGCAAAATTGGTAAGAGACGATTCTAACAAGTTAGGGCAAAAATAAGGTAACAAGACCGATCCCGTGTTCGATTCTATGCACCTGGACACTACTACTCTCCTTTCTCTTCTCTTTATCTCTCATTTCCTCATAATTCTTTCATCTCCTCTCTCTTCTCTTTATCTCTCATTTCCTCATAATTCTTTCATCTCTCTTGTTGTGTTACTTTTCTTTCCAATCGAATGCCTGTTTGTTTTTCTCTCCCTTTTTCATTGATTCACAATGTCCAAAAACGTGTTTGGTCAAGCTTTTAGTGACCTCAAGAAAAAAGAAAAAAAAAATCACTTTATAATCCTCCAAAAAAACTTGAATCATGGGAGTTGGAACAAGGAAGGGTTCCTTTGGAACGTAGATTTAATTTACGGTATCAGAATGAGTATTCGTATTGATATTGGTATCAATATCAGATATCAATATCAAATACGAGTATTAGTCAGATATCGATCATATACTAATGTGGCATACTTTTTTAGTATCGATTAGATATCAATCGATGTTGGCCTTATCGGCTCATTTCAACTAGTATTAGTTAGGTATCAATCCCCATATTGATTCAATAAAAACAAAACAATACCACATTGACTAAGTATCCATATCGGTCATGAACGATTCCAATTAAGCCAGATGTATTTACAATGGCCGTTAATTTGTTATCACAACGTGGAAAACCTTGTACTTATTCCAACTATAAAAATCAATCATTTGCTTTTGGGGCCATCTCAATTAGAATATAGAGATTGGACCACCGGGCCCGGCGGCAATTAAGGAGTCTTCCGATTGCCAAATTCTAAAATTTAGGATTACTTTTAAAAGTAGATAGGGGTAGCTAAAAAAATTCAATCCAAAACCGAAGCTTTCCAAAAAAGACTGGACCAAATCGAATCAAAATTTATTGGACCAAAATGGGGGCTAATTGGACCAGAACAACCGATGAGATCGATCCAATAGATCAAAACCGAATCAATGACAACCTGATATTGGATCAGTATGAGTCCTTTAAACTAATTTTTTAATAAACTAAAATATAGTAAACTAAATCGGTACTAAGCCGCTACTAGACCGGTAAGAGCGTATTACTATTAATATCTATACATATTAGAAACCGAACCTATTACCTGATAATGGACTCATAAGATCCCATTAAATCAACTGATCAGCCCATAAAAAAAATAAAACCAAAATTAAACATTTTTTTTAATTATTTGGTTTTGGGATTTGTCGATCAAAAACCGATTCAGACTGGACCGAACCAACCAATTAACATCCTTACCTTAAGGTCTCTTTTGGAAAGTTTCTTTGTGGCAAAAAAATACTAGGAATATTCTTCATAGATTATTCTAACATTTAATCATTCAATCTTCTACTTTTACCAAATAACCTATATAGAGACAACGTAAAAGGAAGGAAAAGTTTTTGTCATTCAATCCTATCCTAAAGCTTTGGTTGAAAATTCTTCCTGGTTAATAGCTTGGGATCATTATAAATAGCATAACCTTGTTATCTCATTTTGTATCAAGATCTCTCTTACAATATTCAAGATGAGATCATATAAGCTTCACTTAGCTTTTCTTTTTTTCATTGCCTTAGCTTTCTTCCATGTCTCCCAAGCCCAAAATTCTCAAGAGGATTACCTAACAACCCACAATTCCGCTCGTTCTGAGGTCGGTGTTGGATCAATGACATGGGATGACACAGTAGCTACCTACGCTCAAAACTATGCCAACCAGAGGGCCGAAGATTGTAATCTGGTGCATTCTGGCGGAAGCTATGGTGAGAATCTAGCTTGGAGTTCCGGTGACATGTCGGCCACAGATGCTGTGAATATGTGGGTCGCTGAGAAAACTTACTATGATTATAATTCCAATTCTTGTGCTGAGGGCCAACAGTGTGGGCACTACACACAGGTGGTTTGGCGCAACTCCGTTCGGCTTGGTTGTGCTAGGGTTCAGTGTAGCAGTGGCTCGGGGACCTTCATCATCTGCAACTACGATCCTCCAGGCAACTATGTAGGTCAACGCCCTTATTGATTCCCTATATATATTGAGGTTTTCATGATGGCCAATGAGTGCGCTTAAAAGGAAATCGATGGCAATTGCATATTTCTACAACCCTTGTTCCGTTTAGATGATTTGTACTTACTAAACTAGCTGTTATATTGAAGGTGACATGGGCGATGAATCACTTCTCCTAGGTGAATAATAACTATGTATCAGTCTTTGTTCATGTTGATTCACAATAATATTAAAGTTAATTAATATAATAATAATATTCACTAAATGAATTGAATTAAGTTCTTCGAATAAAGCTGATTGGAAGGCAAAGATCCATCTAATCGATCTCATTTAATTGGAATAAGATTTTATGATTGTCATTTTGTATTTTTTTTCTACTTTTAGTTCTTCATCTAATAGGCAAGATAGAAATATGTTTATTTTTCACTTGATCTGCAATCTAGCAATGAATATGTTGTTTTTCTCTATGGATTTGAGAAATTTGAAAGCAGCCAGATCTAGTCAGGCTTGGGGGCCAGCACTTCGGCTCCGTAGAGTTGATTTACGAGCATCAGACGTATATTGATGTGCAAATCTTTTTTATATTGGTTGATATTGGTTAAGATCGGTTATGTGTCGGTCAATATCATATTGATCATCATGGATATCAATATGGATCAGTTGATATGATCAACATGATATCAATACCTCAAACCGTGCATGTTTAAGACAAAGACCTAGCTAGAAGAGAGAAGGATAGAAGGAAATTGAAAGAATAAACAACTTAACAGAGACGGACTGGAAAAGGAAAAGAGAAGAGAATAAAGAAAAACTTTGGACAAAGACCCAGAAAAAGGGCAGAGAGATGTACGCTAGAGGGAACAAAGAGAGACTTAAGACAAAGAAATAGAGAAAAAAATCAGAGAGATAACACCACCCTCAATCAATCAACGGTTACAATAAAGAAAGACTGACTGACGAGCTATCTCTGACTAATCAAGAGGGATTTTAATTTTCTCATGTCCTCACATTGATATCATGGGAAAAATTCTGTGGTTGTAGTTTGCTGTACGTACATATTGATGTATTAGTATACACACACAGTAAATAATAACCACAAGATTTTCCTTATATCAACATGAGAACATGAGAGGATCTGAATCCAATCCGCCCCTATATTGATGATACCGTCAATGCACTATCATCGGTGTGGTATGGGAGATTCCTCCTACACCAGCAGCACCTAGGATAACCCTCATTATAAGAGTTTTAAATTGTTACACAATCGTATTACAAAAGTTTTTTATTTTTAGAAATATATTTTACTTTCTTTTTATTTTTATTTTTTTTCCTTTTAACATGTTTTCTTTTTTTCGAAAAACATGCTTCCTTTTTTTTTTTTTTTTTTTTTTTCACAATGGCTTTTAATTGTAATTTGAAAGTTACATGACAATCACTGTGAGAAATGACCAATTATGGTTTTAAGTGTCCGGATTGGATAGGTCATATCGTCTGAACTGTATTGATCTTGTAAAACTATCAAACCAAAATTTTGGAGTAATTTGAATTTTTCGCCGTATGACAGGTCTTCTTACCGACATGATATTAGCTTCCGTATCAGTTTAGTAGCGTATCGGATCTCAGGTAAGACTTAGATCATGCCTATAATATATAGAATCCATTAAAAATCTGTTAGAATGTTGACCCATTCGATGTATTGCCAAACTCAATTAAATTGGACTGTGCGGTCGATCGGTCAGGTCAATGAAATGAGCTTGATTAACCACACCTCTGTGATAAATTGTACGATCATAGAATTAGGCTAATTTGTGATTTGACGGTTAGGCTTGGCCCCATTCAGGTCTAAACTTCCTTGGACTATCTAATAACATGTTAGTCATATCCGAGGACGAATTTGTGTGTCAATTGACAACCTAGAACCCACCTTTGACCATAATTGGTTTAGAATTAGGATTTTGGGTGAGAGTTGGATTTCATCTCAAACTCCTACTCTCCCTCCATATAAACAAACTAAAACCCTAATGTGTGAGAACTTTATAAGCTCTGACGAATGAATAGAAAAGAGAATACTAAGAGAAAATTGAAGGAAAAAGAAGGAAGAAAGAACCTGGTAGCATATCAAATGCATCAATTTAATTAAATATTTCTTTACCGACTTGATTAATAAACTGTAAATAGGATAAGTAAAGGTCGATCCCACAGAGAATGAATTGATTAAAATTTATATTCTACTCAAACTAAATATACTAATTATGCTAAGTAAACACAATAACGAAGGAGGATTTGTTTGTTTGAATCAAATTGAAAGTAAACAGACAGAATTTAAATAGGAAGATAATTAGATGAGAAAATTCAGTCCTTGGTTCAATATCCACCCACACATGCAATGAGTAAAAAATTCAGTCATTGGTTCAATATCCACCCACACTTACAATGAGTAAAATTAATTGCAACGTTAATCTCTTCCTCCCAATCAGAATTAAAGACCCTAGATAACAATAAGCTCTGTTACCTGAGTTTTCCCTTAAGTACCTGAACTAAAACAAGCTCTTTAGAGAGATCTAATCATTGAAAAACATTGAATAAACTCTCAACGTTTAATTCAATGGTAGCATTAAGAGGGTGAAAAATAGATTAATCTAAGCAACAATCACACACAAGCGGAGATTATTTAACTTAGGTTATATTATTCACAATGATGAGACGAAAACTTAGACATAATCATCTACCACTATTTGCTACTTGTGATTAGAATCATGACGATTACTTATCACAGATTCTAGATCTAACAATTAATATTAATCTAACCAATTCAGTAGACCATTACTGAATTATTCAGACAAATATTATAATTAAAGAGAAAAGAATAACATAAACAATTCCAATAAAAAAGAGAAGAAGAACAACGTTACTGAATAGAGATTACACCATTGACATGAGTTTGAGCTTTAAAATATTCTTGAACTAAATGAGAAAATTAGCTAGACATTACAATCCTTTTAGAGATAGAAAAATTTCTAACAAAACAGAGAGAGAGAGAGAGAGAGAGAGAGAGAGAGAGAGAGAGAGAGAGAGAGAGTTTTTATCTTAATACTAATGCTCTATATATAAAACATGACAATCTTTTGTGACTTATAACTCCTTCTTTGTGTAGGATTCCTTCTTCATGCAGGAGTTCTTCTCTATTTAGAATTCTGAAATTGTAGAATCTTTTTTTTTTCTTCTTTGGATTCTTCTATTGTAGGTTTAGGTTTCTTAACTTGATTATGAGACTCTTTATGGAATTTACATCCACCGTTGAAAGCTTCAATTAGATCGTACCGGCTGCTCTAATTCAGATTCAGGTCAGATTTTCGTGTTAGACTTTGAGGTCACGTTTGGAGATCTAAACGAACTCGAATTTTTCTCCATAATAACATTCCGAAAAGGTTGAGACGTCCTCTACAACTTTACTGAAGACAATTTTTAATTTTGAAACTCTTTCCATATCAAAAACCTATATGAAACTCAGAACGTCAATATTAAGAATGCTAGAATTTTTTATCTTTTAACAATTAATTTACAATGTTTCTAAAATATATCAAATTAATAAAATTCATCCTATTCAGTTCAATAAGAAATAAAATACATTAAAAAACATAGTATAAAGGGAATAAAAATATAAAAATCACACATTTATCAGAACCACCATTAAAGGTTCTCTCTCAAGCTTCCTCCGCAATGGATTAAAGTAATCGACTCTTAGGTGAGTAACGGAACACCATTCTACTGATTAGAGTATCAAAAAACCATAGTCCAAGCTCTTTGCGATCTTCAGGTCGACCAAAGTGGTCTGATCGATCGCACCACTGTGATTGACTGCTCGATCATAGAGAGGTACTCATTCTTTGTATTCCTTCCATCCCGTCAATGGTGATCCAATTAACATAGTACACTCATTTAACACCTTCAAGGATATATTGTGGACCATATTAAGTTGGTAATTCAATTAGAATGCCTTTCTAAGAGTGTAGGCACGTTCGATCGCATAGACAAAATTCTTAGTCGACAACCGTACATATAAATAGTCTGTAGGAAGGGATTCAATCTTTGATAAGTGATCCCACAGTATTGTAAACCCTTTGTGAACATGACTCCAATGAAGTGCAAGTCTCCGGAGCCAAAATGAAATTAAACAAGACCTAAAACCATTGTTAGGTTGATGAAACAGGTCTGATTGATCGCATAGACTAGTCGACCACACCCATTGACCGCACAGTTACAGTAGCTCTGTTTCGTCGATTTCTTCGACCATTGACTATGGGGTCTAACCAATTGACCTTAGAACATTATCTTAAGAATAATGAAGATATTTTAGACCTATTTGATGCATAAACAAACAATCCAAAGTAATAATCACGTATCAATCGCAAGTAAGTAAACCGACGTGGGAAACAAGGGAACTACTCTGTCTGCACTAGAGTAAACTTATAGCTCACCATCACAGGTGAGGGGATTAGTTGATTTAATTTATTATTTTTCACGTGTATGCTGTGATTGTGGTATAAAATATTGTTTGATAACATACCATCCAATATCTGTGATAACTGTCATGTATTCTTGCATATCTTTATACCTTTGGTTGATAACATGTGGAATGTGTGATAACATGATTATTTAGCATATGCTTGTATCCTAGTGGATTTAGATGACTAGAATGAGACGGTTCATCTTGGTCCTTAAGCTAGGGTATGAGTACTTGCATTAATAATGAACATGATTAGGTTATAACATCCCGTGACTCTTGCCAATAAGGATTTAGGTATTAGTATAGGCATATATACAAAAGATCCGATCATTGAATGGATTGAACAGGATATGGGCTAGTCCCTCCTCTAGTATTTCTGGATGAGACATAGAGATGATGTTTGTCCTTTGTGCTCTTTCGATGGATTGGGTGTGTACCCAGAAAAGTGTATTGAGGCGTAGGATTAGATGTCAGAACGAAGCCTATCTTGGGAAAATACTGGTAGACGCCTTGGTGTGATCTGAGGTGTCATTATCTTTATTATTTAGGTAGTGATTCATATGCGATGGACCAAGTGTAGATCATTTACCTCACCCGTGCTAGAGTGTTCATACCTGGGTGGTGAGTCGCGATATAGTGTATGCTTGTTCACAAACCAGTACCACTAATGATATGTTCTTGCATTGTGTGCTTGTATGTGCTGATTTTCTCATTGAGCGTGTGGTTTGCTCACCCTTTTGTTCGAACGTATTTTTAGATTGTGTTACAGGTATTGTCGATATTGCTGATATGTCTGAAGAAGATTATTCTGAAGAAGAGTTGCATGGTTCTACATTCAAGTATGAAGATTGACTGTACAGATAGAGACATGATTTTTATTTTACTTGTTAGTTAGCTTGGTCATTTATTGAATGTCTCTGGACGAGTGTGACCCGTGATAATTAGGTTAGTTTGCTTGCGTGATAGCTTTATTTTATGTCATGATTTTCATATACATAAACTTCTATTATGTTATTAACACATTAATTCTTAGTTTTAGTTTTAATAATGAAAATGATTCTACCATTTTTAGTTATTATCTTTGATTTGATCATTATTATAAATGTGAATGGATATGATGGTTTGGTGAGGTTCCATAGCAAATGAGATTCTAGCGTGAATATACTTGCATTGCAAAAAATCCGGTCATATCGTCAAAACGATTCGGTTTTGGAGTGTGACAAATGCGATGTCTGATACCTTCATTTTTTTAGTATCTTAATTTAGTATTTTTCATATATCACTCTGTCATTGGTTTTATACCATTCCCATATCGATTTTAATTTACGATGACTAACATTCTTTATGATACCGTGAACTAAATCCATAAAACTGATAGTCCAATGACTTAAATAAAAATTTATTATTTGCTTTTTTTTTTTTTTTGGTGGAATCTAATATAGGATCTATGTAGTAGACCGTGAGATACTTCAAATTAAAAAAAATCCAAAATTTGGGATTACTTCAGTATTAGGGCAACTATAACTGTTGGAAATATTAGCACCACAAGAAAAATATATTATTTAAGACTATCTAATAAGCAAATAATATAAAGATAATATCAACAATCAAACCATTTGATTAAGAATCTGAACAAATATAATGTAATATAATGAAATCTAACACATACCTTATACAGTGTTAATCATGGAAATAATTAGGGCTGAGTCGTGTTGGTACACTCTCCTTAAGATTGTGTTTGCCCCCTATATGGTGCAACGGGTCCCTGCAAACCAACCTCCAAGATAAAACAGCCCTTCAGAAGGACACCCACCCAGTGTGCACTCACTGTTAGGTGTATGCAGACCCGACGGCTAAGGTTAACAATCCTTTAAAACAAGGATGGAACAGACTCTATCGATAAATCAGAGTAGAGAGAGAGAGAGTTGGAAGGAGAAGGAAGAGAGACATGAATTTTGTATTCAAATCTTGAGTGATTTGGAATGAAGCAACATCCTCTATTTATAGAAGACAAATACCTCTCAAGGGTCACTACCAAAAGGTATGGGTGCACCTCTTCATACCAAAAGGTATAAGTCACGGTATAAGTCACCACCCTTCTAAAAGGTATGTACCATACCCTTGAATAGGTATGTATCCATACCCATATCCATATTCATTTCACTATCCATATCCATATCCATTTCCATATCCAACTCAAAACAAAATTGAAATTAAATTTCCCACAAAATTTAAACCAAAACTTTGAATTTCATTTTAAAATTTTTTGAAACTTTATTTGTTTTTCGATATTAAAAACAACAATAACTTATCTTTAGGGGCAATTTCTCGGGTGAATAATAATTTTCAAAATTGTGACATTTTGCATTTATTTTTCAAGATTAAAAGCGAATCTTCTCCATTTCCAAATAACATCTAGGATGGTAATATAACAGGAATGCTTAATTTGGTGATATCAGGGATGTGACATCCGTCTGAGTGTATAGAAATCGTCTCCAATCGTTGAAGATTCTTCAGCGTGATCTAGTTGTTGGAGTTTATCCAGTGCACATCCCGATGTATTGAGATCTATTTGGGATCTGCGCTGGATGATCTCCAGCTGTTGGATCACAGTGGAGAGTCTCCAGTGGATGGAGACGATTTAAATCTGTCCTAAGTATGGTTCAAGGTATTAATATCAGTTTGGGTAGATCGGTTGATCGATACCAGCTGACCCATCCCAATTCAATACCGATTATTTTTAATCAATATTGTGTTAGAATTTACCAAACCAGGAATACAACTATAAGGTGGATTAATTGAAATTCTCCCAATAGGGCACCATCCAATCTAACTTACCAATCAATACCCATTCACTACTCCGAACCGCACAATGTCTTATATATGTCCATACATGTAAAAAACATTATATATTAGACATATGTCAATTAGCTATTGGTGTTGTAATGCATGAACAAAATATCTACCCTTTTCTACTGCTCATGTTCCTTTTCACTATATTCTCCTTATCTCTCTCCTTTTTAATTCTTTCATCTCTCTCTCCTGTTCTTTTGTTATTTTTCTTTAATCAAATTTTCAAAAATTCGTGTTTATTTTCCTCTCCCTCCTTCAAGGAATTTAGAATTTGGAATAAATGAATTTCAACTTTAACTTCTCCTTTTGTTGGGAATTTGATTTATGTTTCTCCTTGTTCCTCTTCGGTTGATCTTGTTAACTCTTGTATTATTGCTGCTTCATCTTCTCTAACTATTGAAGAGTATACTGTATTGGTCTTCGCCGCAACAAGGTAGATTAGGATCTTTATCTCAAAGGTCGCATATTCCAGTCATCTTTAGGGTAGAGTGATGAAGGTGGTTAAGAAACTAAAAGAAAATCCATACATTACAAAGAGAAAGAAATCCAGACAAAAACTTAAAACCTGACCAGCCAGCTGCCAACCCATAATCAAAATCATATTTAATCTCCATTGCAGCATTGCTGACGCTGATGACTTATTTGCCGGGAAGTTATAAACGAACTAACAGGGCAAAGGTTATCCAAACCGGTTCAGATAAGCTTATCTAAATGGTCCAAATATTTATTATGTGAAAGATCGAATAAGATTGTTATATTGTAATTTGGTGGCGGTCACGGATTCAAAATATGGAAACAGGTTCACCATATTGCACGGGTAAGACTATGTACATTCTATCCTTCCCTAGACCCTGAGATACTACGGTAATAAGAACCTCGTGCACTAGGACACCTTTTTTGAAAGATCGAATTAGACCCAAATTTCGTAAACCAGTAAACTCCAAGGTCCATTGCTTCTTAGCCGGTTGTGAAACCCTTTTTTTATTAGTCTCAAAGAGAGTTGAACTCATGGTCTTTTAAGGTGTTTCCCAATTGAGCAGAACCCCAAACACGTAGCTGTTAATCTCTATCCCCTTATAGCATTCTCTATATATATGCAAGATCCTCACTAGAAAAGAAGAGTAGAAAAAAGGAAAAGTAAAGAAGAGTAAAAAAAAAAAAAATTAAGAAGAAGAAGATGGATTTGAAATGGAAGCAATGGGCATTAACTGCATTGTTTTTTATTTTTTTGGATAAATAAATAAATTTATTAAGAAAATCCAAAGAAGGGAGCACACTACAAGCTGGCCATCACTTAGCAATGAAGCCGACAAGGCAAGGAAGCCGAAAGCTAACGAACCCAAAAGGAGAAAATAACAAACAACATGGAATCCGACAAGGGGACCCGACTCATGACAACCTTTTAGTGAAAATCAAATTGCCAATTGCTCCTTAAAAAAACCTCAAAAGAATTTGAAGGGACTTTAACCGATGAGTTGTAGATTTTTAGCTGAGCCTCCTAGATGATGTCTGAAACAATCTTCTCCTTGGTCTTCGAAGCTCCTTTAAAAATTTTAAAATTTCTTTCTTACCAAATATGGTAGCGCATTGTAGACGGACGAAGAAGTGATTGTATATATCAAATTATGGGCCCCAGCCATATTAGAAATCCAAAGCATATCATTTTCTAGGGAAACAAAGCGGGTAGGCCGTGGATGACAATTGGCTAAGCTCCTCGCTCTAATGGACCGAGAAAAGGAACAACCAAAGAAGAGATGGTCCTTTGTCTCTCTTCCACTCCAGCAGAAGCCGCACATGGGGGAAATGAATATATTTCTAATGGCTAATTGGTCTGCAGTTGCCAAACCATTTAGGCATGCTCTCCAATAAGTAGCAGAGTGCCTAGGGGTATTGAAGTAGACCAAACTCCTTTGCTCCAGCAGATTTTTGGGTTTCGGGGTCTCACCAAATTCTAAGCATCTTTGAATGTCAGATCTGGAACAAGCCTATGATTTTTCTTCCAATGGATTTGATCATTTCCCATTCTAAAATTCTAATGAAGGAGCACAATGTCATTCCAGATGCCCCTATAACACTGATTTGCAGGTCTTGGGCATGGAATCCATGAGTTTCCATCAATATAGTCACTAACCTTGGCCAGTTTCTCCCTTCTATCAATAGGAATATTTTCAACTGCTAACCTACTCCACAGAATGCTTCCATTCACTAACTGCATTGTTCTTGTTAGCAGGAGTTGCAGAAGCCACTGTTTTCGATGTGAAAAACTATGATGCGAAGGCAGACGGCAAGACGGAAATCAGAAAGGCTGTGATCTCAGCTTGGAATGATGCATGTGCATCAGTTCAACCAAGTACTGTTCTCATTTCCGAGGGGACATATTTGTTGGGTCCTGTAGTCTTGAAACGACCATGCAAGACTTCTTCAATTGAGTTTCAGGTTCAAGGGTTGGTTAAGGCTCCACCTGATCCGGCCGCTTTCAAGACCGATGGTTGGATTGTTTTCCAGTACATCAACGGCTTGACGGTTTTGGGCGGAGGAACAATTGACGGCCAAGGACAAAAAGCTTGGACCATCAACAATTGTGCTGCAAACGCTAATTGCAGAATGCTCCCCGTGATAAGGTTTTTTTGCTATCCTAGAGCTGCAGCTCTCATTCTTATAATCTGGTCCAATATTCATCAGCTGAATGGTCCAACCATGGTCCTAAGCCTAACCCACAGTGCAATGGTATGTGAAGACTCAGCACTACAAAGTTCTTGAGACAATAGAAACCAACCAGTTTAGATGCAGTTTTGGTTCCTATCCCAGCACTAGTACCGTTCCTAATGAGTGGTGTTTTAAAGATGTCACTAGAGTAGTCCAACCTGGATTCAAATCCTCTCATACTCTTCGTGTCAGGATATGTCAGCATGAGGAAATTCAGTGGTTGTCGTTCACTGTACATGTATACCAATATATTGGTATGTGTGCATAGTAAACTATTAAACTACAATCACTGGATATCTTCATGCCAGTATGAAGGGCATGAGAGGATTTCTATCCGTTCAACCCATCTTCAAAGGTGGTGGTCTCAGTTAATTAGGGTGTTAAATAGTCAGTTAATTAGGTTTGGTTTCAGCCTTTTTTTTTTCTTTTGTTTTTTCTCATATCAAATCAAACCGATAAGAATTCGTATACAAAATCAAAACCGCAACTGATTACTATTTAGATTTATTGTCTGTTCATTCTAGGTTTTTCATATATTAAAACAAAAATATTAAATTTATTAGGTTTTGGTTGGTCTCAGCTTTTTACTGGTTTCTATGAACCAAATGCAATACCGGATTGACCAATAAGAGTTTGATTTGGTTCAGTTCAGTTCGGTTTGATTTAATCTTTTGGTTAGATTTTGTCGGTCTATTCGGTCTGGCCTCAATTTTCACATCCCTTGACCACCCGGCTGTTTTAACAAATTGGTTCAACTTCAACCCGTTCTAATTATTATAAAACATTTTTTTTTTTGCTAAAACTCAACAAAGAATCTATTATAAATAATAACTCATGTTTGGTCTTTATTTACTGCAGAGTTTAAGATTCAACTTCATGAACAACACTATGATCCGGGATATAACCTCACTAAACAGCAAAAATTTTCACATCAATATCTTTCAATGCTATGATTTGACTCTGAAAAATCTCTACATAATAGCACCAGGCGATAGTGCCAACACAGACGACATCCACATGGGTGATTCGGCGAGGATCCATGTTACCGACATTTCGATTGCCACCGGCGACGATTGCAGCTCCATCGGTCCGGCCGGGAACCTACAACCTAAACTTCACTAGGGTGATATGTGGACTGTGAGATTGGTTCAGACAAGATAGATCTCAAACTAAAATCACCGTGTGTCATATTCTATTGAAGTTCATCATACACTATTTATAGTACAGAGAATACAGAGAGAAAACTAAGTAAGGGTAAACTTGTAATTTCCTAAATGACACTAAACGTAAATATATCATAACATGCCCCCTCAAGTTGATGGAGACAAACATCGAAGTCCAAACTTGCTGAGAAGAAAGGAAAGCCGCCCATGGCCCAAAGCTTTAGTTAACAAATCAGCCCGTTGAAACTTGGATTGAATGTGCATGGGCTGAATCAATTTTCTTTGAATTTTTTCTCTGATGAAATGACAGTCAATCTCTATGTGCTTGGTGCGCTCATGAAACGCCGGATTTGCGGACAAGTAAAGAGCAGATTTGTTGTCACAATAAACCGGTATTGGAAATGAATATACAAAGCCCATATCATCATATAAGGCCTTAAGCCAAGTGAGCTCGCATGTAAGAGTAGCAAGAGCGCGGTACTCTGCCTCAGCAGAAGAGCAGGAAACCGTATGCTGCTTCTTGGTTTTCCACGAGATAGAGCTAGATCCAAAGAAAACGATATAACCAGTGGTAGACCTCCTTGTAAACCGGCAACTGACCCAATCAGAATCACTATAACCGGTGAGAATAGGTGTATTGAGGCGAGTCATACTAAGCCCAAGAGACACCATTCCCTTCAAATACCTTGATATCGATGAGTAGCAACAAGATGTGGTTCACGAGGTGTAGTCATGAATTGACTTAGGATCTGAACCGAGAAACAAAGATTAGGTCGGGTAACGGTTAGATATATCAAGCGCATAGGAAGATGGATCCTCCAATAATAGCCCAGTATCATTATCCAGCCTTAAGTTCTGATCCATAGGAAATAGGCTGGGCTTGCTTGCAAGCAAACCAGAATCGTGTAAAATATCCAATGCATACTTTTGTTGGGTAAGTAGTAGCCCATCTGGAGTTTTAGTAACCTCAATACCCAGAAAATAAGTACGGCATCCCAAATCTTTTATATTAAAAAAAGAATGAAGTTGATCCTTTGGCAGCAATATGGGCTTCATCAGAGCTCGTGACGATTATATCGTCCACATACACCAATATGATTGTGATAACAGATCCGGCCCGAAATGTAAATAGCGAAGCATCACACATAGATTGCTTAAAACCCATTGTGAATAGTGCATCAATAAATTTCTTATTCCACTGTTGCGGTGCTTGCTTTAGCCCATACAAGGACTTGCGAAGACGACACACAACACCCTTAGGCAAACTGTGACCATCAATAGTATACCCGGGAGGTGGATTCATGTACACCTCTTCCTCTAAGTCACCATGCAATTTTTGCATAAATCATTTTGAGATGAATTAGATGTGAAAAATGCATTTTTGCATAAATCATTTTGAGATGAATACTTGAGTCCAATGATCGAAGTACCACGATCCCGTTATCTTAAAATCCTTATAGGTCAACACACTTTGATATTATACAACTTTATATAGGCAAACCGCCTCCAATTTGGACTAATATCTACTTTGGCTTACCGCCTTCTTTGGCTAAATACCGCCTTGTAATTTTGACATGTCTTAAATAATCAAAAATACATACAAGCAATAAATGCTAATCAATAATCCTGCCCATTAAACCACAGACAGAATAATCAATTATAGATAAATCATTAATTACTAGATCTCCCACTAACCAAGTAGATCTAAACACTCCCACTGACTAAGAGAATCTAAAGACTCCCACAAACAAAACCTTTTCAATTATTCTAAGAAAACCTTTTCAATCTGTCTCTACATTACCCTAAAGATCAACTATGACTGGTACAATTAGTCAAACTTAAAATTGCACAGTCAAACATGAAAAATTATTCACCACATCACATAACAAATATGGTCAACATTACATGCAGTCATTTACCTTACAACATCATAAGCATAATTTCTTTCAATTTAATTGAAAAGAAAAATTTTACATTCAGATATTTCAAATAACATCATTACATTTTTAATATGTGAACAATATGTTAAGTCAAACAATAAACATAAAACAAAGTAAAATCAAGAGCAGAAAAAGCATTTGAATGTAAAAGAAACTTTATAATATTCAAGCCAACAGTCTTCAAGACCCTCCTACCCCAAATACCTGGGGAGTCCTAGAATCGTTATCCCTTTCTAGATATGCTTATCTGGCTTAACAATATTTAGTCAAACCACCTATCTTTGGTCAATCTACCCATCTTTAAGTAATCCACCTTGGAGTTACCCAACAATAATCTTATCACTAGTTATTTCTCCCATTTGGTAATGTAAGCCACCTAGATTTGAATATATTTTCTAGCAAGGAATGAAAAATTTAATATATCAATTACATTGGTCTCATTGTCCTTGAGCTTTTCAGTGATAGTTGATAGCTCCCAAAAATACTTCCTCACATTACCATTTTCAACATAACTGGTACTAGAGAGCTAGGTTAATAAACTATTTTTCGACCCCCTCTAAAATATTATTCTTATCCTTTGGATTTTTTCTTAGATAATCCTTTCGCAATATTTCTCATCTTAATATTGCTACACATAACCTTAATAGTACAATACCTCACAAATTATGTAAACTACTATAAAAGATACATCTAGGTCAAACGATTTTAGGCTAGTCTTCAACCTTTTCATAATAAATTTTATTCTTTGTCCCAGGAAGAGTGGGAAAGAAATTACCAAATCATATGGTACATTCACTTACCATTTTCAACATAACTGGTACTAGAGAGCTAGGTTAATAAACTATTTTTCGACCCCCTCTAAAATATTATTCTTATCCTTTGGATTTTTTCTTAGATAATCCTTTCGCAATATTTCTCATCTTAATATTGCTACACATAACCTTAATAGTACAATACCTCACAAATTATGTAAACTACTATAAAAGATACATCTAGGTCAAACGATTTTAGGCTAGTCTTCAACCTTTTCATAATAAATTTTATTCTTTGTCCCAGAAAGAGTGGGAAAGAAACTATCAAATCATATGGTACATTCACTGAGACAGACATCCTAGGAGACATAAACCATCATCATTATATGAGTCCAAACACAAATGTCCTGCAATAGATAAATTACACAAGACTCATATAAACACATGCAATATATATTTATGAAAAAATTTCATCTACACCCCATCAAAGATCGTTAACCATCTACACCCATAAGAATGCCAAAACATCATCTATACCCCAAAGCTTTGGCTGTGGTAATCAAAGAAGTCCACTCCGTCAGTTGATTCCCGTTAGATGCTAACGTCAGGTGGATTGAAATTTTTCACAGATGAGAATACCCTTTTTATAGGTTGAAAAGACCAATATACCATTTTGATATTTGTTTCAAAACCTCCCTCTATTTCGAACTGTTTCACTTCGAAACACTAATAGAAGTGAAACAGTAATAGAACTTGAGATTTTCCTTCTCGACGAGGACGACGAGGACGAAACCCTACCTCTACTCGACGAGGACGAGGACTACGAACTTGAGATTTTTCTTCTTTGCCGTCAACGGTGCCTTCATCTTCCCCGACCACGGTTATTCCTGCAACAAAGCTAGCTAAATCGGGCAATCCTCTGCAACCCTACCTCTACTCAACGAGGACAGTGAAGACCGACATGAAACCACTATTCCCCACAACTTCTTCTTCATTAGGTATGAAACCACTCATTTTTCATTCAATCCCCTCTTACTTTTTTCCCAATATTCCATGAGCTATGAAATGAAACCCAAACCCCAACCTGATAGTTGAATCGGGAATGCGAAAAAATTGACGCATAGTTTTAGTTTGATATCCTTGTCTATATATACTATATTAAAGAAACATTGAATCGAACAACTTGATTTTTTATTTACACTTGAGTGAATGTTGTGTTGACCTTTCGTATTCTCTTTTTTGGTTTGCTTGTTTTACGGGTTCTGGAGAAATTTGTGTGTCAAGAGCTGAATAGTAGAACTCTTGTCGTTCTTCGACTTCTTATCGACCAAGGAAGACCCTGGATGGCGGATCTGGTTTGGGAGCTTTTCTCAACGAACCGGGAGAAGGTTGGGTGATTTGGGACCTCTTCTCAATGCAGAGGGAGCAGGCTTGGGTGATTACGGAGATGAGATGTTACCGTTAGAGCAGAGAGCATGCTTGGGTGATTTGGGAGCTCTTTTCAACGCAGAGGGGACTAGGGCTTGAGTGAGAATGAACTCAAGAGAGAATGAAATTTCTCAGCAGGGATAAGTAACATTTGAAGGATAAATTCATAAATGAACATAAATCTTCTTTTTTAAAATTTTTATCTGAGGGGTAAAATTGTATTTCAACAAATTTAGTGATTTCTGTTAGTTAAGTGGACCTAGGTGATGTTTCGACATTCTTGTGGGTGTAGATGATGTTAACGATCTTTGATGGGGTGTAGATGAAATTTTTTCAAATTATTATTAATTTTTTTTTTAAAATGCTTTGGTCCAGGTCAAACCAAATGGTCTGGCCTTTAAACCGAATCGAAAACCATCGGTTCAACCATCGGCCCAACCATCCCACCATCCGGGTTCTTGGACCCACTTTTTCGGGTTGGCGGGTCGGGTCCTCAGACCAAAATTTGGGTCTTCGGGTTGGGTTGACGGGTCAAAAAATTCGAGTCATCGGGTCGGGTTTCCGAGTAAACCATTTGGGCTCGTGGATTGGTCTCGGGTCACACGTGCAAACCGCACGTGAACCCTGTGTCGGGTTTACGGGTCCCCTTGGGCCCAGTCGGGCTGGTCTGGGCCTTGGTTCGGTCCCAGATTGGCCCAGATCAGCTCGGTCTAGTACGGGACTGGCGTTAGCCCTACTTTTTTTTTTTTTTTTTTTTTTAAATTTTCGCCAAAGCATGGATCTCATGCGTTTTTTCAGGAGGCACGTGAGAGTGCGTTAGGAATCTTCCGGCGACCACTGTTATGTCGCCGGCTCCGTCTCTCCGAGACCTACAATCCTATAAAATTTATTTTACTTTTTAACGGTCCAAAATTTTTTTTTCGATGGTCCAAACCCTAGACAGGTTCATATGAAAAATTTGAGAGAAAAATCTCTCCTTTTTTTCAATCCAATCAAACATAAAGTTTTAACAATGCTTTCCCATCGATTCTAGATCTGTGTAGGTGGCTCTGATACCACTGTAAGATTTTTCAGATCCTCTTTGGGTTTTTTCCATGGGATTCCCATGAATCCTAACGAACACACCACACAGATTACTAGAATACAATGGGTATTGAAAAGAGATGATAAGACACATACCTCTTGCTGTAGATTGATTTTCGATAGTTTTCTTTGTTTTGAATACTTTGAATACTTGGATCAGAGTCTTCCACAGCCTGTCGAGATCCCTTGACCTTCTCTCTGCGTATGGGAACAGGAGAAGAAAATAACACCGTGGCTGTGGGGACTCTAACCATTAGTATTTATAATACTACCCCCAACTCTGGACCAGTCCCACAGTGGACCAGGTTGGTCCATCTCTAATCATACTTAAACCGGTCCACCTGTAACTAGACTCCCACTGAATCAATTAACCTTATAATTAATTTAACCCATAAAAATATCTTAGAAGGCATGATGGAGAAATACATATATAACCATATATAGAAAAAGGACATGCCACTGATCTTGATCGCTCTTGAAAATAGCATGTCAAACATTCATGAATCTTAAAAAGACATTCAAAGTCATTTGGGAATTATCTGAAAATCCCCAAAGCCCAATTTGTCCTAAAAAAGTATTGCATTTTCCACTTGATCTGCAGTCTAGCAAACAAGGTTGAGTCTGTTATTTTTCTCTATGGATTTGAGAAATCTGAAAGCAGCCAGACTAATCAGGCTTGGGGCCAGCGCTTGAGCTCCGTAGAGTTAATTTATGAGCATCGGTTATATATTGATGTGCATATCTTTTTTATATCGGTTGATATCGGTTATGCATTGGTCAATATCGATATGAATCAGTTGATATGATCGATATGATACTAATACCTCAAACCATGTTTAAGACAAAGACCTAGAAAAGAGAAGGAGAGAAGGAAATTGAAAGAATAAAGAACTTAACAAAGACAGAGAGGAAGAAGGAAGGAGAAAAAGAAGTGAGAGAGAATAAAGAAAAACTTTGGACAAAGACCCATAAAAGAGGGAAGAGAAGCGTAAATTAGAGGGAATGAAGAAAGACCTTAAGAGTTTTAAGTTGTTACACAATCATATTACAGAAGTTTTTTTATTTTTAAAATTAAATTTCATATTCTTTTTATTTTTTTCTTTCCTTGTAACATGGTATTTATTATTATTATTTTGTTGGTTTTTTTTTTTTTACCGAAAAAAAAGAATTTTCTTCGCTTACATGGCTTTTAATTATATTGTGAAATGCCAAGGAGACAACCCTTTTATCCAACGTGAAACACTTTTATACTTTTCCAAGGACAAATATTTACATGATAATTATTGTGAGAGAAATGATCGATCATGGTTATCGGTATTCGCATCGAATAAGTCATATCGTCTGATCTGTACTGATAAGATGTCCAATACTTTAATTTTTTTAGTATCTTAATTCAGCATCGGTTACATATCACTCTATCATTGGTTTGTATCGATCCCATATCGATTTTTAGAGCGATTAATATTCTTTTCGATATCGTAAACAAAAATCATAGAACTAATAGTCCAATGACTTAATAGAAAATTTATTATTTGTTTTTCTTGGCATCTAATCTAGGATCTATAGAGTTGACAGTGAGATATTTCATATTGACAAAATCCAAGGTTTGGGATTCTAGGGGCATTTTCTCTGGTGAATAATAATTTTCAAGATTTGTCATATTCTGCATTTATTTTTCAAGATTAAACGATGAATCTTTCTTTACCAAAAAAAAAAAAAAATGACGAATTTTTTCTTTTCCAAATAACGTCTATTATTGTAATATAACAGGAAATGCTTGTTTTGGTGATATCAGAGGTGACATCCGTCGTAAGTAAGGTCCAAAGTATTAATATTAGTTGGGGTAGATTGGCTGATCCATATTAGCCAATCCATTCTAATCTGATACCGATTATTTTTAATTTTTTATTATTTTTTAATCAATATTATGTTAGAATTTGTCAAACCAAGAACACAATCAACTCGGAATCAAAATATATTGAAACAAAATATAATATTAAACAAATGACATACCTAGATCCATACCATTTGAGGAAAATGTTCTTTATTATATCACTTTGTCATTCCAGTTTATTCCCTTCTTTGATATAAGTGAGATCACAGTTATCCATGTGTATAGTTATATATATAGATAGGGAGCAGAGACCAATCTTGAAAGAATAGTAATTTGATACTTTCCATAATAGAGTAAAATTACCAATAGATACCCTTAGTGTGTTACAAAATAATGTGGATTAATAAGAATTTTCCTAATAGAGCACCATCCAATCTAGTCTGCCAATCAACATCCATCCATTAATTCGAACCCACAAAATATCTTATGCATGTCCATACATATTGAAAACATTACATATTAGACATATGTCAATTAGCTATTGGTGTTGTAATGCATGAACAGAATATCTACCCTTTTCTGCTGCTCATATGCCTCTTCACTATCTTCTCCTTGTCTCTCTCCTCCCTTTTAATTCTTTCACATTTCTCTCGTGTTGTTTTGCTATTTTTCTTTCTAATTAAATTTCCAAAAATTCGTGTTTATTTTCTTCTCCCTTTTTATGGAATTTGGAATAAAAGAAATGCAACTTTAACTTCTCCTTTTGTAGGGAATTCGATTTATGTTTCTCAGTTTTCCTTTTCGGTTGATCTTGTTAACTCTTGATATTTGAAGTGTCTGCTAAAGGCATTATCAACATGGTTGGCAAGTCCTTGCATCTCGCTCAGCTACTAGACCTTTTGGATGATATCTCAAAATCAATTCGACAGATTCAATGGAAACCTGATACATATGTGATTTTCATTAAAATAATATTAAAATGAACTGGGATCAGAGATCAGCCAGGTACAAGACCAATATGAATTGGATAATTCAATCAATTCGATACCGATTACTTGAACCATGATCTCAAGTTTTATTGTGGGTTCAGCTTCTTTTAACTATCGAAGAGTATACTGTATTGGTCCTTGCTGGTACAAGCTTGATTAGAATCTTTATCTCAAAGGTCGCATATTCCAATCATCTTTAGGGTAGAGTGATCCACAATGAAATATATCCAAATCCTTAAACCAAACTGTTGCAGATGCTAAAAAAATCTCTTTTATTTTCTGCCTAGATATTAAACAATATAAACAAGATACCTGTTTCAACTATTCTCAACTCATAATCTCTTTGCTTCCTGTATTATTACCACTCTTCACAAAAAAAAAAAAAAAAATCCAATACAAGACCCCCCCCCCCCCCCCCCCACACACACACACACAAAACACACGCACACAAAAAAGGGTATTGTTAAGTACTTTGCTCCCACTGCAATAATTCCAGAGCTCTACTGCGTAAATACATGATTCCCATGGCACCAAATGTAAGAAAAATCCCTGGGAAAAGAACTGTGAATAGAGAACTTGAATACAAAGAAGTTGTAATACCATAGGTGGCAAGTATCAAACATAAAGCCACTAGAACTGAAGCACGCAAAGGGTATCCTTCTGTGAGACTAAAAGTTAAAACCACAGACATACAAAGGGCAGCATAGTTTAGAAGCATTATTGTTAAGAAATTGTCTGGATTCTGAGTAGCCATTACTGGTGTTCCAGCTTTATGTGCTAGTTCTTCATATTTAATAAGACTGGACGAATCATTACTACTTTTGCTTGGATCATAGTTATCTTGCCAGAGACCTCCCGGGGGACTGATACCAAGTTGATAGGTTGCAGTAACAATGAGTACCACAACAACTAATAATGCATTCCTCACATCACTTGAAATATTTTTGTTCACCACTGGGAATAGAAATTCTAAGTTACTTGCTATTCTTCTTGTCATTCTCCGATTTCGAAACCTCTTCAAGGCTTCCCCTGGTGGTGGAAGAAATGTTTTAATTTGTTCCCCTTTCTTGGCTCCTGATTTGTAAAGGATTTGTAGCACTTCTTCCTCTTCTGGTGCGAGCTTTAGTAATATATCCAAAGCATCTGCAATTGTAGATTTTTATTCCTTCTTTTCTGAAGAATATAAAATTTAGTCCCCATAAAACCTCAAATTTGTTTCATTAAAAAGGGTGTCATGATCAAGATTGCTATAATCCAACTCATCCAAGATAAAGAAATAGCTTTCTGCTGTGTCATACTCAGTAGAGACCAAATACAATTTTGAAGAGTTTTAGTAAGAACTTTATTTTTTTTTTTTTGGGGGGGGGGGGTATTGAGTGTGATGGGTAAGATCAATTGAATTAAGATTGCTTCTAATGCAGGCATCAATAATGTTCTAATGCAGGCATCAATAATGTCTAAACATCTTTCAAAGTCTGAGAGGCCAAGGTACTCGTACAGACTTTTTGATACTTTTTTCTAATATTTGTTTTGTTATTCAATCACGTATTTTTAAATTTTTATGTATTTATGTAGGAGAGTTAATGGACACTTGGATACTGATAGGGAGTCACTTCTCTCTTCGCCTACTGAGGTCTGTACTTGAAATATTCTTGAAAAGTTTTCCCTCTCCCTTTCTGAGCTTTGCCTCTGGAGAATGAGTGTCAAAATGACAACCGTGTTTCAAAACCCACCTGGGATATTTCCCAAATATCTTCTCATGTCAGCACCCTTGGATTGAACCCAGGTGATGTGAGAAGCAGACAGAAATACTCAACTATCAGGCTGTTTGGTTTGGGTTAGATCATGGTCTAACTCCATTGCTTGATTTGGAATCTCTCTAGAAGACTTTTGACTTCTTGATTAATTTGCTATTAATTTTTCCCTTAGTTGATTGGTATTAGTGAGCTCCTTTTTAATAGGGAATCATATTTCCCAAGGCTTAAAAGCTTCCTTAATTTAATAGATTTTAAATTTAGTAATTAAAATATTGAACACTCCAACTCTGTCTCTGGAACTTAAACATGCATTTAGTGAGATAATTGCCAAGTGATTAGGAGACTTAATTAATTCCTATTAGGCTATTACTTGTCTTTCCAAAAGGATAATGTAGTTTGAGTTAGTTACTGATATTTTATAAACACATATGCATGCATGTATATCCTATATTCCTATATGCTGAGGTCGTTGGGTTTTACCCAAACTGAATCGACAGGGAAACTGGGTCACACCAAACTGAGGCCTTTCTTGGATTCTCTACTGTGGTTGTGTTTTAGAACATTGAAATGACTGGTTGGAAGTTGCAGCCGGAACCTTAGCTAAGATCTTAGTCCTGAATAAGTGTAGCTCTAGATTCATGTAATAAATTTATTGACCTTCAACTTAGTAATGAGTATAATATGTAAATAAACTGTGAAGACGTGTTATGGCCTGGACTGCAGCTTGATCCATTCACTGGGCTTGTCATAGGATCATAGCATGGGCTTAAATTATGAACACTTGATTTTAGATCTGTTAGTGGTTTTACTGGCCTTGTTGGACTGGATTCATCTGGTTATTTGGATGGTTCATCTGATCTTAGTGTGATTCCTGTCTGGGTTCAGATCATGCCATGAAGAATACTGTCTATTGCTATGACAGTTGACTTTGGAATGTCAATCCAGCTGCTAAGTGCAGTGGATCCCATAGTGTAAAGCAGTGTCTGAGACCCAGTATATCAATGGTCATAAGCTATGATGTTAGCTAAATCACTCATCTTTTGCCATTTGCATCCTTTCTATGGTCAAGTGGTCCAACCAGCTTTTCCAGTCCAAATTCAGTTTTAAAAGCATTGATTGTGGATTGGTTAATTCAATAACCATTTCACTTTGAACATTTGTTAGACTGTTTAAAGAGGGTTCTTATATATTCCTGGTGCTCTGGTACAAACAAAACACCAACTCATTGATTTCCACCATGGTTGGAAGGTCAAATAGAAAAGCTTAGTTTGGCTCATAAAAAGGTCTAGTGGAATTTTGTAAGTGTTCAATGGTTGGGTCAGAGGACCAATTGTTCATTTAGGAGTATTGCTTTGTTTCTGTGTTTGGAAATCCTGTGCTAAGGCATGCATTGGTCTTACTGCTGCTTCTGTCATCTAAGGCTCTAACGAGATACTTAATTGCATCCTTTCTGAAAATTATGAAACCTTATCAGTTTTGTTAAGGCTAACATTGTTTTCAATCTATGTTGGTCAGGGGGTATAATAGGCATCAGATTAGGAAGATTTTTCGAGGCCTGCCCAGTTATGCTTCTCAATAGCTGACAAGGGGGTAGACATTGTAAATTTACCAGAGTATCAACAATGATGAATCAGTTTGGACATTGTGGAGATATTGTAGACGCTGTAGTTGTAATCTGAGATGTTCGTTGTTAACCATGATTCCTGAACTGCTTTTTGCAGTTTCCATAGTGGATTCTGAGTTTCCCTGCTCTTTCTCTTCCTTATGCTGACAAACTGCATTACAACCATAGGTATTTCATTCCCACACCCTTCTTTAAAAAAAAAAATAAAATAAAATAAAATAAATTTACTTACCCCCCCCCCCCAAAAAAAAAAAAAAAAAAAAAAAAAACCATATGTATTATTCAACTATTCAGAATTTAAAATTCCTCGGTAGTTTCTAGTGAAGTCAAGACTTGGTTGGCTTTGTTGAAACGATCTAGATCCAAACTAGATATTCTGGCCTGATCTCTCTAAATGAGTCACTCTTTTGGGTGGGGAATTGCAGTGAAATAGAACTGGGGATCCGGATTTCTTCCCTCTCATATAATGACCTGTAGCGTCACACTGACACTCTCTCCTCTGACAATCTTCAACTGAATGAATCGTCTCCCACCTTCTCATAGGTCTGAGTGGTCTGATTCCTCACTCTTAACATTGTGTGAACCGTTACCCTAAAATATAAATATAAAAATCTTTGGTGATCGATAATTTTTGGGTATCACTAACTGTACCCACATTAGTGGTACAGTTTTGCAACTCCATGTCTCCACCAGCCTATGTTTGCTAAATGGTAGGTGGTTCCAAATTCTTGTGAGATGTAAGGCCCACTCTCTCGTATGTTTTAAGTTTTAGACCAATCTTTGAAGCTGGTCACAGCTTGGCCATCGAAGTAAGACCTGTCTCCTAAAGTAAATGGTTCTTCGGGGGGAGTTTGATAGAAATATAATGCTGTGCATGGGTAATAGAGGGGAGAGAAGAGTGCTCTCCCATCAGTTGTGGTAGAGGAGGCAGTGGTGGTGGCGTTGACCATCTGAAAGGAAAAAAAAAAAAAGAGAGTAAAGAACTTGGCGGAGTAAAGGCTTTGGTACCATTTAAAAACACAATATATTTAGGGTATAACAATTTCATTATCTCTTGAGTTGAATACAATCGTATGAGATATTAAATAGATACGGTAATGGTGCTGTGATAAGGTATTCTTTAGGGAACCGTGGGAGAAATTTTTCCTTTTTTTTTTTTTTTTTACCTACTGAAGATCACCAAAATATGAAAATATTCTTTTTTTTTTCTACTAAAGATCACCAAAATACTCTTTTTTTTTCTCCCTCATACCTCGTCTGCTGGGCCTGCTACCCCTCTCGTCTCGACTGCTAGGCCTACTCCCCCTTATGCCTCGGCTATTGGGCCTACACACCCTTGTGCCTCGACTGTTGGGCCTGCTACTCCCTTTCCTGGACTGCAACCCACTCCCCTTTTGATGATTCAGGGCCTCTTGTTAACTTGCCTACTCTTTGGCTCCCCTCTTGAGAGACTTCCCTATGTATCCAAATTCTCTTCTTCCAGAGATTCGGAGGAGGGGCGGTACTCCTGTTAGATGGCTGACACATGGAGCTTGAGTGCATCCGAGCCCTCCATCCTAACCGACACCCCCTTGTCGGCTCGAATGGAGGACTTGGATTCAGAGGAGTCCTAGGTGTCGACCATCTAATCGGGTTGCCGCCCCTCCTCCCAAACCTCTGGGAGGAGAGGATGTGGATCCCTTTCCTATCTGCTCCCTCTTGTGATTAAGCCATGTCTTGTGGCTTCTGTCAAGTCCGCTCAGACGGGATCTACACAGCCTAGTAAGCCTCCCGCTCTCCCCTTATCTGGTCAAATTCATCGTCTCCCCTTGGTGTTTTAAACCATCCTTTACTCTGGATCCTTATTCAAAGCCCTTTTTCTATCCTAAGACTGCTCCTTTGTCTAGTGGGCTTGCCTGCCCCTGCCCTTCCCTCCCCCTTCCCCCCTCCTCTTTGGCTTTGGCTGGCTACCATGGTACTAATAGCCTAAGCTCTTCCTCTCCTCGGCCAGTTGTTAATTGCAGCAACTTGGCTGTCCTTCATGGTGAAATTGAAGCCATGGATCTTGATCCGCTTCATTCTTGTGATGCCAACAAGGGAGATAGGATCCCAAATTCAAAGAGCGTGAATAATGAAGAAATTGATAGTCATTTTGAGGATGATGTGGCTGGGAGTAAGAGAGCATAATCGGAAGCGATTTTACAAATGTGGTTAATCAAGATGGATTTCCGTATCAAGAAGATCATAGAGGGAAGGAGTTGTATTGCACTCGTTATAGAGCTGTAGTGCTTACAAAGAAAAATAAGGCACTCATTAGTTCTTCCTCTCCGATCTTTGTTAGAAGGAGTAATCACTCCCGAAGACCTTTCGACTATCTTCATGATTCGTAATGCTCCTTGTGTAATGTTTCGCTTTTGTTTTAGCTTTCTCTTTGTTCGCTTGTTTGTTGGATCAGTGTTTGATCATGGGCCGGCTCCCTCTTGTTGGGGTCTTTGGCCTTGTTTAGTCTTTGTTGTTGGCCGCTTTTGAGGTTGTCTGTTGGATCTCTCGAGGGTTTAGGTTGTACATGTTTTCTTTTCTTTTGGGTTAATAAATTATCTATTTATCTAAAAAAAAAAAGAAGACAAAAATATGTACAAACGAAACCGTCTACAAATCCCAAATAGTAAAAACACAAGCAAGAGTATCAGAGCTGTCCACCTTTGGAAAAGAAGCCAGAACCTCATGGAGAGAAAAGAAATCTAATAAAAAAGGAATCTTTGACATTGTTGTGCATCTCCAAAAACATTAGAAGCAACAAGTAACAGATGAAATTCCAAAAAAAAAAAGTGTCCTAAACATAGCAGCATATTTTTCCGAAGAATCTGCCACGTTTGCTTGGCGAAAACAGTGTGAAATCTCCCAAGTTGTAGCAGAAAGATAATCCTAATAATGACTCCACAACCAATTGCATAAAATACTAGGGAATCTAATCAAGCCACTTTGAATACTTACGACAATAGAAGTTGAATTAGGTTCAAACCAAAAAAATTCGGGCTTGCGTATTCTTGGCATAATGGAGACTACTAAAAAAGACTTCCCCCCAAAAATTTGAATGCACTCCCAATCACTCGTGTGACTTATACACCCCCTAGCTGCCGAGTGTCACGGGTCACCCAAGGCATAGCCATCAATATTTATTTTCAGCCATCCCACATTCGATGTAAGCCAAAAAACTTCTAGGATTTTATTCGCACGAGGAGGAATTGCAACAACTTCCAACTATCGGCCTAACAACAAATTTCTTATCATATTTAATAATAATACTTATTAAGTTTTTATTTTACTTTTCAAATGCAAAGGATTTAAATGCAAAGGATTTAGATGCAAAATCTAGAGAAAATTAATAACCAAATATGGAATTATTTGGAAATTAGTTATATAGTCATGTGCTGTAATAATTATAAAAGGTTTCTTTTCAACATTCGAAAATTTCACTTTCCTTCTTTTTAATTTCCCTTGCAATCAAATAGAACCTTAGACTCTCAATGTAGAGGGGAAAAAGACGTATTTTGCTTCGTTCATTGAGCACGGAATTCAACCAAATGTGCACATGGTATGGGATTTAAATTTGTACAATTATACATTTTGGTTTTCAGTTTCGAAACATAAATACATACTGTACAACTTAAATAATTGTTTTTTCGGAGACCATATCAGTTTAAATAATATATATATATATATATATATATATATAATTTTTTTTTTATACTTGAGAGATTAATTCTGAGACCTACCAATTGCATGACCATCACAGAATGGATTAGGAATTAATTGGATCATAGAGAATATTTTGGAAAGTTTCAGGATCAATTAGATCTTGATTTCTACACATTGAAAAGAAAGGGGGTTGTTAGCTCAATGTCGTCTCAGAAGAAAAAAAAAATCTTGAAAACCCCCATAACGCAGTAGTTTAGTAAGATCAAATTTTGTAGACAGATAGATTCTAAACTCTTATGTTGGCATATTAAATTTCAACTTAATAAATAGAGTTTTGTCACATGACAAACTAAAGCATTGGAAACTTTAAAACTATGCATTGGAAATTTCAAAACTATAAAAAAAAAGGTGTGTGAACCACCGGAGGAGATGTATAAATGACTGAATTTTGATATTTAAATATATTACATCACAAGTCTAATGTTTAGAATTATCACATCATCAATTCAGATGAGAAAAATAAGGTATCAAATCAAAGAGATACCTAATTCTTTCCTGGTGGGTCATAGAGAAACTTAATTTTCCTAAAAGGAATATGAACTTTGTCACTGGAAATGTAAGAAAGGAAATGGAAAGAATAGCTTTCCATCTTCTGGAGGACACGGCAGGCTGTGACAGCCTAATGTTACGCCTTCAAATTTACAAAGAGCACATGAAAATAAGGCCAATTTGCCCATGCATTAACACTTTTGCCAAAAGGTCAAAAGAGAACAATTTCTTTACACTAGCAGCTGTAAAGGTATAGAAATCCTCTCCCCCCCCCCCAGTTTGGGCGAGAGAATTGGTAGCCTAGATGGATGGTCATCACCTGGTTCTCGGGTGAATCCGAGCCCTCTATCCGAGCTGATACCCCAGTCGACAAGCTGAGCCGATAGGGGTGTCGGCTCGGATGGAGGGCTCGGATTCACACGAAAGCTAGATGACGGTTATTCATCCGGACCGCCAACTCTCCTACCCAAACTCAGGCGGGAGAGGATGTGGATCCCCTGTAAAGGGTATTTCTACACCCATACTGAAATTATACCATGGATAACATTAGAATTTTATTGGGAGGTAGATCCGAATTTCTCCTACTCATATACCAATTTTCAATTCAAAACAGAGTTTGAAAAATTTTATATCACTATCTTGAAAAATTGAAGTGCAGATAGAGGGTGGTGCATGGTCAGTTATACATGGGAGAGTATGCTGTTACATGTGGGGGTAAACGATTAGGACTGAATCAGAAATTTAATGTGTGTTTGATTCATGCGGATACCTAAGTAGTTATAAGGATATAATTGAAATTGCCACACCACCTTTCAAGTGGTAGAAGATTGACAATGGATGTGAAGAGATCCTCCATGCCAATAGTATAGAGAATCCTCTAATTATTTCCAAGCTATTTTTCAAGGAAAAAAAATATTCTTCCCCGATTGCATTTTCTAGCGCTTAGACGAGTGGTAAAATGATCAACTCATTCCTACCATTTGGATGCTTATGTCTGTAATCCCATTGGCCCTTGTGCGGCTCCTTAACCTTTTTTTTTCTTTTTTTAAATTTTATTTGTGATTTTAAGCGAATTTCAAGTTTATTTATCTAGTCAAAAGACCAATAAAGGTTCCAAAGGAAATAGAAGTCACGTGGCAATGTCTACCTTGTTCAATCTTCCATGGCTGAAGTCAAAGTAAACTTAGAAATATGAAGTACGTTTGGATCCAGATGGATTTTTTTTATTTTATGTCTGGAATATGGATCCATATGATTACATGTATGGAAAGGAACGAGTTCTGTTAATGCAAACAACAGGGAACATGATCAAACCTAAAAAATGTTCCAAGCAAATATGAAACAATTTTTTACGTGGTTTATATACCAATGCGATGTGCTACTTTTGCAAACAAAAAAGAAGATGATTCATTATATAAATTGAAGTAATACAATGGAGTTCTCTCAATAACACCCAAAAATATAACAATGAACTTTGTCTCAAAACCTTAGCTCTAAAAAACCAGTACAAACTTGTCTCTACGGCTAGCGCAACAAGATACGAAAATAAGTATACATCCTCTTCAAGTCGGGTTGATCTATCGGGTCAGGTTGAATCGTGTCGATCCACACCCTTTGCTACCATCACTGACCTTAAAAGATTACTCATTCAAGTCGTCACCAAATTTTGTTGGACTGGATCAATCTTCAAAAAGGATATAATAATTTGAGACACAAAACAAGTTTTTTGAGAGAAATTTCAACCCGTAATGAAGGATGAAGTGCCAAAGTCTTAACACTTTTTTTTGGTAAGGAAGAAAGATGTTTATTGACGTGCTTGGCACCTCGAGGTCGAATTACAATGAGTTTGGATCCTAGGATTGGAAAGAGGCTGAACTATCATACACATCAATTATGGATCCACATCCTCTCCTCCCAGAGGCTCAGGAGGAGAGGGGGCTGTCCTGTTAGATGGCTGACACCTAAGGCTCGGATGAATCCGAGCCCTCCATCTGAGCTAACAAGCGAAGCAGACAAGGTGGTGTCGGCTTGGATGGAGGGCTCGGATTCGTCTGATCCCCAGGTGTTCGCCATCTAATGGGGCCGCTGCCTCTCCTCCTGAACCTCTGGGAGGAGAGGATTTAGATACCGTCAATGATAGGGCCATCCTGACAAGAGAGTCAGCAGAACCGTTTTGCTCCCTCGAAATAAAAGAGAAATTACATATTTCAAAATAAGATTGTATGGGCACAACATCCTCTAGAGACTAGAATTATTGTACATGCACCACCCAATTCCAGCAGTACACATTCAACACCTTTCGAAATGACTTGGAGGAGGGCATACCGAACTGCTGAAGTTTCCCTAACAATCAAGTGAGGAAAAACAAACCGATATGAAGTTGAAAAAAATGGGTGTAACACCGTAATTGCAACAAAAATAATCCATAACTGTCAAGAGATAAATGAATGCAAGGTCATGCTCATCGACTCATCTTGCATGCTTGCTTACCAAACCCAGTGAAAAAAGTGCAGTCAACATATTCAAATTCCAGAAACAATTGTCCGGAACTATAAATAATGAGACCATGTTTACCAAACAATAAGGAGGTGCAATGGATGGAATACGGCAAAGTTGGAATTCAGTTATCTAACCATATGTTAATCTGATCTCCATGATTAATCTGCTAGTGATGCTCTTGTTGAATAACTTTTCGGCCTTCAAGAACACTACATCAGGCCCAGCTCGGTTTGTGACCCAATATCGTTGAATGAAAGTTGATATATGAATAATATATAGACTTAGGTTCTAATTTATATTTATGTTTTTGAGTTATTTATAATAAATTATTTATAAAAATAAATTATGAATCCTAAAAAAGTAATAATAGATTATCATAATAATGATAAACACCTTCTAACTGATTTGTAGATTTTAGATTATATCAATTTATTTTAAATATTAATAAGTAACATAGATTATACTACTTATGTCATAATGAATTATATAATTAATTCTATAATACATACCAAAGGCAAAGAGAGCCTTAATAAATCTAACCCAAAGCGATTGCGGTTCCATTAGCAGACGCCAAGTGACTTTGGAGAAAACTGCTTGATTATGGAAAGATGGATCCTGGGCGGGATTTTAACCGGATGTACGGTTAAATTTTGAATTTTATTTTTAAACATCCATTGGATTTTAGATCGGATTCAAATTTGGATAATGGTGTATTTGATTTGAATTTGATCCATTTACATCCTTAATCAAACGAAGCCTAACCAAGCACATACACGGACTACACAAAAAACCAATTTAATTCGAAAGATTTTAATTGAGCAGCACAGATGATCCAGCAAAATTGGTAAGAGACGATTCTAACAAGTTAGGGCAAAAATAAGGTAACAAGACCGATCCCGTGTTCGATTCTATGCACCTGGACACTACTACTCTCCTTTCTCTTCTCTTTATCTCTCATTTCCTCATAATTCTTTCATCTCCTCTCTCTTCTCTTTATCTCTCATTTCCTCATAATTCTTTCATCTCTCTTGTTGTGTTACTTTTCTTTCCAATCGAATGCCTGTTTGTTTTTCTCTCCCTTTTTCATTGATTCACAATGTCCAAAAACGTGTTTGGTCAAGCTTTTAGTGACCTCAAGAAAAAAGAAAAAATAAATCACTTTAGAATCCTCCAAAAAAACTTGAATCATGGGAGTTGGAACAAGGAAGGGTTCCTTTGGAACGTAGATTTAATTTATGGTATCAGAATGAGTATTCGTATTGATATTGGTATCAATATCAGATATCAATATCAAATACGAGTATTAGTCAGATATCGATCATATACTAATGTGGCATACTTTTTTAGTATCGATCAGATATCAATCGATGTTGGCCTTATCGGCTCATTTCAACTAGTATTAGTTAGGTATCAATCCCCATATTGATTCAATAAAAACAAAACAATACCACATTGACTAAGTATCCATATCGGTCATGAACGATTCCAATTAAGCCAGATGTATTTACAATGGCCGTTAATTTGTTATCACAACGTGGAAAACCTTGTACTTATTCCAACTATAAAAATCAATCATTTGCTTTTGGGGCCATCTCAATTAGAATATAGAGATTGGACCACCGGGCCCGGCGGCAATTAAGGAGTCTTCCGATTGCCAAATTCTAAAATTTAGGATTACTTTTAAAAGTAGATAGGGGTAGCTAAAAAAATTCAATCCAAAACCGAAGCTTTCCAAAAAAGACTGGACCAAATCGAATCAAAATTTATTGGACCAAAATGGGGGCTAATTGGACCAGAACAACCGATGAGATCGATCCAATAGATCAAAACCGAATCAATAACAACCTGATATTGGATCAGTATGAGTCCTTTAAACTAATTTTTTAATAAACTAAAATATAGTAAACTAAATCGGTACTAAGCCGCTACTAGACCGGTAAGAGCGTATTACTATTAATATCTATACATATTAGAAACCGAACCTATTACCTGATAATGGACTCATAAGATCCCATTAAATCAACTGATCAGCCCATAAAAAAATAAAACCAAAATTAAACATTTTTTTTAATTATTTGGTTTTGGGATTTGTCGATCAAAAACCGATTCAGACTGGACCGAACCAACCAATTAACATCCTTACCTTAAGGTCTCTTTTGGAAAGTTTCTTTGTGGCAAAAAAAAAACTAGGAATATTCTTCATAGATTATTCTAACATTTAATCATTCAATCTTCTACTTTTACCAAATAACCTATATAGAGACAACGTAAAAGGAAGGAAAAGTTTTTGTCATTCAATCCTATCCTAAAGCTTTGGTTGAAAATTCTTCCTGGTTAATAGCTTGGGATCATTATAAATAGCATAACCTTGTTATCTCATTTTGTATCAAGATCTCTCTTACAATATTCAAGATGAGATCATATAAGCTTCACTTAGCTTTTCTTTTTTTCATTGCCTTAGCTTTCTTCCATGTCTCCCAAGCCCAAAATTCTCAAGAGGATTACCTAACAACCCACAATTCCGCTCGTTCTGAGGTCGGTGTTGGATCAATGACATGGGATGACACAGTAGCTACCTACGCTCAAAACTATGCCAACCAGAGGGCCGAAGATTGTAATCTGGTGCATTCTGGCGGAAGCTATGGTGAGAATCTAGCTTGGAGTTCCGGTGACATGTCGGCCACAGATGCTGTGAATATGTGGGTCGCTGAGAAAACTTACTATGATTATAATTCCAATTCTTGTGCTGAGGGCCAACAGTGTGGGCACTACACACAGGTGGTTTGGCGCAACTCCGTTCGGCTTGGTTGTGCTAGGGTTCAGTGTAGCAGTGGCTCGGGGACCTTCATCATCTGCAACTACGATCCTCCAGGCAACTATGTAGGTCAACGCCCTTATTGATTCCCTATATATATTGAGGTTTTCATGATGGCCAATGAGTGCGCTTAAAAGGAAATCGATGGCAATTGCATATTTCTACAACCCTTGTTCCGTTTAGATGATTTGTACTTACTAAACTAGCTGTTATATTGAAGGTGACATGGGCGATGAATCACTTCTCCTAGGTGAATAATAACTATGTATCAGTCTTTGTTCATGTTGATTCACAATAATATTAAAGTTAATTAATATAATAATAATATTCACTAAATGAATTGAATTAAGTTCTTCGAATAAAGCTGATTGGAAGGCAAAGATCCATCTAATCGATCTCATTTAATTGGAATAAGATTTTATGATTGTCATTTTGTATTTTTTTTCTACTTTTAGTTCTTCATCTAATAGGCAAGATAGAAATATGTTTATTTTTCACTTGATCTGCAATCTAGCAATGAATATGTTGTTTTTCTCTATGGATTTGAGAAATTTGAAAGCAGCCAGATCTAGTCAGGCTTGGGGGCCAGCACTTCGGCTCCGTAGAGTTGATTTACGAGCATCAGACGTATATTGATGTGCAAATCTTTTTTATATTGGTTGATATTGGTTAAGATCGGTTATGTGTCGGTCAATATCATATTGATCATCATGGATATCAATATGGATCAGTTGATATGATCAACATGATATCAATACCTCAAACCGTGCATGTTTAAGACAAAAACCTAGCTAGAAGAGAGAAGGATAGAAGGAAATTGAAAGAATAAACAACTTAACAGAGACGGACTGGAAAAGGAAAAGAGAAGAGAATAAAGAAAAACTTTGGACAAAGACCCAGAAAAAGGGCAGAGAGATGTACGCTAGAGGGAACAAAGAGAGACTTAAGACAAAGAAATAGAGAAAAAATCAGAGAGATAACACCACCCTCAATCAATCAACGGTTACAATAAAGAAAGACTGACTGACGAGCTATCTCTGACTAATCAAGAGGGATTTTAATTTTCTCATGTCCTCACATTGATATCATGGGAAAAATTCTGTGGTTGTAGTTTGCTGTACGTACATATTGATGTATTAGTATACACACACAGTAAATAATAACCACAAGATTTTCCTTATATCAACATGAGAACATGAGAGGATCTGAATCCAATCCGCCCCTATATTGATGATACCGTCAATGCACTATCATCGGTGTGGTATGGGAGATTCCTCCTACACCAGCAGCACCTAGGATAACCCTCATTATAAGAGTTTTAAATTGTTACACAATCGTATTACAAAAGTTTTTTATTTTTAGAAATATATTTTACTTTCTTTTTATTTTTATTTTTTTTCCTTTTAACATGTTTTCTTTTTTTCGAAAAACATGCTTCCTTTTTTTTTTTTTTTTTTTTTTTTTCACAATGGCTTTTAATTGTAATTTGAAAGTTACATGACAATCACTGTGTGAGAAATGACCAATTATGGTTTTAAGTGTCCGGATTGGATAGGTCATATCGTCTGAACTGTATTGATCTTGTAAAACTATCAAACCAAAATTTTGGAGTAATTTGAATTTTTCGCCGTATGACAGGTCTTCTTACCGACATGATATTAGCTTCCGTATCAGTTTAGTAGCGTATCGGATCTCAGGTAAGACTTAGATCATGCCTATAATATATAGAATCCATTAAAAATCTGTTAGAATGTTGACCCATTTGATGTATTGCCAAACTCAATTAAATTGGACTGTGCGGTCGATCGGTCAGGTCAATGAAATGAGCTTGATTAACCACACCTCTGTGATAAATTGTACGATCATAGAATTAGGCTAATTTGTGATTTGACGGTTAGGCTTGGCCCCATTCAGGTCTAAACTTCCTTGGACTATCTAATAACATGTTAGTCATATCCGAGGACGAATTTGTGTGTCAATTGACAACCTAGAACCCACCTTTGACCATAATTGGTTTAGAATTAGGATTTTGGGTGAGAGTTGGATTTCATCTCAAACTCCTACTCTCCCTCCATATAAACAAACTAAAACCCTAATGTGTGAGAACTTTATAAGCTCTGACGAATGAATAGAAAAGAGAATACTAAGAGAAAATTGAAGGAAAAAGAAGGAAGAAAGAACCTGGTAGCATATCAAATGCATCAATTTAATTAAATATTTCTTTACCGACTTGATTAATAAACTGTAAATAGGATAAGTAAAGGTCGATCCCACAGAGAATGAATTGATTAAAATTTATATTCTACTCAAACTAAATATACTAATTATGCTAAGTAAACACAATAACGAAGGAGGATTTGTTTGTTTGAATCAAATTGAAAGTAAAACAGAATTTAAATAGGAAGATAATTAGATGAGAAAATTCAGTCCTTGGTTCAATATCCACCCACACATGCAATGAGTAAAAAATTCAGTCATTGGTTCAATATCCACCCACACTTACAATGAGTAAAATTAATTGCAACGTTAATCTCTTCCTCCCAATCAGAATTAAAGACCCTAGATAACAATAAGCTCTGTTACCTGAGTTTTCCCTTAAGTACCTGAACTAAAACAAGCTCTTTAGAGAGATCTAATCATTGAAAAACATTGAATAAACTCTCAACGTTTAATTCAATGGTAGCATTAAGAGGGTGAAAAATAGATTAATCTAAGCAACAATCACACACAAGCGGAGATTATTTAACTTAGGTTATATTATTCACAATGATGAGACGAAAACTTAGACATAATCATCTACCACTATTTGCTACTTGTGATTAGAATCATGACGATTACTTATCACAGATTCTAGATCTAACAATTAATATTAATCTAACCAATTCAGTAGACCATTACTGAATTATTCAGACAAATATTATAATTAAAGAGAAAAGAATAACATAAACAATTCCAATAAAAAAGAGAAGAAGAACAACGTTACTGAATAGAAATTACACCATTGACATGAGTTTGAGCTTTAAAATATTCTTGAACTAAATGAGAAAATTAGCTAGACATTACAATCCTTTTAGAGATAGAAAAATTTCTAACAAAACAGAGAGAGAGAGAGAGAGAGAGAGAGAGAGAGAGAGAGGGGGGGGGGGTCACGATTCTTTATTATATCACTTTGTCATTCCAGTTTATTCCCTTCTTTGATATAAGTGAGATCACAGTTATCCATGTGTATAGTTATATATATAGATAGGGAGCAGAGACCAATCTTGAAAGAACGGTAATTTGATACTTTCCATAATAGAATAAAATTACCAATAGATACCCTTAGTGTGTTACAAAATAATGTGGATTAATAAGAATTTTCCTAATAGAGCACCATCCAATCTAGTCTGCCAATCAACATCCATCCATTAATTCGAACCCACACAATATCTTATGCATGCCCATACATATTGAAAACATTACATATTAGACATATGTCAATTAGCTATTGGTGTTGTAATGCATGAACAGAATATCTACCCTTTTCTGCTGCTCATATGCCTCTTCACTATCTTCTCCTTGTCTCTCTCCTCCCTTTTAATTCTTTCACATTTCTCTCGTGTTGTTTTGCTATTTTTCTTTCTAATTAAATTTCCAAAAATTCGTGTTTATTTTCTTCTCCCTTTTTATGGAATTTGGAATAAAAGAAATGCAACTTTAACTTCTCCTTTCGTAGGGAATTCGATTTATGTTTCTCAGTTTTCCTTTTCGGTTGATCTTGTTAACTCTTGATATTTGAAGTGTCTGCTAAAGGCATTATCAACATGGTTGGCAAGTCCTTGCATCTCGCTCAGCTACTAGACCTTTTGGATGATATCTCAAAATCAATTCGACAGATTCAATGGAAACCTGATACATATGTGATTTTCATTAAAATAATATTAAAATGAACTGGGATCAGAGATCAGCCAGGTACAAGACCAATATGAATTGGATAATTCAATCAATTCGATACCGATTACTTGAACCATGATCTCAAGTATTATTGTGGGTTCAGCTTCTTTTAACTATCGAAGAGTATACTGTATTGGTCCTTGCTGGTACAAGCTTGATTAGAATCTTTATCTCAAAGGTCGCATATTCCAATCATCTTTAGGGTAGAGTGATCCACAATGAAATATATCCAAATCCTTAAACCAAACTGTTGCAGATGCTAAAAAAATCTCTTTTATTTTCTGCCTAGATATTAAACAATATAAACAAGATACCTGTTTCAACTATTCTCAACTCATAATCTCTTTGCTTCCTGTATTATTACCACTCTTCACAAGCATAAAGCCACTAGAACTGAAGCACGCAAAGGGTATCCTTCTGTGAGACTAAAAGTTAAAACCACAGACATACAAAGGGCAGCATAGTTTAGAAGCATTATTGTTAAGAAATTGTCTGGATTCTGAGTAGCCATTACTGGTGTTCCAGCTTTATGTGCTAGTTCTTCATATTTAATAAGACTGGACGAATCATTACTACTTTTGCTTGGATCATAGTTATCTTGCCAGAGACCTCCCGGGGACTGATACCAAGTTGATAGGTTGCAGTAACAATGAGTACCACAACAACTAATAATGCATTCCTCACATCACTTGAAATATTTTTGTTCACCACTGGGAATAGAAATTTTAAGTTACTTGCTATTCTTCTTGTCATTCTCCGATTTCGAAACCTCTTCAAGGCTTCCCCTGGTGGTGGAAGAAATGTTTTAATTTGTTCCCCCTTTCTTGGCTCCTGATTTGTAAAGGATTTGTAGCACTTCTTCCTCTTCTGGTGCGAGCTTTAGTAATATATCCAAAGCATCTGCAATTGTAGATTTTTATTCCTTCTTTTCTGAAGAATATAAAATTTAGTCCCCATAAAACCTCAAATTTGTTTCATTAAAAAGGGTGTCATGATCAAGATTGCTATAATCCAACTCATCCAAGATAAAGAAATAGCTTTCTGCTGTGTCATACTCAGTAGAGACCAAATACAATTTTGAAGAGTTTTAGTAAGAACTTTATTTTTTTTTTTTTTTTTTGGGGGGTGGTATTGAGTGTGATGGGTAAGATCAATTGAATTAAGATTGCTTCTAATGCAGGCATCAATAATGTTCTAATGCAGGCATCAATAATGTCTAAACATCTTTCAAAGTCTGAGAGGCCAAGGTACTCGTACAGACTTTTTGATACTTTTTTCTAATATTTGTTTTGTTATTCAATCACGTATTTTTAAATTTTTATGTATTTATGTAGGAGAGTTAATGGACACTTGGATACTGATAGGGAGTCACTTCTCTCTTCGCCTACTGAGGTCTGTACTTGAAATATTCTTGAAAAGTTTTCCCTCTCCCTTTCTGAGCTTTGCCTCTGGAGAATGAGTGTCAAAATGACAACCGTGTTTCAAAACCCACCTGGGATATTTCCCAAATATCTTCTCATGTCAGCACCCTTGGATTGAACCCAGGTGATGTGAGAAGCAGACAGAAATACTCAACTATCAGGCTGTTTGGTTTGGGTTAGATCATGGTCTAACTCCATTGCTTGATTTGGAATCTCTCTAGAAGACTTTTGACTTCTTGATTAATTTGCTATTAATTTTTCCCTTAGTTGATTGGTATTAGTGAGCTCCTTTTTAATAGGGAATCATATTTCCCAAGGCTTAAAAGCTTCCTTAATTTAATAGATTTTAAATTTAGTAATTAAAATATTGAACACTCCAACTCTGTCTCTGGAACTTAAACATGCATTTAGTGAGATAATTGCCAAGTGATTAGGAGACTTAATTAATTCCTATTAGGCTATTACTTGTCTTTCCAAAAGGATAATGTAGTTTGAGTTAGTTACTGATATTTTATAAACACATATGCATGCATGTATATCCTATATTCCTATATGCTGAGGTCGTTGGGTTTTACCCAAACTGAATCGACAGGGAAACTGGGTCACACCAAACTGAGGCCTTTCTTGGATTCTCTACTGTGGTTGTGTTTTAGAACATTGAAATGACTGGTTGGAAGTTGCAGCCGGAACCTTAGCTAAGATCTTAGTCCTGAATAAGTGTAGCTCTAGATTCATGTAATAAATTTATTGACCTTCAACTTAGTAATGAGTATAATATGTAAATAAACTGTGAAGACGTGTTATGGCCTGGACTGCAGCTTGATCCATTCACTGGGCTTGTCATAGGATCATAGCATGGGCTTAAATTATGAACACTTGATTTTAGATCTGTTAGTGGTTTTACTGGCCTTGTTGGACTGGATTCATCTGGTTATTTGGATGGTTCATCTGATCTTAGTGTGATTCCTGTCTGGGTTCAGATCATGCCATGAAGAATACTGTCTATTGCTATGACAGTTGACTTTGGAATGTCAATCCAGCTGCTAAGTGCAGTGGATCCCATAGTGTAAAGCAGTGTCTGAGACCCAGTATATCAATGGTCATAAGCTATGATGTTAGCTAAATCACTCATCTTTTGCCATTTGCATCCTTTCTATGGTCAAGTGGTCCAACCAGCTTTTCCAGTCCAAATTCAGTTTTAAAAGCATTGATTGTGGATTGGTTAATTCAATAACCATTTCACTTTGAACATTTGTTAGACTGTTTAAAGAGGGTTCTTATATATTCCTGGTGCTCTGGTACAAACAAAACACCAACTCATTGATTTCCACCATGGTTGGAAGGTCAAATAGAAAAGCTTAGTTTGGCTCATAAAAAAGGTCTAGTGGAATTTTGTAAGTGTTCAATGGTTGGGTCAGAGGACCAATTGTTCATTTAGGAGTATTGCTTTGTTTCTGTGTTTGGAAATCCTGTGCTAAGGCATGCATTGGTCTTACTGCTGCTTCTGTCATCTAAGGCTCTAACGAGATACTTAATTGCATCCTTTCTGAAAATTATGAAACCTTATCAGTTTTGTTAAGGCTAACATTGTTTTCAATCTATGTTGGTCAGGGGGTATAATAGGCATCAGATTAGGAAGATTTTTCGAGGCCTGCCCAGTTATGCTTCTCAATAGCTGACAAGGGGGTAGACATTGTAAATTTACCAGAGTATCAACAATGATGAATCAGTTTGGACATTGTGGAGATATTGTAGACGCTGTAGTTGTAATCTGAGATGTTCGTTGTTAACCATGATTCCTGAACTGCTTTTTGCAGTTTCCATAGTGGATTCTGAGTTTCCCTGCTCTTTCTCTTCCTTATGCTGACAAACTGCATTACAACCATAGGTATTTCATTCCCACACCCTTCTTTAAAAAAAAAAATAAAAATAAAATAAAATAAATTTACTTACCCCCCCCCCCCAAAAAAAAAAAAAAAAAAAAAAAAAAAACCCATATGTATTATTCAACTATTCAGAATTTAAAATTCCTCGGTAGTTTCTAGTGAAGTCAAGACTTGGTTGGCTTTGTTGAAACGATCTAGATCCAAACTAGATATTCTGGCCTGATCTCTCTAAATGAGTCACTCTTTTGGGTGGGGAATTGCAGTGAAATAGAACTGGGGATCCGGATTTCTTCCCTCTCATATAATGACCTGTAGCGTCACACTGACACTCTCTCCTCTGACAATCTTCAACTGAATGAATCGTCTCCCACCTTCTCATAGGTCTGAGTGGTCTGATTTCTCACTCTTAACATTGTGTGAACCGTTACTCTAAAATATAAATATAAAAATCTTTGGTGATCGATAATTTTTGGGTATCACTAACTGTACCTACATTAGTGGTACAGTTTTGCAACTCCATGTCTCCACCAGCCTATGTTTGCTAAATGGTAGGTGGTTCCAAATTCTTGTGAGATGTAAGGCCCACTCTCTCGTATGTTTTAAGTTTTAGACCAATCTTTGAAGCTGGTCACAGCTTGGCCATCGAAGTAAGACCTGTCTCCTAAAGTAAATGGTTCTTCGGGGGGAGTTTGATAGAAATATAATGCTGTGCATGGGTAATAGAGGGGAGAGAAGAGTGCTCTCCCATCAGTTGTGGTAGAGGAGGCAGTGGTGGTGGCGTTGACCATCTGAAAGGAAAAAAAAAAAAAGAGAGTAAAGAACTTGGCGGAGTAGAAGGCTTTGGTACCATTTAGAAACACAATATATTTAGGGTATAACAATTTCATTATCTCTTGAGTTGAATACAATCGTATGAGATATTAAATAGATACGGTAATGGTGCTGTGATAAGGTATTCTTTAGGGAACCGTGGGAGAAATTTTTCCTTTTTTTTTTTTTTTTTTCCTACTAAAGATCACCAAAATATGAAAATACTCTTTTTTTTTTTCTACTAAAGATCACTAAAATACTCTTTTTTTTTTCTCCCTCATACCTCGTCTGCTGGGCCTGCTACCCCTCTCGTCTCGACCTGCTAGGCCTACTCCCCCCTTATGCCTCGGCTATTGGGCCTACACACCCTTGTGCCTCGACTGTTGGGCCTGCTACTCCCTTTTCCTGGACTGCAACCCACTCCCCTTTTGATGATTCAGGGCCTCTTGTTAACTTGCCTACTCTTTGGCTCCCCTCTTGAGAGACTTCCCTATGTATCCAAATCCTCTTTTCCAGAGGTTCGGAAAGAGGGGCGGTACCCCTGTTAGATGGCTGACACATGGAGCTTGAGTGTATCCGAGCCCTCCATCCAAGCCGACACCCCCTTGTCCGCTCGAATGGAGGACTTGGATTCAGAGGAGTCCTAGGTGTCGACCATCTAATCGGGTTGCCGCCCCTCCTCCCAAACCTCTGGGAGGAGAGGATGTGGATCCCTTCCCTATCTGCTCCCTCTTGCGATTAAGCCATGTCTTGTGGCTTTTGTCAAGTCCGCTCAGACGGGATCTACACAGCCTAGTAAGCCTCCCGCTCTCCCCTTATCTGGTCAAATTCATCGTCTCCCCTTGGTGTTTTAAACCATCCTTTACCCTGGATCCTTATTCAAAGCCCTTTTTCTATCCTAAGACTGCTCCTTTGTCTAGTGGGCTTGCCCCGCCCTCGCCCTCCCCCTCCCCTCCCCCTTTGTCGGGGGGGCCCCCCCCCCCCCCCCCCCCCCCCCCCCCCCTCCTCTTTGGCTTTGGCTGGCTACCATGGTACTAATAGCCTAAGCTCTTCCTCTCCTCGGCCAGTTGTTAATTGCAGCAACTTGGCTGTCCTTCATGGTGAAATTGAAGCCATGGATCTTGATCCGCTTCATTCTTGTGATGCCAACAAGGGAGATAGGATCCCAAATTCAAAGAGCGTGAATAATGAAGAAATTGATAGTCATTTTGAGGATGATGTGGCTGGGAGTAAGAGAGCATAATCGGAAGCGATTTTACAAATGTGGTTAATCAAGATGGATTTCCGTATCAAGAAGATCATAGAGGGAAGGAGTTGTATTGCACTCGTTATAGAGCTGTAGTGCTTACAAAGAAAAATAAGGCACTCATTAGTTCTTCCTCTCCGATCTTTGTTAGAAGGAGTAATCACTCCCGAAGACCTTTCGATTATCTTCATGATTCGTAATGCTCCTTGTGTAATGTTTCGCTTTTGTTTTAGCTTTCTCTTTGTTCGCTTGTTTGTTGGATCGGTGTTTGATCATGGGCCGGCTCCCTCTTGTTGGGGTCTTTGGCCTTGTTTAGTCTTTGTTGTTGGCCGCTTTTGAGGTTGTGCTGTTGGATCTCTCGAGGGTTTAGGTTGTACATGTTTTCTTTTCTTTTGGGTTAATAAATTATCTACATATCCAAAAAAAAAAAAAAAAAAAGACAAAAATATGTACAAACGAAACCGTCTACAAATCCCAGATAGTAAAAACACAAGCAAGAGTATCAAAAGAAGCCAGAACCTCATGGAGACAAAAGAAATCTAATAAAAAAGGAATCTTTGACATTGTTGTGCATCTCCAAAAACATTAGAAGCAACAAGTAACAGATGAAATTCCCAAAAAAAAAAAAAAGTGTCCTAAACATAGCAGCATATTTTTCCGAAAACAGTGTGAAATCTTCCAAGTTGTAGCAGAAAGATAATCCTAATAATGACTCCACAACCAATTGTCATAAAAGACTAGGGAATCAAGCCACTTTGAATACTTACGACAATAGAAGTTGAATTAGGTTCAAACCAAAAAAATTCGGGCTTGCGTATTCTTGGCATAATGGAGACTACTAAAAATGACTTCCCCCCAAAAATTTGAATGCACTCCCAATCACTCGTGTGACTTATACACCCCCCAGCCGCCGAGTGTCACGGGTCACCCTAGGCATAGCCATCAATATTTATTTTCAGCCATCCCACATTCGGTGTAAGCCAAAAAACTTCTAGGATTTCATTCGCTCGAGGAGGAATTGCAACAACTTCCAATTGTCGGCCTAACAACAAATTTCTTACCATATTTAATAATGATACTTATTAGATATAGTTTTTATTTTACTTTTCAAATGCAAAGGATTTAGATGCAAAGGATTTAGATGCAAAATCTAGAGAAAATTAATAACCAAATATGAAATTATTTGGAAATTAGTTATATAGTCATGTGCTGTAATAATTATAAAATGTTTCTTTTCTACATTTGAAAATTTCACTTTCCTTCCTTTTTAATTTCCCTTGCAATCAAATAGAACCTTAGACTCTCAATGTAGAGGGGAAAAAGACGCATTTTGCTTCGTTCATTGAGCACGGAATTCAACCGAATGTGCACATGCTATGGAATTTAAATTTGTACAATTATACATTTTGGTTTTCAGTTTGAAACATAAATACATACTATACTTAAATAATTGTTTTTTTGGAGACCATATCAGTTTAAATAATATATATATATATATATATATATATATATATATATATATATATATATATATATATATATATATATATATATATATATATATATATATATATATATATATAAATTTTTTTTTATACTTGAGAGATTAATTCTGAGACCTACCAATTGCATGACCATCACGAATGGATTAGGAATTAATTGGATCATAGAGAATATTTTGGAAAGTTTCAGGGATCAATTAGATCTTGATTTCTACACATTGAAAAGAAAGGGGGTTGTTAGCTCAATGTCGTCTCGAAAGAAAAAAAATCTTGAAAACCCCCATAACGCAAAGAGTTTAGTAAGATCAAATTTTGTAGACAGATAGATTCTAAACTCTTATGTTGGCATATTAAATTTCAACTTAATAAATAGAGTTTTGTCACATGACAAACTAAAGCATTGGAAACTTTAAAACTATGCATTGGAAATTTCAAAACTATAAAAAAAAGGTGTGTGAACCACCGGAGGAGATGTATAAATGACTGAATTTTGATATTTAAATATATTACATCACAAGTCTAATGTTTAGAATTATCACATCATCAATTCAGATGAGAAAAATAAGGTATCAAATCAAAGAGATACCTAATTCTTTCCTGGTGGGTCATAGAGAAACTTAATTTTCCTAAAAGGAATATGAACCAATGGAGCTTTTGTCACTGGAAATGTAAGAAAGGAAATGGAAAGAATAGCTTTCAATCTTCTGGAGGACACGGCAGGCTGTGACAGCCTAATGTTACGCCTTCAAATTTACAAAGAGCACATGAAAATAAGGCCAATTTGCCCATGCATTAACACTTTTGCCAAAAGGTCAAAAGAGAACAATTTCTTTACACTAGCAGCTGTAAAGGTATAGAAATCCTCTCCCCCCGAGTTTAGGTGGGAGAATTGGTAGCCTAGATGGATGGCTATCACCTGGTTCTCGGGTGAATCCGAGTCCTCCATTCGAGCCGATACCCCAATCGGCAAGCTGAGCCGACAGGGGTGTCGGCTCGGATGGAGGGCTCGGATTCACCCGAAAGCTAGATGACGATTATCCATCCGGATCGCCAACTCTCCTACCCAAACTCAAAGCGGAGAGGATGTGGATCCCCCTAGAAAGGGTATTTCTACACCAATACTCAAATTATACCATGGATAACATTGGAATTTTATTGGGAGGTAGATCCGAATTTCTCCTACTCATATACCAAGTTTCAATTCAAAACAGAGTTTGAAAAATTTTATATCACTATCTTGAAAAATTGAAGTGCGGATAGAGGGTGGTGCATGGTCAGTTATACATGGGAGAGTATGCTGTTACATGTGAGGGTAAACGATTAAGATTGAATCAGAAATTTAATGTGTGTTTGATTCATGCGGATACCTAAGTAGTTATAAGGATATGGTTGAAATTGCCACACCACCTTTCAAGTGGTAGAAGATTGACAATGGATGTGAAGAGACCCTCCATGCCAATAGTATAGAGAATCCTCTAATTATTTCCAAGCTATTTTTCAAGGAAAAAAAATATTCTTCCCCGATTGCATTTTCTAGCGCTTAGACGAGTGGTAAAATGATCAACTCATTCCTACCATTTGGATGCTTATGTCTGTAATCCCATTGGCCCTTGTGCGGCTCCTTAACTTTTTTTTTTTTTAAATTTTATTTGTGATTTTAAGCAAATTTCAAGTTTATTTATCTAGTCAAAAGACCAATAAAGGTTCCAAAGGAAATAGAAGTCATGTGGCAATGTCTACCTTGTTCAATCTTCCATGGCTGAAGTCAAAGTAGACTTAGAAATATGAAGTACGTTTGGATCCAGATGGATTTTTTTAATTTATGTCTGGAATATGGATCCATATGATTATACGTATGGAAAGGAATGAGTTCTGTTAATGCAAACAGCAAGGAACATGATCAAACCTAAAAAATGTTCCAAGCAAATATGACACAATTTTTTACGTGGTTTATATACCAATGAGATGTGTTACTTCTGCAGACAAAAAAGAAGATGATTCACTATATAAATTGAGGTAATACAATGGAATTCTCTCAATAACACCCAAAAATATAACAATGAACTTTGTCTCAAAACCTTAGCTCTAAAAAACCGGTACAAATTTGTTTCTACGGCTAGCGCAACAAGATATGAAAATAAGTATACATCCTCTTCAAGTTGGGTTGATCTATCGGGTCAGGTCGAATCGTGTCGATCCACACCCTTTGCTACCATCACTGACCTTAAAAGATTACTCATTCAAGTCGTCACCAAATTTTGTTGGACTGGATCAATCTTAAAAAAGGATATAATAATTTGAGACACAAAACAAGTTTTTTGAGAAATCTCAGTGTCTGCCCCTAATGAAGGATGAAGTGCCAAAGTCTTAACACTTTTTTTTGGTAAGGAAGAAAGATGTTTATTGACGTGCATGGCACCTCGAGGTCGAATTACAATGAGTTTGGATCCTAGGATTGGAAAGAGGCTGAACTATCATACACATCAATTATGGATCCACGTCCTCTCCTCCCAGAGGCTCGGGAGGAGAGGGGGGCTGTCTCGTTAGATGGCTGACACATAAGGCTCGGATGAATCCAAACCCCTCCATCTGAGCTAACAAGCGAAGCAGACAAGTGGTTTCGGCTTGGATGGAGGGCTCGGATTCACCCGATCCCTAGGTGGCCGCCATCTAATGGGGCCGCTGCCTCTCCTCCTAAACCTCTGGGAGGAGAAGATTTGGATACCGTCAATGATAAGACCATCCTGACAAGAGAGTCAGCAGAACCGTTTTGCTCCCTTGAAATAAAAGAGAAATTACATATTTCAAAATAAGATTGTACGGGCACAACATCCTCTAGAGACTAGAATTATTGTACATGCACCACCCAATTCCAGCAGTACACATTCAACACCTTTCGAAATGACTTGGAGGAGGGCATACCGAACTGCTGAAGTTTCCCTAACAATCAAGTGAGGAAAAACAAACCGATATGAAGTTGAAAAAAATGGGTGTAACACCGTAATTGCAACAAAAATAATCCATAACTGTCAAGAGATAAATGAATGCAAGGTCATGCTCATCGACTCATCTTGCATGCTTGCTTACCAAACCCAGTGAAAAAAGTGCAGTCAACATATTCAAATTCCAGAAACAATTGTCCGGAACTATAAATAATGAGACCATGTTTACCAAACAATAAGGAGGTGCAATGGATGGAATACGGCAAAGTTGGAATTCAGTTATCTAACCATATGTTAATCTGATCTCCATGATTAATCTGCTAGTGATGCTCTTGTTGAATAACTTTTCGGCCTTCAAGAACACTACATCAGGCCCAGCTCGGTTTGTGACCCAATATCGTTGAATGAAAGTTGATATATGAATAATATATAGACTTAGGTTCTAATTTATATTTATGTTTTTGAGTTATTTATAATAAATTATTTATAAAAATAAATTATGAATCCTAAAAAAGTAATAATAGATTATCATAATAATGATAAACACCTTCTAACTGATTTGTAGATTTTAGATTATATCAATTTATTTTAAATATTAATAAGTAACATAGATTATACTACTTATGTCATAATGTATTATATAATTAATTCTATAATACATACCAAAGGCAAAGAGAGCCTTAATAAATCTAACCCAAAGCGATTGCGGTTCCATTAGCAGACGCCAAGTGACTTTGGAGAAAACTGCTTGATTATGGAAAGATGGATCCTGGGCGGGATTTTAACCGGATGTACGGTTAAATTTTGAATTTTATTTTTAAACATCCATTGGATTTTAGATCGGATTCAAATTTGGATAATGGTGTATTTGATTTGAATTTGATCCATTTACATCCTTAATCAAACGAAGCCTAACCAAGCACATACACGGACTACACAAAAAACCAATTTAATTCGAAAGATTTTAATTGAGCAGCACAGATGATCCAGCAAAATTGGTAAGAGACGATTCTAACAAGTTAGGGCAAAAATAAGGTAACAAGACCGATCCCGTGTTCGATTCTATGCACCTGGACACTACTACTCTCCTTTCTCTTCTCTTTATCTCTCATTTCCTCATAATTCTTTCATCTCCTCTCTCTTCTCTTTATCTCTCATTTCCTCATAATTCTTTCATCTCTCTTGTTGTGTTACTTTTCTTTCCAATCGAATGCCTGTTTGTTTTTCTCTCCCTTTTTCATTGATTCACAATGTCCAAAAACGTGTTTGGTCAAGCTTTTAGTGACCTCAAGAAAAAAAAAAAAAATAAATCACTTTAGAATCCTCCAAAAAACTTGAATCATGGGAGTTGGAACAAGGAAGGGTTCCTTTGGAACGTAGATTTAATTTATGGTATCAGAATGAGTATTCGTATTGATATTGGTATCAATATCAGATATCAATATCAAATACGAGTATTAGTCAGATATCGATCATATACTAATGTGGCATACTTTTTTTAGTATCGATCGATATCAATCGATGTTGGCCTTATCGGCTCATTTCAACTAGTATTAGTTAGGTATCAATCCCCATATTGATTCAATAAAAACAAAACAATACCACATTGACTAAGTATCCATATCGGTCATGAACGATTCCAATTAAGCCAGATGTATTTACAATGGCCGTTAATTTGTTATCACAACGTGGAAAAACCTTGTACTTATTCCAACTATAAAAATCAATCATTTGCTTTTGGGGCCATCTCAATTAGAATATAGAGATTGGACCACCGGGCCCGGCGGCAATTAAGGAGTCTTCCGATTGCCAAATTCTAAAATTTAGGATTACTTTTAAAAGTAGATAGGGGTAGCTAAAAAAATTCAATCCAAAACCGAAGCTTTCCAAAAAAGACTGGACCAAATCGAATCAAAATTTATTGGACCAAAATGGGGGCTAATTGGACCAGAACAACCGATGAGATCGATCCAATAGATCAAAACCGAATCAATAACAACCTGATATTGGATCAGTATGAGTCCTTTAAACTAATTTTTTAATAAACTAAAATATAGTAAACTAAATCGGTACTAAGCCGCTACTAGACCGGTAAGAGCGTATTACTATTAATATCTATACATATTAGAAACCGAACCTATTACCTGATAATGGACTCATAAGATCCCATTAAATCAACTGATCAGCCCATAAAAAAATAAAACCAAAATTAAACATTTTTTTTAATTATTTGGTTTTGGGATTTGTCGATCAAAAACCGATTCAGACTGGACCGAACCAACCAATTAACATCCTTACCTTAAGGTCTCTTTTGGAAAGTTTCTTTGTGGCAAAAAAATACTAGGAATATTCTTCATAGATTATTCTAACATTTAATCATTCAATCTTCTACTTTTACCAAATAACCTATATAGAGACAACGTAAAAGGAAGGGAAAAGTTTTTGTCATTCAATCCTATCCTAAAGCTTTGGTTGAAAATTCTTCCTGGTTAATAGCTTGGGATCATTATAAATAGCATAACCTTGTTATCTCATTTTGTATCAAGATCTCTCTTACAATATTCAAGATGAGATCATATAAGCTTCACTTAGCTTTTCTTTTTTTCATTGCCTTAGCTTTCTTCCATGTCTCCCAAGCCCAAAATTCTCAAGAGGATTACCTAACAACCCACAATTCCGCTCGTTCTGAGGTCGGTGTTGGATCAATGACATGGGATGACACAGTAGCTACCTACGCTCAAAACTATGCCAACCAGAGGGCCGAAGATTGTAATCTGGTGCATTCTGGCGGAAGCTATGGTGAGAATCTAGCTTGGAGTTCCGGTGACATGTCGGCCACGTATCTTTGTGAATATGTGGGTCGAGAGAAAACTTACTATGATTATAATTCCAATTCTTGTCTTGAGGGCCAACAGTGTGGGCACTACACACAGTGTGGTTTGGCGCAACTCCGTTCGGCTTGGTTGTGCTAGGGTTCGGTGTAGCGATGGCTCGGGGGACCTTCATCATCGCAACTCCGATCCTCCAGGGCAACTATGTAGGTCAACGCCCTTATTGATTCCCTATATATATTGAGGTTTTCATGATGGCCAATGAGTGCGCTTAAAAGGAAATCGATGGCAATTGCATATTTCTACAACCCTTGTTCCGTTTAGATGATTTGTACTTACTAAACTAGCTGTTATATTGAAGGTGACATGGGCGATGAATCATTTCTCCTAGGTGAATAATAACTATGTATCAGTCTTTGTTCATGTTGATTCACAATAATATTAAAGTTAATTAATATAATAATAATATTCACTAAATGAATTGAATTAAGTTCTTCCTCGTAGAGTTGATTTACGAGCATCGAGCGTATATTGATGTGCAAATCTTTTTATATTGGTTGATATTGGTTAAGATCGGTTATGTGTCGGTCAATATCATATTGATCATCATGGATATCAATATGGATCAGTTGATATGATCAACATGATATCAATACCTCAAACCGTGCATGTTTAAGACAAAAACCTAGCTAGAAGAGAGAAGGATAGAAGGAAATTGAAAGAATAAACAACTTAACAGAGACGGACTGGAAAAGGAAAAGAGAAGAGAATAAAGAAAAACTTTGGACAAAGACCCAGAAAAGGGCAGAGAGATGTACGCTAGAGGGAACAAAGAGAGACTTAAGACAAAGAAATAGAGAAAAAATCAGAGAGATAACACCACCCTCAATCAATCAACGGTTACAATAAAGAAAGACCGACCGACGAGCTATCTCTGACTAATCAAGAGGGATTTTAATTTTTCTCATGTCCTCACATTGATATCATGGGAAAAATTCTGTGGTTGTAGTTTGCTGTACGTACATATTGATGTATTAGTATACACACACAGTAAATAATAACCACAAGATTTTCCTTATATCAACATGAGAACATGAGAGGATCTGAATCCAATCCGCCCCTATATTGATGATACCGGTCAATGCACTATCATCGGTGTGGTATGGGAGATTCCTCCTACACCAGCAGCACCTAGGATAACCCTCATTATAAGAGTTTTAAATTGTTACACAATCGTATTACAAAAGTTTTTATTTTTAGAAATATATTTTACTTTCTTTTTATTTTTATTTTTTTTCCTTTTAACATGTTTTCTTTTTTCGAAAAACATGCTTCCTTTTTTTTTTTTTTTTTTTTTTTTCACAATGGCTTTTAATTGTAATTTGAAAGTTACATGACAATCACTGTGAGAAATGACCAATTATGGTTTTAAGTGTCCGGATTGGATAGGTCATATCGTCTCGAACCGTATTGATCTTGTAAAACTATCAAACCAAAATTTTGGAGTAATTTGAATTTTTCGCCGTATGACAGGTCTTCTTACCGACATGATATTAGCTTCCGTATCAGTTTAGTAGCGTATCGGATCTCAGGTAAGACTTAGATCATGCCTATAATATATAGAATCCATTAAAAATCTGTTAGAATGTTGACCCATTCGATGTATTGCCAAACTCAATTAAATTGACTGTGCGGTCGATCGGTCGGGTCAATGAAATGAGCTTGATTAACCACACCTGCGTGATAAATTGTACGATCATAGAATTAGGCTAATTTGTGATTTGACGGTTAGGCTTGGCCCCATTCAGGTCTAAACTTCCTTGGACTATCTAATAACATGTTAGTCATATCCGAGGACGAATTTGTGTGTCAATTGACAACCTAGAACCCACCTTTGACCATAATTGGTTTAGAATTAGGATTTTGGGTGAGAGTTGGATTTCATCTCAAACTCCCTACTCTCCCTCCATATAAACAAACTAAAACCCTAATGTGTGAGAACTTTATAAGCTACGACGAATGAATAGAAAAGAGAATACTAAGAGAAAATTGAAGGAAAAAGAAGGAAGAAAGAACCTGGTAGCATATCAAATGCATCAATTTAATTAAATATTTCTTTACCGACTTGATTAATAAACTGTAAATAGGATAAGTAAAGGTCGATCCCACAGAGAATGAATTGATTAAAAATTTATATTCTACTCAAACTAAATATACTAATTATGCTAAGTAAACACAATAACGAAGGAGGATTTGTTTGTTTGAATCAAATTGAAAGTAAAGAGGCACTTTAAATAGGAAGATAATTAGATGAGAAAATTCAGTCCTTGGTTCAATATCCACCCACACATGCAATGAGTAAAAAATTCAGTCATTGGTTCAATATCCACCCACACTTACAATGAGTAAAATTAATTGCAACGTTAATCTCTTCCTCCCAATCGAATTAAAGACCCTAGATAACAATAAGCTCATTACTGAGTTTTCCCTTAAGTACCGAACTAAAACAAGCTCTTTAGAGAGATCTAATCATTGAAAAACATTGAATAAACTCTCAACGTTTAATTCAATGGTAGCATTAAGAGGGTGAAAAATAGATTAATCTAAGCAACAATCACACACAAAGCGGAGATTATTTAACTTAGGTTATATTATTCACAATGATGAGACGAAAACTTAGACATAATCATCTACCACTATTTGCTACTTGTGATTAGAATCATGACGATTACTTATCACAGATTCTAGATCTAACAATTAATATTAATCTAACCAATTCGGTAGACCATTACTGAATTATTCGAGACAAATATTATAATTAAAGAGAAAAGAATAACATAAACAATTCCAATAAAAAAGAGAAGAAGAACAACGTTCTGTGAATAGAGATTACACCATTGACATGAGTTTGAGCTTTAAAATATTCTTGAACTAAATGAGAAAATTAGCTAGACATTACAATCCTTTTAGAGATAGAAAAATTTCTAACAAAACAGAGAGAGAGAGAGAGAGAGAGAGAGAGAGAGAGAGAGAGATCACAGTTCTTTATTATATCACTTTGTCATTCCAGTTTATTCCCTTCTTTGATATAAGTGAGATCACAGTTATCCATGTGTATAGTTATATATATAGATAGGGAGCAGAGACCAATCTTGAAAGAACGGTAATTTGATACTTTCCATAATAGAATAAAATTACCAATAGATACCCTTAGTGTGTTACAAAATAATGTGGATTAATAAGAATTTTCCTAATAGAGCACCATCCAATCTAGTCTGCCAATCAACATCCATCCATTAATTCGAACCCACAAAATATCTTATGCATGTCCATACATATTGAAAACATTACATATTAGACATATGTCAATTAGCTATTGGTGTTGTAATGCATGAACAGAATATCTACCCTTTTCTGCTGCTCATATGCCTCTTCACTATCTTCTCCTTGTCTCTCTCCTCCCTTTTAATTCTTTCACATTTCTCTCGTGTTGTTTTGCTATTTTTCTTTCTAATTAAATTTCCAAAAATTCGTGTTTATTTTCTTCTCCCTTTTTATGGAATTTGGAATAAAAGAAATGCAACTTTAACTTCTCCTTTAGTAGGGAATTCGATTTATGTTTCTCAGTTTTCCTTTTCGGTTGATCTTGTTAACTCTTGATATTTGAAGTGTCTGCTAAAGGCATTATCAACATGGTTGGCAAGTCCTTGCATCTCGCTCAGCTACTAGACCTTTTGGATGATATCTCAAAATCAATTCGACAGATCCAATGGAAACCTGATACATATGTGATTTTCATTAAAATAATATTAAAATGAACTGGGATCAGAGATCAGCCAGGTACAAGACCAATATGAATTGGATAATTCAATCAATTCGATACCGATTACTTGAACCATGATCTCAAGTTTTATTGTGGGTTCAGCTTCTTTTAACTATCGAAGAGTATACTGTATTGGTCCTTGCTGGTACAAGCTTGATTAGAATCTTTATCTCAAAGGTCGCATATTCCAATCATCTTTAGGGTAGAGTGATCCACAATGAAATATATCCAAATCCTTAAACCAAACTGTTGCAGATGCTAAAAAAATCTCTTTTATTTTCTGCCTAGATATTAAACAATATAAACAAGATACCTGTTTCAACTATTCTCAACTCATAATCTCTTTGCTTCCTGTATTATTACCACTCTTCACAAAAAAAAAAAAAAAAAATACAAGACCCCCCCCCCCACACACACAAAACACACGCACACAAAAAGGGTATTGTTAAGTACTTTGCTCCCACTGCAATAATTCCAGGAGCTCTACTGCGTAAATACATGATTCCCATGTGCACCAAATGTAAGAAAAATCCCTGGGAAAAGAACTGTGAATAGAGAACTTGAATACAAAGAAGTTGTAATACCATAGGTGGCAAGTATCAAACATAAAGCCACTAGAACTGAAGCACGCAAAGGGTATCCTTCTGTGAGACTAAAAGTTAAAACCACAGACATACAAAGGGCAGCATAGTTTAGAAGCATTATTGTTAAGAAATTGTCTGGATTCTGAGTAGCCATTACTGGTGTTCCAGCTTTATGTGCTAGTTCTTCATATTTAATAAGACTGGACGAATCATTACTACTTTTGCTTGGATCATAGTTATCTTGCCAGAGACCTCCCGGGGACTGATACCAAGTTGATAGGTTGCAGTAACAATGAGTACCACAACAACTAATAATGCATTCCCTCACATCACTTGAAATATTTTTTGTTCACCACTGGGAATAGAAATTTTAAGTTACTTGCTATTCTTCTTGTCATTCTCCGATTTCGAAACCTCTTCAAGGCTTCCCTGGTGGTGGAAGAAATGTTTTAATTTGTTCCCCTTTCTTGGCTCCTGATTTGTAAAGGATTTGTAGCACTTCTTCCTCTTCTGGTGCGAGCTTTAGTAATATATCCAAAGCATCTGCAATTGTAGATTTTTATTCCTTCTTTTCTGAAGAATATAAAATTTAGTCCCCATAAAACCTCAAATTTGTTTCATTAAAAGGGTGTCATGATCAAGATTGCTATAATCCAACTCATCCAAGATAAAGAAATAGCTTTCTGCTGTGTCATACTCAGTAGAGACCAAATACAATTTGAAGAGTTTTAGTAAGAACTTTATTTTTTTTTTTTTTGGGGTATTGAGTGTGATGGGTAAGATCAATTGAATTAAGATTGCTTCTAATGCAGGTATCAATAATGTTCTAATGCAGGCATCAATAATGTCTAAACATCTTTCAAAGTCTGAGAGGCCAAGGTACTCGTACAGACTTTTTGATACTTTTCTAATATTTGTTTTGTTATTCAATCACGTATTTTAAATTTTTATGTATTTATGTAGGAGATTAATGGACACTTGGATACTGATAGGAGTCACTTCTCTCTTCGCCTACTGAGGTCTGTACTTGGAATATTCTTGAAAAGTTTTCCCTCTCCCTTTCTGAGCTTTGCCTCTGGAGAATGAGTGTCAAAATGACAACCGTGTTTCAAAACCCACCTGGGATATTTCCCAAATATCTTCTCATGTCAGCACCCTTGGATTGAACCCAGGTGATGTGAGAAGCAGACAGAAATACTCCAACTATCAGGCTGTTTGGTTTGGGTTGGATCATGGTCTAACTCCATTGCTTGATTTGGAATCTCTCTAGAAGACTTTGACTTCTTGATTAATTTGCTATTAATTTTTCCCTTAGTTGATTGGTATTGAGTGAGCTCCTTTTTTTAATAGGGAATCATATTTCCCAAGGCTTAAAAGCTTCCTTAATTTAATAGATTTTAAATTTAGTAATTAAAATATTGGAACACTCCAACTCTGTCTCTGGAACTTAAACATGTCATTTAGTGAGATAATTGCCAAGTGATTGGGACTTGATTAATTCCCTATTAGGCTATTACTTGTCTTTCCAAAAGGATGATGTAGTTTGGAGTTAGTTGCATATATCTTTATAAACACATAGAATGCATGTATATCCTATATTCCCTATTACTGAGGTCGTTGGGTTTTACCCAACCGAATCGAACAGGGGAAACTGGGTCACACCAAACTGAGGCCTTTCTTGGATTCCCTCTACCGTGGTTGTGTTTTTGAACATTGAAATGACTGGTTGGAAGTTGCAGCCGGAACCTTAGCTAAGATCTTAGTCCTGAATAAGTGTAGCTCTAGATTCATGTAATAAATTTATTGACCTTCAACTTAGTAATGAGTATAATATGTAAATAAACTGTGAAGACGTGTTATGGCCTGACTGCAGCTTGATCCATTCACTGGGCTTGTCATAGGATCAAGTAGTTACTGGGCTTTTAAATTATGAACACTTGATTTTAGATCTGTTAGTGGTGGTTTTACTGGCCTTGTTGGACTGGATTCATCTGGTTATTTGATGGTTCATCTGATCTAGTGTGATTCCTGTCTGGGTTCAGATCACATGCCATGAAGAATACTGTCTATTGCTGACAGTTGACTTTGGAATGTCAATCCAGCTGCTATGCAGTGGATCCCATAGTGGAAAGTGAGTATCTGAGACCCAGTATATCAATGGTCATAAGCTATGATGTTAGCTAAATCACTCATCTTGCACATTTGCATCCTTCTATGGTCAAGTGGTCCAATCCAGCTTTTCCAGTCCAAATCAGCTTTAGTGCCATGGATTGTGGATTGGTTAATTCAATAACCATTTCACTTTTGAATTACTGTGAGACTGGGTTTAAAGAGGGTTCTTATATATTCCTGGTGCTCTGGCATAAAAAAAACACTAACTCATGGATTTCCACCATGGTTGGAAGCGTCAAATAGAAAGCTTAGTTTGGCTCATAAAAGGTCTAGTGGAATTTTGGAAGTGTTCAATGGTTGGGTCAGAGGACCAATTACACACATTTAGGAGTATTGCTTTGTTTCTGTGTTTGGAAATCCTGTGCTAAGGCAGGCATTGGTCTTACTGCTGCTTCTGTCATCTAAGGCTCTAACGAGATACTTAATTGCATCCTTTCTTCTGAAAATTATGAAACTCCTTATCAGTTTTGTTAAGGCTACATTGTTTCTGAATCTATGCTGGTCAGGCATACAGGCATCAGATTAGGAAGATACTTTGAGAGGCCTGCCTAGTTATTTCCTTAATAGCTGACAAGGGGGTAGACATTGTAGATTTATACAATCAGAGTATCAACATATGATGAATCACTTTGGACATTGTGGAGATATTGTAGACGCTGTAGTTGTAATCTGAGATGTTCGTTGTTAACTGATGATTCCTTGATCAAGGTAGTTTAATTAGAAGCTACAAAGAAAATCCATACATTAGAAAGAGAAAGAAAGAAATGTACACAAAAACTTAAAACCCGACCATCCAGCTGCCAATCCATAGTTGAAAACCATATTTAATCTCCATTGCTGACTCTAATGATCCAATTGCTGCGAAGTTATAAATGAACTAACATGGCAAAGGTTATCAGACCGGTTCAGATGAGCTTATCTAAATAGTCCAAATATCTGTCATCTAAAAGATCAAATAAGGTTGTTATATTGCAATCTGATGGTCACAGGTTCAAAACATAGAAACAACCTCTCCATGTTGCGGGCGTAAGATTACATACATTCTGTCCCTCCCTAGACCCTTCCGTAACAGGAACCTCATGCACTGGGATGCCTTTTTTGAAAGGTCGAATAAGACCTAAATTTTGTAAAACACTTAACTCCAAGGTCCATTGCTTCTTAGCCGGCTATGGAAACCCTTCTTTTTTTGTTTTTTTTTGCAGTTAGTTAGTTAGTTAGTTAGTCCCAAGGAGAGTTGAAGTCATTATCTTTTGAGGTGTTTGTCTTTCCCAACTGAACTACGACCACGGAGTGTAATGGAAACTAAATTACCCTTAATAGTAGGTTGGGAAATTAAACTAATGTCCAACTTTTTCTCCCCTACAGTCAATCCAATCAGCAGAACCCCGAACACGTAACTGTTAACCTCTATCCTCTTGTAGTACTCTCTCTATATATATAAGATCCTCAATAGAAAAGAAGAGTAGGAAAAAGGAAAAGCAAAGAAGAGTAAAAAAATTAAGTTAGAAGAAGATGGATTTGAAATGGAAGCAATGGGCATTAACTGCATTGTTCTTATTAGCAGGAGTTGCAGAAGCCACTGTTTTCGATGTGAAAAACTACAGTGCGAAGGCAGACGGCAAGACGGATATCAGAAAGGCTGTGATCTCAGCTTGGAATGATGCTTGTGCCTCAGTTCAACCAAGTACTGTTCTCATTTCCAAGGGGACATATTTGTTGGGTCCTGTAGTCTTGAAAGGACCTTGCAAGACTCCTTCAATTGAGTTTCAGGTTCAAGGGTTGGTCCAGGCTCCACCTGATCCGGCCGCTTTCAAGACGGACGGTTGGATTGTTTTCCAATACATCAACGGCTTGACGGTTTCCGGCGGAGGAACATTTGACGGCCAAGGACAAAAAGCTTGGACTATCAACAATTGTGGTACAAATCCTAATTGCAGAATTCTCCCTGTGGTAAGTTTTTTACTATCGTAGAACTGGAGTTCTTATTCTTATCATCTGGTCTAATATTCATCAGCTGAACGGTCCAACCATGGTCTAAGCCTGATCCCCAGTGCAATGGTCTGTGAAGGCTGATCACTACAAAGTTCTAATAGAAACCAACAAGAATAGTTTACTTGTATATACTTATATCCTCTTTGGGATTCCATCACCATACTTTTTGGTGGATCCCACGCTCTAGATGTGGGTCCTACATCATATCGATGGTGATAGAATCCCATAGAGAGTACATACAATTGTACATGAATGTAATCCAAACTCAAAACCAACTAGTTTGGATGCAGTTTTGGTTCCTATCCTAGCCTTTAGGAACCCGGCCAATGGCTGGTCAGGGAGACCGGTCCAAAATCACCAATACCGTTACTAGTGAGTGGTGTTTTAAAGATGTCACTGGACTAGTCCAACCCATCTTCAAAGGTGGTGGTGTACAGTTAATTAGGGTGTTAAACAGTCAATTAATTATGTTAGGTTTCAACCGTTTTCTTCTGTTTTTCCTCATATCAAAACCAAACCAATAAGAATTCGTATACAAAATCAGAACCGTAATCGATTTATAATCGGTTCATTATCGGTTGTTCATATATTAAATTGAAAATATTAAATTTATTAGGTTTTGGTTGGTCTCAGTTTTTTACTGGTTTCTAAGAACCAAAAGCAATAGGGATCGACCGCTAAGAGTTTGATTTGGTTCAGTTCAGTTCGGTTTGATTTAATCTTTTGGTTAGATTTTGTTGGTCTATCTGGTTTGGCCTCAATTTTTCACATCCCTTTACCACCCGGCTGTTTTAACAAATTGGTTCAATTTCAACCGGTTCTAATTATTATACAACATTTTTTAATTGCTAAAACTCAACAAATGAAATCTATTATAAATAGACTGATGTTTGGTCTTTATTAACTGCAGAGTTTAAGATTCAACTTCGTCAACAACACTATGATCCAAGATATAACTTCACTAAACAGCAAAAATTTCCACATCAATATCTTTCAATGCTATGACTTGACTCTGAAAAATCTCAACATAACAGCACCAGGCGATAGTGCCAACACAGACGGCATCCACATGGGTGATTCGGCGAGGATCCGTGTTACCGACATTTTGATTGCCACCGGCGATGATTGTATCTCCATCGGTCCAGGAACCCGCAACCTAAATGTCAGTAGGGTGATATGTGGACCAGGACATGGCATCAGTGTGGGTAGTCTAGGAAAGTACAAAGGTGAGGCGGAGGTAAACGGAATCTTTGTGAGGAACAGCACATTCATCAACACCCAAAATGGTGTAAGGATCAAGACATGGCCTTCTTCACCTGTTGGTACCGCCACTAATATCGTCTTCGAAGATCTCATCATGAACAACGTCTCCAATCCAGTAATCTTGGATCAAGAGTATTGCCCGCATTTCAAATGTACCAAGAAAGTAAGAAATTTTCAAACAAGATTATTTGATTTCAAGTTTAATGCTATTTTTGTTTCAAACATAAAACCCATTTGATTGTAATGTTTTCATCCCAAAAGTCTCAATTAAGATTAAACTCTGAATGCTGAATATATAAGTAGAGACTTGCTCGGATACCATGTGAAGTTTTCATCCCAAAAGCTAGAAGTTGTAGATGGTGTAACTCCCAAGTATATAAGGGGAGTCGAAGATTATTTGGCAATTGCATGTTGTCGGATTAATCTCCTAACATTATTGATCAATGTTTTGTAGGATCCATCGCTTGTTAAGCTCAGCAACATCAAATTCAACAAGATCAGAGGCACATCATCGTCGCAGCTTGCAGTCGTCATCGCATGTAGCAAAGGGGTACCATGTAAGAATGTGAAGATTGGAAACATCAACTTGAAGTACAATGGAATAGGAGGACCGGCTCAGTCCACAAGTTCTAACGTGAAACCCATTCTATTTGGCCTTCAGATGCCACCTATTATCTCTATCTAAAAGATTTCTATTAGATAAATTTAAATTATGTCATAAAAGGATCACAAAGCCCTTATTCATACAGGATTAATCACAACACTTGGTGTCAAGATGCAATGCAACTGTATTTGGTGAAGAATATTATTGATTGATTCAATTAATTACAAAATGAAAGTTTCAGTGTAGAGGCGTTCAATACTAAAAATATATATACCAAAAACTGAACAATTGATTATTTTGTAATCACTTCTTCATGCACTTCTCCTTACAATGTAAAGTTTGAATAAATTGCTATTAATTTTTGTGTATGTACCATGTAGTGGCACGACCAATTCAGTAAGCGGAATCGGCGAGCAGATTGGCCTCTGCCGATTTTGATCCGATTCTGATCGAAATCGTCCAAGAATCACCTGAACACTAGAAATGTGAGGTGGGAATACTGTGAAAATTTTGTACTAAAGCGTGGATCGGTTTTACTTCTGCTTCTGTCCTCTTACGCTCTAACGAGCTACTTAAGTGCATCCTTTCTGAAAGTTATGAAACCTTATTAGTTTTGTTAATTAAACTAACATTGCTCAATCTATGTTGGTCAGGGGGTATTATAGGCATTAGATTAGTAAGATTTTTCAAGGTCTGCCCAGTTATGCTTCTCAATAGCTGAGATGGGAGTAGACATTGTAAGGTTATTACAATCAGAATATCAAAAATGATGAATCAGTTTGGACCATTGTCGATGAGATATTGTAGAAGCTGTAGTTGTAATCTGGGATGCTTCTCGTTAATCCTGATTCCTGAACTGATTTTTGCATTAGTTGTTTACATAGTGGATTTCAGAGTTTCCTTGCTCTTTCCCTTCCTTATGTTGAAAAACTACAATATTATACAACCATAGGTATTTCATTTAACCGTGAAGAATTTAACATTCCTTGCTAGTTTGTAGTGAAGTCAGACTTGGTTAGTTGGGTTGAAACGATCTGGATCACAAACTAGATGTTCTGGCCTGATCTCTCTCTATGTCTCCACTATATAGAAAGTCAGTTTGTCCAAGTATATTTTTTTATGGGTCTTTCCAATTGAGACAGGCGGTGTCAAGGCCCTCTTGACATTGATTCCTTTTTGCACATGCTCAATGGGCTATCAGCATGCCACAATATACATGGAGTATATTTGGTATTTGGGTTGGGAGAGCGAGAGACTCTTTCACCGATCCAATGGACACCAAGTGCCGTTTTTCAAAGGTCCTACGAATTTTCCATTTTTTGAATGTTTGAAAAAGAGAAAGGGAATGTAAATATTCCAAGATAATATTGACAACAGTGTACTAGGGAATTGGGTGGAAAATAGAAAATTTTTTTTCCCTTCCAACTTACCCCTCTACTTTTTTTTGGAAGGATAGAGACCACGTATGCCAACACCAAAAGGTTAACCAACCTATGCTCCCGTGGAATATCATATATACAAATAAACTCACTCACACACCCGATATGGGACTAAACCAACAGAGAGGAGAATCGATCTATGGACCTCTTGGGTGTCTGCATTGTAATGTAAGGCAATCATCCAATTAAGCAAACGGATCTTCGGTAGAAAAATCAGTTTGCTTGCCTAATTTGAGTATTGTAAAATGATGATACTTAGTGAATGCTAGTTCAACAAAAACGATAGATCCCTCTTAGGTTTGGGCTATCTGTTGGTTATTTTCGAAGAAATATAAACTTAAAATTTTTTGCAGCTACCAAGTTCGAAAGGAAGAAGATCTATCTATTTGCTCTAGCCACTTTTTCCTTTTCTAGCCATTCTGTCTACCATCAGACAGTTGATCCTCGGAATGCAACTTAGAAAAACCCGCACCGTTTTGGAGAAGGTTGAAACTTTAATATGGGGATCAGATCAGATTGACCGATACGTATCGATGGATCTTGTAATGATCCTGGAAAATAGTCATTAATCAGTCGATATCATAATCGATATTGATGTGAATCATCCAATCAAATACCGATTACTAAAACTCTAAAACCATGCTTGGTGACTCAAATCTTATAAGACTAGAGTGAGGAATTTATAAACAGATTGAGGGAGGAGTTCAAAAGAACACTAGAAAACAACCTCATGAGCTATTAATAATAAGAAAGAAGAGCTGGTTTCCTTCCAAGATCTTTCTTCACCACGTAGGAAGTCATATGAAACTAAAATTTAGTGGGCAAGTCAAGTCTAAAGTTCTATAGTCACATTTTGTTGTGATATTTAATGTCGTACCTTAATTTGAGAAATTACTTGTTCCGATGATGATTCCGATGATAAAGACTGCATTGCAACAAATTAAAAAGTTTGAAGCTGAGTCGTATCACAAGCATTATTGTCCTAAAGACAGAATTTGCCTCCAATGATGTAACCGGATTTTAACGCAAATCTGGCTCCAAGATAAAGCAGTTTCTTGGCTTCCCGTATTAGACCTGCACTAGTCTAATAAGCCCCTTCGAGTACTTCGGAGTGGTACTAAGGCAAATGCAAACGTTGATGATGGAGAAAATCGATTTATATGACAAATCAAAATAAAAATCGACAAGGGGACAGCATATAGTACTGGATATCAGAGAGAGAGAGAGAGAGAGAGAGAGAGAGAAAACATTTGTTTCATCAAAAAATTTAAACCCAATGGAGGGCCCCTACTATTCTATTTGTAGAGTAGGACATGCCCTTTCTAGGCACCCATAGATGTAGGTGTGGCTATTCATTCTAACAGCTTAGATCGTCAAATCCTGATATGATGGTTTAGATCACATCCTTTACCAAAGGATCTGTTTTATTGAGCAGATGCACCTCTACGATCTAACGGTTTGAATTATTTGAATCTTATCTAACCATTTAGATCACACCTTTTCCCAAAGGATCTGTTCCATTGAATGGATGTATCCTTTTGATCTTAACGACTTAGATTGATTGATCCTAATCCAAGCGTTCAGATCAAATCCCTTTGGTAAGAGTGTGTCCCTTTGAATAGTAATATATATTCATTAAAGAATCCGGTTTGGTTTGGGTCACGGAATGAACGGCATCCGACCCAACATAAACCAAAAGATAACTCAACTCTAAACCTCTCCACGGCCGACCGACCGACTCGGCTAGGCATTGCATGGCACGGCACGACTCGAAGCTCGTGTGTGAAAAGCAACCCAGAACCGACCCGGACACAAGGGAGGAAGGAGACTTCCCTCCAAATTACCTTATCCCTTATAGTTTCCAAAACTATATATAAGGTACCCTACAACCTCTTTCACTTCTCATGTGGGACTAAGAAAAGAGACCAACCATACTTGTGTCAACTTGAGGTCTTGGGATCCAACCTTACTAGCTCCACCTCATTGCCCTCTCAAACCACATACTATAAGAAGGAAAAAACCAAAATAGCTTTATTTTGAAACTTTACTTTTTACTAAAAACTAATAATAATACAGAAAAATATAATTAAAAGACAATAATTCCCCCACAAGTTTCAAAATAAAACCAATAAAACAAATGATAGCCTCAGCACCTTAGAACAATAAGACACGTCGTCGCAAATGTCTTTTGGACTTGAATCTGCACTAAGTCTAGCAAGCCACGCTACAGAGTACGGGTTGAGTCAGACTCATTGAACTTTTCTTCATTGGTGTAGCTTATTGTCCTACTAATCATGTCTTACTGTCAGACTCCTCAATATACCCTTTCTATTCTTGGACATTTTGGCCTTGTCTTTATCTTGGGTCAAGAATGTTTAGAGAATTCGTCCATAGAAATTCTCATAAGAAATGACCACACTTCTTACATTCCCTGAGGTCAGCCCATAGTATGCACCACGGTTAACATACCCCCACAATTCTGTGAGATTTTGGCCAATTAAGAGTTTTTAAAAAACTCATCCTCCTGTCATCGCAGTGAGTACTATCTTCTCATCTAAATCGGAATAGGTAATATATGATAGTACTAGACAAGTCATCCAGTGACTTCGTTTTTACCCTTTGAACCTAATTCTAGGGATCTCCTTTCACATAGGTTGGGTGTCCGTCACCTTGACTCATGATTCACGGACTTTAAGCCTATTCCTCTAGATGTATCTTGGATAACCTTGGTGGATCGCGGTTTTGTTAGCATATCTGCTACATTTGCCTCTAACTTAACAAAGTCAATTGCTATGGTATCATCTTCTACATATTGTCGCACCAGATTATGTCTAAGGCATATATGTCTTTTCTTACCATTATATACTTTACTTTTAGCCTTGGCTATTGCCGCCTGACTATCACAATGAATATGGATAGGTGGTACAGGCGTTGCCCATAATGGTATATCCGCTACTAAATTCTTAAGCCATTCGACTTCTGATCCTGCTTTTTCTAAAGCCACAAACTCTGCTTCCATGGTGGAACTTGTCCCACAGGATTGTTTAACGGATTTTCAAGAAATAGCTCCTCCACCCAAAGAAATACATAACCACTAGTAGCAAGAGTTTCTTTTAAATCTGAAATCCAGTTTGCATCACAAAACCCTTCAAGAACTGTCAGATTTCCACTATAGTGTAAACCATAGTTCATGGTATTCTTTAAATACCTTAACAAATGTATCAAAGCATCCCAATGTTCTTGACTTGGATTTCTTGTAAATTGGCCTAACTTCCCTACAACTAGGGAAATATCAGGTCGAGTACAATTTATTAAATAAGAAACTGAACCAATAATCTGTGAATAAAGTTTTTGGGGTATTGGTTCACCCTCATATCTTTGCAAATGAGTATCAATTGATAATAGAACCTTTACAGGTTTATCATCAAAATGACCATACTTTCTAAGTATGTTTTCCACATAATGTGCTTGGGACAAAATTATATCATTTTGTCTCATTATAATCTTGATTCCTAATATAACATCAGCTTCACCCATGTCCTTAGTGTCAAATTTAGACATAATGAATGCTTTTGTGACAATTTCAAGACTTATTCCCATAATTAATATATCATCCACATATAAAATTATGAATACACCTTTGTTATCGTGAAACTTACTATATAAACATTTTTTAGAATCATTAACATGAAAACCATTTGGTTAGGAGATGCACTGGATGACTTGTATTAACATGAAAACCATATGATAGTACTAGACAAGTCATCCAGTGACTTCGGTTTGGTCTGGATCACGGAATGAACCACACTCAACTCTAAAAAATAACACCCGCACCGCGCCACGATTGACCGGCTCGGCTCGGCGTGTGAAAAGCAACCCGGAATCAACCCAGACACAAAAGAGGAGGGAGACTTCCCTCCAAATTACCCTATCCCTTATAGTTCCCAAAACTATATATAAGGTACCCTACAACCTCTTTCACTTCCCATGTGGGACTAAGAAAAGAGATCAACCATACTTATGTCAACTTGAGGTATTGGGATCCAACCTTACTAGCTCCACCTCAATACCCTCTCAACTACATACTATAAGAAGGAAAAAAAAACCAAAATAGTGAAACTTTATTTTTATTAAAAAATAATAATAATACAGAAAAATATAATTAAAAGACAACACATTTCAAGTTTCAACCTTGTAAAAGGAGCTTGACACGTGACAAAATAAAATGTTAAAAAATTATATACTACTTAAGAGATGCACGCATTAACAAGGGAATAAATGGACATACATGAAAGATTATGCTATAATACAGATGGATAAATGATCGAAATTAGATCTAAAATGTAATGCATGTATAAACAGACTCTTCTTTATACATTCGATAGTTAAAATAATCACATGGACTTAATTTGATTGTAAGGAAAATAAAAAGAAAAATATGTGAAAATTTTCAAATCTAAAACGATTCATTCAACCCATCCCTATCAATTGGATCTCTTCCCTGAGCCGAAACGTGATTCAATGGATAGAGGGCTGACAGTTGAAGATGATCTGAATCCAAATAATTATAGGGCAAGAACGGGGGACTGCTAGTAATTATACCAAAAAATAATAATAATAACATTCAGCGTCATGGTGATATATTAAGGCGCCATTGGAAATATCAATAGTCAACAGCCCATCAGCTACCTACCCTGTCAATCAGTCTACCAATAAATAAAAAAATCAATAAAGCTGTCATGTCTGCGACTTGTTTGAACGGGTCTAAACAAAAAAAAAAAAAAAAAAATTCTTCCCCTTGATGTAATCTGATAAAAAAAATCAGTTGTAGAAACTAATGGATTGTTGAAAGGAAGAAAACCTGAAAACTTATGTTCAAACCCAAGTAGAATCTGAGAGTTTCTGTACATTTTATTGATATTGGAAGAAAGAAGAAAACAAGATTAATTATTCTGTGATCATCATATGCTCTACCCAGAAGAAATGGATCAGAGATTGATAGATGTAGCTGAAGCTGGAGATATAGAAGGTTTGTATACACTCCTCAAGGAAGACCCTACTATTCTTGATAAGGTCGACGATGTCGGATTCATAAATACTCCATTACACATAGCTGTGATCAAAGGTGAGGCTCGTTTTGCTGCAGAGATTGCAAATCTAAAGCCATCATTTGCTAGAAAGCTAAACGAAGATGGATTTAGTCCATTACATATAGCTTCAGCTATTGGAAAGGTAGAGATAGTGAGAGATCTATTGAAGATGGATAAGAGCCTTTGTCTTCTTAAAGGTAGAGAGAAGATGCTACCTCTTCATTGTGCAGCTGCTGTATCAGGAAATGAAGCTGTTTTGGATGAATTACTCTCTGCTCGTCCAAAATCCATCAAAGAGTTGACTGTTAGGAAGGAAACAGCTCTTCATTTGGCTGTGAAGAATGATAGGTATTACGCCTTGAAGGAATTATTGACTTGGCTTGATGATATTCCAATCCGACGGATGATGCTTAAATGGGTAGATGATGAAGGCAACACAATTTTGCACCTTGCAGCATCAAGAAGACAACTTGAGGTATTTCATCAGATCTTTCATTTTCCCAAGTTGGGGGTTTTTCTTCTTTAGGATAAATGATCATTTCAACATATAATCAACATATAAGTTGGGAGTTCTGATGACCATTCTATGCATTGTTTGAAATTTTGGAGTAAATTGGCAACTCTAGGCAAATTACATACTATCTTATGCAAGTTCTGTTTATCTGCACGTGTGTACTTTCCAAATTAAGGATCCCATTTCCATCGGTAGGGTGTGGAACCCACTCTAGAGTATGCAATCAATTGGATATGGATGGTGTGATAGGGTCCCTTGGTGCAGGGTGAACTCTCCTCATCTTATACACATGGTAGATTGGATGAGGGGTCTAAATTTTGTGGAATGTTAGACCCATGTCAAAATTTTGCAGAATATTGTCAGGCCTCAAGATCCCCAACGTATGTATCAAGTTTCGGCGCAAGCTTAGTGTATCAAGTGGTAAAATAAAATTTTGAAAATCTAGGGCATGCAAGAGGATATGAGTAGTCGTGGATGCTAAAATATATAAGGATGCATAATAATACAGAAGAGGGTATTTGATTGAATAAAGTCCTGAAATTTGAAATGGCAAATTCAAAGTTCAAAATTGTCACATCATCCCGCCATGTAACTAAAGCCGATAAGATATCCTAATAAGCTTATCAGGTCGACCCATCTAAAGCAATCTTTTACTGTATTATCTCCTATATCCCGATTATGCCCTTGCTCAAAGCCATGAGCTATCATTTAAAATAGGAAAAAGATCCATGTCTGGCAATGTGTTCCTGCACGCAGACACTAGAGAAGTGAAATGAGTATCCCATCCCCTAGTTGGATGCCTATACGTGAGCTCCCATTGGTCCCTACACTGGTACAAGAACCACACAACCCAACAGAAAACATTTTCCTTTTAAAATATTGGAACAGGGATGGAGATCTCTGGGAATGACGAAACAGTCCTATTTTCTTAGGATTAATGGAAATATGAGAGTAGCCACTAATGTGCATCATATAGATGGTTGAAACCTTTTGGGTAATGGTTTGAATTTTTACCACAAGTTGATACTTTGTTCTCTGGCTGCTGAAAATGTATGAAGCATTATTCAAAGTTCCATATTGTATTTTGAGCTCATTTTTTTTATTTTTAATAATCTATCAAGTAATGGATTTTTCAACAAGTTCAATGTACGTATCATATAATGGCTCATGATACAATTATTGAATAATTGCATGATACAATTATTCAATGTATCATACAATTAGATTTTGTTCTCCTAACTTGTTCTTAAATTGCAATATACACTAGAGAAGTATTGAACTAGAGGTGCATTCATGTTGACTTTGGGCCCAACCCAATCCACCCCAGCCCAATCTTGCCAAAAAAGTTGAATTGGGCTAGGCCAAGCCAAGGTTAGTCGTTTAAGATCTCAGGCTAGGGGACCGATTTGCACCCTACGACCTATTGGTGACAATTAGAATCTAAAATGTTGCTTCAATTTTATTTAGAGAGTGTGATCTGCACACTAGTGAGGAAAATAGAAATACAAGAAGAACTAGTAACCGATCACTTGGATGTGAGAAAGAGAGAGGCTTAGATTTCAAGGAAGAGAGAGAGAGAGAATATACAATGCTAGGGTGTACTTCCTTTTTCTTTTTATATAATATAGAAATAATAAAAAAAACTATCATTAATTGGTTAAAAATTTAAAAATGGCATAATACCGTTGCTAAAATTAAATAATGCAGCGGTAAAAAAAGGGGTTCAAAATGGCCGCACAGGAGGGGTGCCACATGATTCATAAACAGGCGGCCTAGATGGCCAGGGAGTAAAAAGAGAGTCACATGGTTAAAGAGTGAGAGTGATGTCCTTTCCCCTTTTATGAAACATAAAATAATTTTTTTATTTATTTTCACATATTTAAGCTGAATTTTGACTAGTGACATGAGTGTGGTGGGTTTCTCTATTGCATGGCGCCAGCCACATCCACCCAAAACTACGACATCGCCAAAGAAGATGACCCCTAACAAAATCACTGGTCACTAACAATTTTGTACATAATAGAAAGGCAAACAAATAAGGTTTCAAATTATTAAACCCTTTGGAGGTGTTAATAAGAAAATCCAATTATATTTTACATAATGCTTTAACTTTAAGATTTTTGGGTCTTTTCAAACAAACAAAGTCACCGGGGGGGACACTGAGGGAGTATCTTAATGGGTTTTTTTATATATGTTGTAACATATCTTGTTACAACTTCATATTGTAACAAGATCTTTTTACATAAGATTTATATAAATTCTTAAATAAAATATGAAAACTGGCCCCCATATGTGTATTAATTAGAATCAGTTACAACGACATGTTGTAACAACCCTCATTTAAATATTAAAAAGAAAAGAAAAAAAAAGGGTAAACTTCTCTTGTTTCATTTTTGTTCTACAACAGATGATACCATGTCTAATGCATGTCCATTCCACAGATGGTAAAGCTGCTATGTCGTTATGGAACAACCAACCATGCTCAAGCAATATTAGCAGTGCCCATAAATGCAATCAACACATATGACTTTACAGCTTTGGATATATTACTAAAGCTCGCACCAGAAGAGGAAGAAGTGCTACAAATCCTTTACAAATCAGGAGCCAAGAAAGGGGAACAAATTAAAACATTTCTTCCACCACCAGGGGAAGCCTTGAAGAGGTTTCGAAATCGGAGAATGACAAGAAGAATAGCAAGTAACTTAGAATTTCTATTCCCAGTGGTGAACAAAAATATTTCAAGTGATGTGAGGAATGCATTATTAGTTGTTGTGGTACTCATTGTTACTGCAACCTATCAACTTGGTATCAGTCCCCCGGGAGGTCTCTGGCAAGATAACTATGATCCAAGCAAAAGTAGTAATGATTCGTCCAGTCTTATTAAATATGAAGAACTAGCACATAAAGCTGGAACACCAGTAATGGCTACTCAGAATCCAGACAATTTCTTAACAATAATGCTTCTAAACTATGCTGCCCTTTGTATGTCTGTGGTTTTAACTTTTAGTCTCACAGAAGGATACCCTTTGCGTGCTTCAGTTCTAGTGGCTTTATGTTTGATACTTGCCACCTATGGTATTACAACTTCTTTGTATTCAAGTTCTCTATTCACAGTTCTTTTCCCAGGGATTTTTCTTACATTTGGTGCCATGGGAATCATGTATTTACGCAGTAGAGCTCTGGAATTATTGCAGTGGGAGCAAAGTACTTAACAATACCCTTTTTTGTGTGCGTGTGTTTTGTGTGTGTGTGTGGGGGGGGGGGGGGGGTTATATGGGTCTTGTATTGGATTTTTTTTTTTTTTTTTTTTTTGTGAAGAGTGGTAATAATACAGGAAGCAAAGAGATTATGAGTTGAGAATAGTTGAAACAGGTATCTTGTTTATATTGTTTAATATCTAGGCAGAAAATAAAAGAGATTTTTTTAGCATCTGCAACAGTTTGGTTTAAGGATTTGGATATATTTCATTGTGGATCTTTGACTCATGGCTCATGTCTCTGTGTAACCATTTGATATTGGGTGTTATTAGTAAATCTCTAGGTGGGTGTCCTAGTCATGGATTTAGTAATCGGTGTCGGATGGACTGATATTCAGATCCAATACTAATATTATACCCTGATTTCAAGGATTGGCCAGCATATCAGATTTGTGACAAGATTGATTCCATCCTGTTCGATTTGATACTCTCTTTTATTTTTTGTAATACTTCATGCCACGTGTACATCAACCATCCAATGGATAGGGTTGCCAAGTGAATCATCCACCATTACCAATAATATAAAAAAAAATTATTAATAAAAAAATGCCAAGCCAATCCAAGTGTCTGATTCTAAAAAAAGTGAAATATTGACCGGACCAGACAGATCACGCTTGATACGTATCGAGATCAGATTGGTTTTGGCAAGGGGCGATACCATGACTGCATCAAAACATGAGAATTTTGTTAGAAAACTCCATGAGACCACAAATTTCTCCATGAAATACTAAACATTGAAACCGTGAAACCTAGACCTAACAAGTTAAGACTCCATCTGATTGCAAGCGAAATGAAGGGATGTAAATGAAATAAAACAAAATTAAAATAGAAAATGATAGTATAACTAACCACAAAACATTCCAAACGTGGATACCAAATTTTACTCTATGGCCATGTTTGTTTCCTTATAAAACTTTCCATGAAATGACTAATGTTTATATAACTTTCCTTCATCCCTGATTGTTTCATTGGAATATTTTTCATGCAAATGAAATTTTAGATGAAAATTTTTTCCATGTAAAATTTTAGATGAAATTTTTTTTCATATTTTTTTCAATGCCTTTCTTTGTATTTTATTTTAAAACAAACAGAAGTCCTATTTTACAAGAAATTTTTTCTTTCCCATCGTTTTACATGGAACAAGCCCACTTTGCATTGTATGTTATAAAGTGGAAAAACCCTATTTACAAGAAGCTATATCTTTTCCACAAATTAACATGAAAACAAACTGAATCTATGTTGTAAATAAATTCTTAGTATTAAAAAAATATTTCAATATGAAAAGTTCAGTGTCAAATTTGGTAAGAGTTAAGGGATTAGTTTGGCAACTATGTTAGACTTTGTATTGTAATTGTTGATAAATGGGTCAAGTTTGATGAGAGAGACTGTCTGTAGGCTCCACTGATGATGTGACAGAGATACTAGTGATGTGATAGTGTTTCGAGTACTGCGGCATCTTCAGAAGAGAGAGGTTGAAGTGAGAGAAAATGGTGGGACCCACTGTGCTGAGGTGGCATGCCACCATTGTAGCCAACTTGGCCAAAGACTGTGGCACCACAAGCAGCAACAGGCCTACAGGCCATGCCACATGCCAACAGCCAAGGCCGCCAGTAGTAGCTGGCCCACACACACAGCCGCTGCCCGCAAGCCATGCCGCAAGGCAGTAAAGCCCCGCAACACAGCTGCAGGCGCGTATGGCTCTAGCGCATGCCCCATGTCAACCCCCGCAAGCCTCGCACACCACGATGCAAAGCCAGGAGAGAGAGGGAGCTTCTGCCGAAAATCCCTGAAGTGATACTCATGGATAAGCCTCGGTTACAGAGGCCATTTCATAAAAGGCAGGGGTAATTTCGTAAAGATAAAAGGTTGAGATAATAAATGGTGAAGATGGAGCCACGCCAGTCAGATACTCATCCTGGAATCAAGAAAAAGGCGGGATCATATGTGTCATAGTTGACATGATTTTATTCTCCTGCGACACTTACTATTGGCCAATTGCAACTTAATAATATGGACTGTGTCACATGATGATGGAGGCTTGATTACGTGTGGAGCACGTGAGGTACTACGGCGAAAATGATGCAAATCGGATGGCCTCGATTGGCGTCGATTCTCCCTGAAGCGATCTAAGTAGATCTGACGGATCTAAGTCAATCCAGCTTCTCTCTGACGTGTCTAACAGCCCTCTTTAATGATTCCCCTATCCACCAATTACAGCTCGACACAATAACTTGTTGCGTCAGTGGTGGTCTGTCACGGTGTATCGCGGGTGCACTGTAAGCCCCCAACAGATTCTCTTTGTATTACCTTGATTGGGCAAACTTCTAACGGCTGTATCTCTCTCATCTGGAGGCCAAATCTGACGGTTCAATTTGCTTCGAGCTCATTTTCGAATTTCCTTCCTATTGAGACTGGTTTTGGTGTCGAGAGTTTAAGGAAAAATCGAAGAAAAGGGGGAAAAAGTTTGGAGAAGAGGTAGAAGGAAGTTGAAGAGGGTTTCTTGTTTGTAGGTAAACATTCAGCCACCCACCAACCTTATTCTTGTTAGATAATGGTGTAATTCATTGACTATCCATGGTGCATGGTTGGTTGTTTGTGAGATTATGAGTTGATCAAAAACTCGAGAATAAAGGTTTTTGAAGAGAAAATAGTGAGTTTGTGGTGTGAAATGACTTCTTGGAAGGTTTTAGTGAGTTTGTATTGATTCTATCTCTTTCACCAACCTTTCAAGTATGTGTTAGGGCTTTATAGAGGAGTATTGACGAGTCATATTGGTAGTGTGTCATTAATGGAGCAATGTTGAGCAAAGATAAAAGGAAAGGGGGAAAAAGAGCATAGAAAAGGGATTTGTGTGTTCTAGCTTGAGTGTGTGCATTCAATCACTCACCAACCTCTTTTTGACTGAAAATGATGCATTGAAGTGTTGTGAGAGATTGGTGGAGTTTCATTGATTATTTTGGTGATTGTTGGCCTGCGAAAAGGAGAGAGATGGTCTGTAAGCAAGGAGTTGCTTGAGGAGCTTAGTTTTTCCAACATTTGGAGTTGTGGGAGATTCCATTGAGCCGCTGGAAGCATTAGAGTCATCACCAAATGTCTAAAAGCTATGGTTGTAAAATTCTCTAACTCTGTAATTAGTCATTGTTTTCAATATTTATATATATGCTAGCTGTAGGTGATAATGTTGAATGCCTAGCTAGTGGGGGAAAATTGTAGGGCATCATTATAAGCCTAAAATTGTTACTATTAGCTTCTCGTAGGTGTGGGTTAAGCATGGTGTGTGTAGCGTGTACTGAATACTGACATTGTTATACCTTCTCAGTTTTATCCTGGTAAAACACAGGGTTTATATCCTTGTCTTCTAAAAGACTAAAAGTAAAGTATCAAGTATATATGGAGTCCATTGGGCATTACTTCGTGGACTAACCATCACACGCTGTGGTGGTGAACCACATATATCCTACGTTGTGGACTGTTTTTTTTTCTATACATTATGAAGTGCGTGGAATGGATTGTAAGATGGGTATGCAAATCTGGTAGACCTAGCCACTGAATGGTAGCGAGGTAGATTTGCATACGCTTGTGTGTGCAGGACAGTTTAGTTCTCCATCAGCTCTGGACAGCAGTGGAATAGCAAGGAAAAGTTGGAAACGATTTTTACACTGATTCACCCCCCTCTCAGTGTCCACCAAGGTTCATCAAACCATGAATACAAAAACTTTCATTTTCTTTTTAAAAATAATTTTACTTATCTTCCCCTTCTTTATACTTGCAATCAGAGAGCCTAAAGCATGAACACTTTTACCTTAAGCATGAAACCTATACCTAATTGATAAAGCATGAACCCTCATGTGAATGCAAGAGAAACCATTGGAATTGCAGATCAGTGAATTAGAATTCAGTGTCATTAATGGGAATGTGTGAGTTTCCTTGAATGGGGGAAAATGGAAAAACGGAGGAATAGAGGATAAGGAAAACATTTCTCGAAATCTGGATGAAAATACAGTGGGATGCTTTTCAGAATAGATCGGTACTATGTTATAGTCACACATTAGTTTTATGGAGGATTAATCTTATAAATTGGTTCTTTAAGGGATTCGGTGTAGGTCAATATTGTCTCTTGCGGAAAACGTCCCACACAATCATCACGTACGATACCGAAACGGTGAAAGATGCGAAACATCGAAAAATAGACAAGATGCACAGACACAAAGATGTATGTGGTTTGATACCGATGTGGTAGCCTACGTCAGTGGGGCAATCTCAAAGGAGCTCTTTTTACTTATCAGGGAAAATTACAAGCCACACCCCTCACCTTGACATCACAATACATGAGTCCCATACTCTACAAAGATATCTCACTAGTACAACTCTCACAAGTATTCCCACAAGAAACACTAATCCAGAAGAATCATACACCCCAAGAGATCTTACAAGCAAACCCGACCCAATACAAGAAGCCCAACCCAGAGAGGACACAGAGCTGATCAATTGCTCATCACTCTCTTAAGCAATCTTGGTTTGTGGATGTTGTATTGTAAGTTGTCTTCTGCCATCTCTGTTTATATAGAGGAAAAAGAGACAACTTCGATTTCTCCATCACAAACCAATTGCAGCACGGCTTCTCCAAGTCATGGCTGGCAATCACGTACACTCAGATGATATGAACCAATTTTTAATGAAACATATGTGCAACACCCTTTATCAAAACAAGGGTGTTGTACATTTATTGTGTTGAGATGATATCTGACATGGGGATAGGGGTGATGTCACCCATAATAATTTTACTGTAAGACTCGCGCTCTACTAATCTGGTTTAACAGTGTCATGCCAGGTCTTTCTATAATAACTGACTCGAGTGAACCAATAGTATGACGGAACCACAAGACCAAGTAAGCAAAAAATAGTCAAATTTGGTTGTGTGGTCGACTATTAGAGCTTGTGTGGTCGACCAATCAACTTAGGAATCAGACTAGTCAAACCAGTCAACAAATAGGTTGATCGGTCGACTGTTTTGATTTGTGTGGTCGATCAATTTTGTGACCACATAGTAGACCGGTCAAGCCCAGATTTGACTCCATGTTTTGAAAGATTTTTACAATTAAGAAGGTCTCTTTCCTAGTTGAGAGATGACTCTATATGGAGATTTTCTCTCTATATAGAGGACATCCCTCTACCCTTTCTTACTCTTTTGGATCAATCTCAAACCCTAGCATTGAGAGAAATAGAGGAGAGGAAGGAGAAGGAGACTTGGAGAGGAAGGCTTAGAGGAGGATTTTGCAGAGAAGCTCATCGACAGTTTCCATCTCTCTATAGCAAAGAACAGAAGATGAGAAACTCATCTCTGTAAATACTAGGTTGGTTAAAATAGATCTTCCATCAATAAGTTGATGAGTGGAACCTAATATTGTGACTGAGATCATGAAATTCCCCAATTGATCTCAAGGAAAACCACGGACATTATGTTAGGGTTAGTGGTTAGTTGAAACCCATGATTTAATGTTATAGAATGACTATAGGTTGAGTCCCAATGTCGAGCAAAAGGATTGGATCGAAATCAAGCCTAAAACACAACATGGAGTTTGTGTGGTCACTACACTGGTCGACTATGGTGCGACCAGTGAGTCAACCATAGACATTCGAAAAGTGTCCCAGGGTTATGTGGTCACATGATGCACGACCACAGAGTTGAGCACACAATGACCGATCGACATATATCAGAGACCACTGAGTCGACCAATCAATGACTGGAAGCATATTTTGGAGACCATGTAACTTGATAAAATCAAAAATCAAACCCTAGTCTAAATTGATTAATTGTTTAGGTTTCCAACTAAACCAAGATAATTTTTAAGACTTGGAAGAGGAATAAACATCATTCACAAGTGAGGGAATAAGACCTAAACTAATAGGTTAATAACAAACTACCTTTACTTTTTTGTCAAACTGATATGATGCCATGCTTGTATAATTGTTTGTGCATCTCACATGTCATTTAATACTTGTTATATATCTGTTCATCTATATTTTATTATTGTTCTTATTTGGTATGATGATGATGATAGGAGTGGGCATGTCACACCTCAATTCTGGACTAACCAGAATAGTATGATGAACCGTCAATAAACCAATGGTTCAATCAGGATCTTCGTTAGGTAGTACCCACCATATCAACCACACACACCTTCCACAGTAATAATCAGAGATAATAAACAAATAAACGGAAGTCTTTATAATTAATGAACTGAGTATTTAACAGTGCTAAATAAATAGTTAATCTAGTTATCTCCAAGTACTTAAGACATAAAATAAAATAATCAATTACATGTCCGTTAACCAAAATATAACTAAACTAATCAAAGATGCATTGATTGCACTCGCATGAAGGATCATGTGTTTCGTCCATTAGTTCTGCGTACATCGCCGCTATGTGTCCATACGTCAACGCATTTACATAATCTTCAACAATAGGACCTGCATCATCAACTAAAAATATTCGACATCGAAAGAGTGAGCACACATCACGGCTCAATGAGCAACAAAACAATGCAACAAATATATGCATGCATTTAATTCATATCTTTGGTCTGATTTTTAAGTTTGTAATATGCTATAGAAAGGATTGGCGGCCACCGCACCTCTATACACGAGTGTGTAAATCCACCCAATGGATCAAACACCATTGCCCTCCCACATGCACCCGCCATGGACTAGAGATAGAGCTAAAGTGTCCAGATCAAACACCGTCAACACTTCTCCTGATGTCCTACCCATATCAACACGTAAGCCCCTATTGGCGAGGGCTTGCAAATTAGGCTTGCAACTAACCAATCCTAAATTTCATCCAGTGTATCCAAGGCCTCACCCTAGCATCCCTCAATACGTCCATAGAGATAGAGCTAAGGCCCCCCGACAGAGTCAGAGACCACAGGGTCCGAGACCACCTCCCCTAATGCTATACAACGTAATAGTTCTGCTAAGGTAATGACGATACAACGATGTCAATGGCCAAGACTTGAGTAGAGATAGAGCTAGAGTTTAGTGACCAGGTCAAAGACCACAATGCCACGTCCTCCCCCTGATGCTCCAATCGCATCCAGCACACTAACCACACACACGCAGTCACATGCCTATTCCTAGCATCACCAATCAACATGGTAGCAAATAGACAAAAGTAAATATGCATGAACAGTAATAACAGTAATATTGGATGACATGTGAGATGCACATTACAAGCATGCAAACATAGAATCAATCTTGGCATTGGACTCAATAAAATAACAGTTTATTATTATCCAATTAGTTTATGTCTAGTTCCCTCACCTGTTAGCAAAACTTGTTCTCCTTACAAGCCTTGTAACTCTCTTTGAATCAATTTAATGACCTAAAAGTGGTATAAATTTAAGTTAGGATTCATGTGTAATGTGTTACAGTAGTCAAAAATCAAAACAGATCACTGATAGGTGTCTGATAGGTCCTATGATCCCATGCTGTGTCGACCTTACTACTCATGATCGATACCCTAAGGTCGCACTATATGCGACCATACCCTGCGACCGTATGTTTCCTGAATTCTTTCCGAATAGCTATGGTCGATTGTATGGTCACCCCATGGTCAATCTATGGTCCACCGTAGCTGCGACCATACACTTGTCTAATCCAGAAACCATTTGCAAGCCTAATTCTTCCTCTTGGCTCCTCAGTAGGGTCCTTCCTAATGATCATTCTAAGGTCCGTTCTCTTAGTTTAATCAACTGATTACTTCAATCCATTCTCTATGATCTCTCCTTTGAGATTTGCTCAGAAAATCCCATAGTTGAATCCTTACATTGGGTTTGGTATTACAATTTACACTATAAATTCCTACTTTTGATGTTATAAGGCTTCAGAGACAAGGTTCATACCTTACTTGTCGCAGGGAATCAGTAGAACTCTTCTCTCAGCCTTTTCCTTGGCTTTTTCTCCTTCTCCTTCTCTTCCTTCTCTTCCTCTAGGGTTTACTAATGTTCTAAAAGAGTGAAAAAAGGTTGAGGGACGTCCTTTATATAGAGAAAAACTCGCCTTAGAGGATAGGAAAGAGACCCTCCTCAAATTAGAAAAGTTTTCAAGTTCGGAATTTGATCTGGGGTCTTATGGTCGACGGCTTACTGTCGCAGAACCCGTCGATCGTAGGGTCAAAAACATCGACCGTAGTATCAATGGTCTGTGATCTTTGTTTCTTCCCATATGGTCGACCATACGTACCTAGGTATTCAACCATGCGTATACTTTTTAGAGTGTTGGGTTGATTTTCATACCTGGTTTGTGATCCTACTTCACACGGTCTGTTCACTTGGTCTAGCAATGATGGAAAGACTTGGCACGATATGGTTAAACCGGGTTAGTAGAGTGCGGGTCTTACAGGGCATGTGCGTGTATGTATGGTCGATGTATTAGATTGGGTAGAGTATCAGGGGGATTACTAGCGGTGTGTGATCTGGGTATTCTAGCTCTATCTCTATTATGTTCTTCGCATTGATATCGTCGTATCACTGTTACCTTAGCAGAACTAGTATGTCGTAGGCTATCAGGGGAGGTGTACACGGTGTGTAGCTATAAGCTCTACCAACGAGCCTTAGCTTTATCTCTATGGGGGTATTAAGGGATGTTGGGGTATGGCCTTTGATACAAATCTTTGATGACATCTAGGATTGGTTAGACACAAACCTAGTTTGTAAGCCCTCACCAGTAGGGAATACGTACTAGTACGGGGTAGGGTATCAGGGGGAGTATTGGCGGTGTAAGACTCGTATCATACTAACCGGTCTTACCACCTTGAATCAGGTCTCCCTATCATGGTCGGGCTAAGCGGACCAATGCGTGAAGAAACCACAATGCTAGGTATGAAATTGAATCCAAAATTAACTAATTAGGAGCGTGTGGTCTCATACCTAAACAGGTGTGGTCGACCACACCTCAGAATAAAGCGACCACAGAAGTCTGAGACGTGTGGTCGTAGTTTTTGGCTGTGTGGTCGATGGGTTCTACGACCACACCTGCAACCACACGAAGTCAGACAGACTCCGTGATTAGGAAACCTTCCTAATCCGAAGGGATTTCTTTCCTAATCTAAGTAGGACTCTATATGAAGGGTTTTTCTCTATATATAGGACGTCCCTTAGCCTCTTTCATCCTTTTAGAACTCAAATATATAGATCGTCCCTTAGCCTCTTTCATCCTTTTAGAACTCAAACTGAAAGAGAGAGAAAGAGAAGAGGAGGAAGAGAAGGAGAATTGAAGAGGAAGACTAAGAGAAGGAAATTCAGAGAGAACTCTGAATCTTCAACAAGTATAAGGTATGAAACCATCCCCCATATCAGTTGAATACCTAGAATAGATCATGAAGGAAATAGTGATTCAAAATGAGATCCCAATCATCAAACCATGGACAAATTCTAAGAGATCCATGGAGGGAATCTATTAGGATGATGGATTGTGTAAATATAAATTTTAAGTCATAGAATAATCATAGGAAGGATCATGATGATAAGCCAAGGAATCAAAACATGAAGGAATTGAGTTGGGAGTGAAAAGTCGACCATCACATGTGTGGTCGCATGATATGCGACCACACGAGACACACATAATCGACCACACACCCTCGGGAAAATTTCAGGGAGGGTGTGGTCGCATGTGTGGTCGCATGATATGCGACCACACGAGACACACATAACCGACCATACACATCGGGAAGTTCCAGGGAGGGTGTGGTCATATGTGTGGTGGCAGGATATGCAACCACACGAGACCCACATAACCGACCACACGCCCTCGGGAAAGTTCCAGGGAGGGTGTGGTCGCATGTATGGTCGCATGATATGCGACCACACCTTGCAACCACACACCCTATGGTCGCAGAAACTGAGACCACAGGAGCAGCCGCACCTGCGACCACTCAGCTTCTGAATGTCTAAATTAATGGAATTAAATTCTAATTTAAGATCTATAAATTTGTTAGGTTTCCAAGTGGTCTAAAAATGATTTACAAAGCTTGGACGAGGAACAACCATCAACCAAAGGTGAGGGAACGAGACCTAAATTAATTGGCTAATAATAAACTGTTTTACTTATTGAGTCCAATGCCATGAATGATTCTATGCTTGTATGCTTGTAATGTACATTTCACATGTCATCCAATATTCCTGTTATTATTGTTCATGCGTATTTAATTCTGTATATTTATAACATGATGATGATGATGATGATACTAGGAATAGGCATGTGAATGTATGTGTGTGGTTAGTGTGCTTGATGTGAGTGGAGCATCAGGGAGAGGACGTGACATTGTGGTTCATTCTGGTCACCATACTCTAGCTCTATCTCTACTCAAGTCTTGTCCACTAACATCGTCGTATCGCCATTACCTTAGCAAAACTATTACGTCGTAGGACATCAGGGAAGGTGGTCTTGGACCGTGTAGTCTCTGACTCTGTCGGGGGGCCTTAGCTCTATCTCTATGGACATATTGAGGGATGCTAGGGTAAGGCCTTGGATACACTGTTTGACGTTAGGATTGGTTAGTTGTGAGCCCAGTTTACAAGTCTTCACCAATAGGGGCTTACGTGTTGATATGGGTAGGGCATCAGGGGAAGTGTTATGCGGTGTTTGATCCGGGCACTTTAACTCTATCTCTATTCCATGGTGGGTACATGTGGGACGGTAATGGTGTTTGATCCATTGGGTGACTTCACGCACTCATGTATAGAGGTGCGGCGACCACTAATCCTTTCTATTGCACATTGCAAACTTATAATTAAACCAGACCAAAGATATGAATTGCATCCATGCATATGTTTGTTGTATTGTTTTGTTTGCTCACTGAGCCATGATGTGTGTTCACCCTTTCGACGTCGAATATTTTAGTTGATGATGCAGGTCCTACTGTGGAAGATTATATGAATGCACCAATGTACGGGCATGTTGCTGCTATGGATGTGGAAGCTATGGTGGAGTCACATGATTCGTCGTACGAGTGCAACTCATGTGTTTTTTATTAGATTTAGTTGTTGGTTTATCGGAACATGTAATTGATTTATTTATTTTATTTTATGTCTTTAGTCATTTGGAGATAAATGGATTATTAATTATGTTATCACTGTTAGATACTCAGTTCATTAATATTAAAGACTTTCGCTATTATTTATTTACTCTGATTATGGTTGTGGTTGTATCTGGTTTAATTAAATGGACACGGCCTATACGAGATCCTAGTTGAACCGTTGGATCATAGACGGTTCATCACACCATTCTGGTTGATTCAGAATTGAGGTGTGACAGGCGGTTTGTGATCCAGGTGTTCTAACTCTATCTCTATTATGTGGTGAGTGATGTGGAGCGACAGCGGTGTATGATCCATTAGGCGTGCTCACACTCTCATGCAAGGAGGTGTAGTGGCCACCTATCCTTACCATAGCACATTTACAAATTTATATTAGACCCAAAGATATGAATTTGAGTGCATGTATATATTTGTTGTATTGTTTTGTTCACTCACTGAGCTCATGTTGGAGATGTGCCCTCAGGTATGCCATTCTTTTTAGTTTCTGATGTTGCAGGTGTTATTGTCGAAGATTTTATTAGTGCACCAACGTATGGACACGTGGCGGCTATGGACGTGCAAGCTATGGAGGACAAGCATGACTGATCATGCGAGTGTTTCCACCTGGTTATTCTTAATGTCTTTATTTTCATAATTGACTTATGGGATTTGTAATAGTTTGTTATATTTATGTTTTGGTTTCTTGAAATAACTGATTAAATATTTATCTATCACATTAGACACTCAATTCATTAATAGAGACTTTCACTATTTATTTTATTATCTCTGATTATGATGTGGAATGTGTTTGGTTTGGATTATTGGCACGGTCTTACAAGATCCTAGCATGAACCGTTGGTTCATATGACGGTTCATTCACACTTTTGGTTCTTATAGAATTAAGGTGTGACATTCACATTCTCCCACTTAAAGACTAATTTTTAAATAGTCTTCAGAGCTTCGATTTGCCCAATCATCACCACTCACTTGGTAACTGCAAGCCCAAGGGAAGTTCTACACCATATGAACTTCTCCCTCACAATAGGCTTTGTCACCGTATCTATTATGTTGCCATCGGTGTGAATTTTCTACAACGAGATTGCTCTATCTTCCACCACATTTCGAACAAAGTGATACTTTACATCAATGTGCTTGGTATGAGAGTGAAACATTGGATTAACAGCCAAATGTAATGCACTTTGACTATCACAATGAATAGTTATCGCATTATGCTTGATCCTTAGTTCATCAAGCAATCTCTTTAGCCATATGCCTTCTTTGCATAAATTTGTTGCTGTGATGTACTCAGTTTCTATAGTTGACAAAGCCACCATAGATTGTAATCTTGACATCTAACTGATTGAACCATCGGCTAAAGTGAAACAGTAACCAGTGGTAGATATCTGTCTGTCGCGGTTTCCTCAATAATCTGCATCCACAAACCCGACCAATTGTAAATTTTGGCTACTGTAATATATAGTCATGTGAGAAGTACCCTTCAAGTAATGAAGGATCCACTTCACAGTAGTCCAATGATCTCGACCCGGATTCACCATGTACTTGCTAACTACTCCCACTGCTTGTGTAATGTCTGGTCTGGTACACACCATGGCAAACATAAGGCTTCCTACTACTGATGCATATAGTACTCGAGCCATCTCTGTCTTCTCTGCTTCTGTGCTAGGACTTTGTTCAGAAGACAATCTACAACCAATAGGAAGTGGGATATTAACTGGTTTAGCATTCTGCATATTGAAGCGATGCAGAACCTTTTCAACATAAGTCTTCTGAGTTATCCATATTCTCTTGATCTCGAAGTACAGTCTTCCCAAGAATTTGATTTATGGCACCCAGATCTTTCATATCGAATTCCCTAGCTAGGCGAGCTTGTAGTTTTGCAATACCACTTTAGAGGTACCTACAACTAGCATGTCATCAACATACAATAACATGATTATGAAGCCATCATTACCGCGACTGCGAACATAGGCACAATGATCTGCTTCATATCTTTTGAACCATAAGCTCACAATGAAAGAATTTAATTGCTTATTCCAGCATCTTGGCGCCTGCTTCAAGCCGTATAGCGATTTATTCAATCGACAAACCAAATCCTTCTTTTTTTTTTCAACAAAACTTTCGGGTTGAATCATATAAATTTCTTCATTAAGATTCCCATGCAAAAGGCAATTTTCACATCCAACTGCTCAATCTCTAAGTCAAGCACAGTTGCCATACTCAACACAATACGAATAGTAGTTAGACGCATAGCTGGAGAAAATATTTTGTTGAAATCAATACCTGATTTCTGAGCATAACCCTTCACCACTAATGGGGATTTGAATCATTTAAAATTTCCATTAATAACCTTTTTCAGCTTATAGACCCACTTGCAACCAATACCCATTCGCCCATGAGGTACCCTTCCCAAGTCTTGTTTTTATATAGTGCTTCCATCTGCTCTTCCATAGATGTTCTACATTGAGGAGCATCGCTGGACTCACAGGCCTTTCGATATGTACAAGGCTCATGCTCTTCAGTGATGCAAGCATAAGTCGTGGCATAATCCTTGAGCCAAACAGGAGGATTTGTAGTCCTCTTAGATCGTCCTTGGTCACCTTGAGTTTCAGCGCCTGGTTCAGTATGTTCTTCATCAGCTTCATCTCCTTTAGTGTCGGTTAACTGTTCTTCAGATTGATTTTGAACTTCTTTGAGTGATTCAAGGTCAAACATCTGTGGCAAGTCAGAACTTGACATATCTTTGTCTTTCTGCAATGAATCATCATTAAAAACAACTTCTCGGCTAATAACCAGCTTGTGGGTAGTAGGATCTCACAACCTGTACCCCTTTACTCCTACTGCATAGCCAAGAAAAATATATTTTCTGGACCTCGCATCAAGCTTAGTCCTTAACTCTTTAGGAACCCACATATAAGCATCACAACCAAAAGTATAGATGAATGAATAATCAACAGGTTTTCCAGACCATACCTCTTTTGGAATTTTTCTGTCCAGAACAGTTGTTGGGGAACGATTTACCACGTAACAAGCTGTACATACAGCTTCAGCCCAAAACTTCTGCTCTATTCCAGCACAACTCAACATGCTTCTAGCATGATCCATCAGCGTACGATTCATACACTCAGCCACTCCATTTTGTTGTGGAGTTCTGGGAACCATTAGTGCCTTTGAATTCCATGCTCGTTGTAAAAATCTTTGAATTCTTGAAGTAAATATTCTCCTCCATTATCAGTTCTCAGACACTTTATCTTTGTTCCATTCTGAGTTTCCACCAACGCTTTAAACTTCTTAAAAGAATCAAAAGCATCATCTTTCTTTTTAAGAATATAAATCCAATTTTTTTTGAAATAATCATCAATAAAAGAAATAAAGTACCTTGAGCCACCAACAGACTCAAAAAGAACTTCTCAAATGTTAAAATGTATCAAATCAAGAATATTTTGACTTTTAGCAGTGGAACGACAAAAGGGAGCTCTGTGATGCTTTCTAGATAGGCAATCTTCACAAAAATTTAAATTAACATATTTTAAACCAGGAAGAAGGCCTCGATCAAGAAGTATCTTTAGTCCTTGCATGCTCATCTGCCCTAAGCATTTATGCCAGATAGTTGTCGACTCTGTCATAGCATTGGCGACAATAGCTTCATCAACTATAGTGTCTCCGATCAGCCTATACAATCTGCCAATCAATTCTCCTTTCGTCACAATAAGTGCTCCTTTGACAATCTTCAATTGACCATTTTTCAGAGTAATTCTGAAGCCATCTTCATCAAACTTTTTCAGTGATAGTAGACTCTTCCGCAGGTTTGACACATGTTGTACACCAGAAATTGTATGTTTGATTCCATCAAACATTGTAACACGAACGTCTCCGATATCCACAATTCTACATGAATTATCATTACCCATGTAAACTGTACCACCACTACAAAACTGATATGTATAGAACCAGTCTCTATATAACACCATATGGAAAGAAGCGTCCGAATCCAAAATACATTAATGGATTACACTTTCAACTAGAACTGCGGACATCACCTCACCATCATCAGATGAATCTCCCTTTTCAACGATATTACCTTGAGCACTCGTTAATGATGATGTATTTTGAGAATTAGATATGGAATTTTGATTCTCCTTCTTGGATTTACAATCATTTTGCATGTGGTCCTTTTGTCTACACTTCCAACAAGGACCTTGTTTATGTCACTTTGATTTTGATCTTGACGGTTGTCTCCCACTAGAACTTCGTTATGTGGGTCTTCCTCGGACCATCATTGCATTACCAAAAGAGTCTCAAGTGTTTTTCTACTAGCATCTTTAGAAAGCAAAGTGCCCACAGTCAACTCCATATTAAGATCCGATCCAGTACTGAGATTCATAATCAAAGAATTCCATGAATCAGACATAGAACATAGAAGAAGTGTTACCTTTTAATTGTCCTCAATTTTGATGTCGATGGTCATCAATCTGCTCAATAGGGTATTAAATCCATTCAAGTGTTCTTGGAAGAGGAACATTCCTTCATCTTCAAACTATACAATTGTTGACAAAAAAATATTTTATTTGACATCGATCTTCCTTGTAGAGATTCTTCAACTTGTCCCACAAACCTTTAGCAGTGGCTTAATCATAAACATTGAAGGGAACATAATTGTATAGCGCAAGTAGCAGATCCGCCATTGTTGTTTGATCTTTTTGTATAAAATCCTCATATTTCATATCTGTCAGCATTTTATCTTTGCCTTCAAGAGCAATGGTACATTCATATTTCACCAAAACGGTTTGAATTTTCAGCTTCTACAACGGATAATTTGATCCTTTGAACTTTGGCACCTCGAACTTCGTAAAAGCCGACCCCGCCATAGTGTAATGCTGAAACATGTACGTTGAAGCCAATCACGAGCTGTAAAGGTTTCTCAACCTTTAGCTTTGATACCAATTGTTGCAGAAAACGTCCCACACAATCGGAACGTAGGATACCAAAATGATGAAAGATGTGAAACGTCAAAAAATAGATAAGATGTATAGACACAAAGATGTACGTGGTTCGGTACCAATGTTGTAGCATACATCTATGGGACAATCTCAGCGGAACTCTTTTTGTTTATCGAGGAAAATTGCAAGCCACACCACTCACCTTGACAACACAATACATGGGTCCCACACTCTACAAAGATATTTCACCAGTACAACTCTCACAAGTATTCCATAAGAAACACTAACCTAGAGGAATCGTACACCCCAAGAGATCTTACAAGTAAATCCAACCCAATACAGGAGCCCAACCCAGAGAGGATACAGAGATGATCAATTGCTCATCACTCTCTTAAGCTAGTTTGGCTTATGGATGTTGTGTTGTATGTTTATATAGAGGAAGAAGAGACAACTTTGATTTCTCTGTCACAAACCAATTGTAGCACAGCTTCTCCAAGTCATAGGTGGCAATCATTTACACTCCGATAATATGAAGCTATTTTCCATGAAACATTAAATGTGCAACACCCTTTGTCAAAACAAGGGTGCCATACATTTAATGTGTTGAGATGATATGTGATAGGATTCAAATCGTCTCCTCCCTGTACTTCAGGGAGGAGACGCAGCGACCCCAGTGGATGGTCGCCACGTGGAGGTCGGATGAATCCGACCCCTCCGTTCGAGCCGACACTCCCTTGTTGGCTCGGCTTGTCGGCTCGAATGGTAGGGTCGGATTCATTCGACCTCCACGTGGCGACCATCCACTGGAATCGCCGCCCCTCCTCTCCAATCTCAGGGAGGAGACAATGTGGATCCTATATGATATGGGGATAGGGGGGGTGATGTCATGGGTGACATCACCCATAATAACTTCACATGGTCTTGGGTTCTCTCATCTTACAAGCTGTTTTTAGGGACGAATTCTCCAAAGATTGATATCTCTGATATTAAAGAAGCTGTTCTTCAGATCATACCTTGGACATAGAAGGGGCGAATTCTCCAAAGATTGATATCTACTTGGAAATAGCTACTGATCTTAAATGGAGTGCCATGGATGTCGATAGGTAAGTTTGGAAGCATGATGGATTATTACAATCCCATATTAATTTTTGGGATTTAATCCAACATTGTTCCCATAAACACTAGGATTTGGCATAGATTAATTTGGTCTTAGGGTTCCTCACCTTACAATTCCTTTTTAGGGACGAACTCTCCAAGATTCATATCACATTGGAACTAACTTTGCGGCGGATCATTCTCTAGCTAGTTTTTTTTTTTTTTTTTGTCGGTCTTCAACCGGCTAGAGAGGTGGAAATTAATAAATTGTGGATGTAAAGTGATTTTTGCATTCAAAAGATAGGTCAATACCTTGGAGTCATCTTCAACAGTGGCTGCATTAAGTGAATTGGAATCCTTTCTTCTGTCATTTTGAAAATCTCCCACTGCCACAGGGCAAACATGGTGGCTGATGCAACGGCCAAACAAACTGCAAGGACTCATACCTCCTCCTATTGGGAAAAGCATTCAGCTTCTGTAACTAGTGATATTTTTTAGGATGCAACTGATAGACCACGATTTAGGTTTAAGAATTAGTTTGCCGGATTTCCAGCATTTTTTTTTAAATTTTTTTCTAAGGCTTGTGCTCTTGCTGATGGCAATGCCAAAGTGGATTTACAAGTCAAACATCCTAGATTTTTATATTTGCTTTCATCCAAATATTGCTTGGACATTAATCGTGTACATCAATTTATTTATTTTTTTCTTCTTTTCATTAATGAACTATTTGTGGACCTCTAACAAAAAAAAAATAATAATAAAAAATAAAGAGGAAGAAGAAAGCTATTTGATATTTTACTGTAGAAAGGAATAGGCTTCCAACTCAAAATTTTGGATTTGGTTATGATCACAAGGATAGTGTTATGATCCCGCATCGGGGATCCCACACTTACCAACTGTGGTTCTTAAGTCTTGGAACTCTTTCATCGAATAGATTAGTCTTTTGGGTCGAGCTCTCCCTTGAGCTTGAGTTGTATAACAGATAGTATTGTAGTTAGGGACCCAGTAAGGTAGACTACATGAGTGATTAGCCCAGAACAAAAAAGCCCATCGGTAAACCCTATATAGTTATGTAAGTGCAGTTCAGTTATGTTGTAGTGCACCAAGATCCAGAACCTCTTCCATCTTGCCCCGAGCACTTAGACAAAGTAGTTCAGTTGAGGCCTAAATTTGGGCAACGAATGATAAATATCATTATCTTTCTATACTCAAAATTTCAAACTAATCTAACATCCTTCTATGTTTATCAAAGAGGTTGTAACCAAGTTTGACAAGACTGGGAAGTGAACTGAATTCTAGGTCAATGGAAAATAATACATATGGAAAATAATACATTTTTTGCTATATAATTGAGATAGATCACCAAATTTAGTAAGTAGTTCATTCAAAAGGGTCCTAAATTAGAGATGTAAACAGATCAAATATGATGCGGATGTGGCTGTATCCAAGTGCCCCTAAACAAATATGTAAGTGAATCGAATCCAGATTTTTTACTATCTACTTAGATCCTTGGCCAGACCTTCCTTCTCCCAACGGATATGATTCACTCTCAGTTTTGACTATCTACTTAGATCCTTGGCTGGACGTTCCTTCTCCCAACGAATATGATTCACTCTCAGTTTTGACTATCTACTTAGATCCTTGGCCGGACGTTCCTTCTCCCAACGAATATGATTCACTCTCAGTCTATGTCTCTCAATTGTCTTAGTTCATGATTCTCTTTTTCTCATTGTCTAGGACTTGTTGAATCTTCAAGAAAACTCCAGATCATTAATTACTTAATTTTTTATTATTAATTAGATACCTATACAAAATTGATTGATCTTGTTGCGGATTATCCGAAATCATACCTAGATACCCCTAAACAGATACAAATGTGAATTGAAACCTGATTTTCGTCTATCTGTTTACATCAGTCCTAAACTTATTCAATCATCAACTTAACAAATAATCAATTGACAAGGCTGAAAACAGAATTCAAGATGGAAACAATTTAGGTCCGTAATATGCACCTAAATTTCAACTGGGCCCTGTTTATTCTTAAAGATACAGATAAATCAAGCTAACACAGATCGAGTATGGATCCAATGGCTGATTGACACATGGCCAATAAATATATCTGATCCATTTAAAACTCGTATCGTCCATTTTAGTTTTTTTTTTTTTTTCGTTCTCGAAATGTTTGACCCCTTTTTTTACTGTACCGTTATTGTTTTGCTCCGTTTAAAACCTGTTCCGTCCCGTTTTGTTTTTTTGCCATTCCTGTTTTAATTATGGGCCACTTTGGGTTATACTAGCACAATACAGATACCATAGCCCATTGCTATAATTATCTCAGTTTGAGCCCACCCACTTAATTTGGTGGGCCCATTACAGTTAAAATATAATCACAGTCCCAACTAGCGCTATTCGTGTTTCTGCTAGTATAGCATTTAAATCGAATGACAATGAAATTACGTCAATACTTCTACACATTACATCTCTCTGTCTCCTAGGGTAGCTGACTAGCAAGCACAGGTCGGCATCGTTGGATGAGTCCCTCGAATTAGCTATCACAGGGACTCCCTTGGCTAAGCCCATTCCAGACCGATGATATAGAATTGGAATGGGCCAGTCTGGGTAGGTTTCGATACATTCCAACCGCAGCCCATTGGAAAATTGGGCCAATACTAATCTAGCCTATTCTGGTTCCCAGGGAAACGTGCTAGGAGAGTTTGGGCCTCAAAGAAATTTGACGTAGACCCATAGATTATTGTTTCGGGCTATTGACCTGGGCCTAGAATTCAAAATAATTTTTTTTTATTTTTTTTTTGTAAAAAAAAAATATTTCATCAATCCACCCTTTTGGGACTGTATATTCATTAGACTAGGTCGGTTTCCTGGTTCATATACAGTCTTACTATCCCCCACCACTAACTTGGCTAACTTGGGTCCAGTTTTTTCGAACCAAATGGTCTCATGCCAAAACAATTGAAGCCACTCTATGGGTGTGCCTGTGCAACTGATTATTAATCTAAATCAGATCAAACCCTTTAACCGAAACCATGAAAATGATGATTAACGATTCAATTCTGGTTTTAAAAATAAAATCATTTAGTTAAACAGTTTGATTCTGATTTAAAATAATGAAATTATTTAAACTGACTATTTGGAACAATTAAAATCGATTAAATTTTTACTTTAATCCCTTAATACTAGAGGTTTATATTTGTAGAAATAAATTATATTTTAATTCTTTTCACATGGCTTACTTCTAGATTGTAAGTCTACTTTCATATATGGTTAAAATTATTTTAATGTTTTTCTTGGTTTTCTCCATCTTTTGTTCTTAATTATCTTCCTCTCTCTCTCTCTCAATGGCAAAACCATTTGAAACCCAAAAAACTGAAATCGATTAATAATCGATTTTGGTAATCATTTTGAAATTATTTAATAAATAGTTTGATTTTAGCTATACTCATTACATATCGAACTAAACTAGAACTGCACCGTTAAACTGAAACCACACTATTTTTAACACCCTTATCTAAGGTCCAAAATCCATGAACGTTGAGATTGACTCCAACTATAGTTGACAATAAAACACAGTCCACAAAAGAATACAAACGAAAAAAAATCTTAACATTAAAAAAAGCAAAAAGTTTTGTTCCGTCTACCATCTATCATCGGATGAAAATAGATGAATAATGTGTAATACTAAATTTATCTTCTCCATACTACTGGTTCGGGAGGAGAGGTGGCAACACCCTTAAATGGCCCACACGTAGGGTTTTGGTGAATTCGAGCCCTCTATCTGAGCCGACACCCCCCATATTGGTTCAACTTGTAGGGTTGGATGGAGAGTTCAGATTCACCCAAGTCCCACGTGTCGATCATATAAAAGAATTGCCGACTCTCCTCCCAAACCTCTGAAAAAAAAGAATGTGATCCGTAAACGAAATACCCAATTCTTGACTGTGTTATATCACACTGGGTCCATTTGTAAACAAAGAAATTCATTTTTTACAACAATTAGATGCTTGCGTCTTTATACACCATTCCAAATAAAAGAAACTTTTCTCATGATTTGGTGTCACGTGATCCAATCGACTTTTTGAGTAGGTTCCTTGCCCCTCTTCTTTCCTTCCCAGGTATGGGGAAATAGTATTCAAATCCTCTCCTGCGGTCCTGCCGTCTGCCAAGGGTCGGATTTCAGTCGGTCCACCCTCCCAATGTATTGGCAGGCGGTCAGACTGAACCCAACTCCCTTGGATCGGCGACAGGAACCTCCTGTCGCAGGAGACGATTTGGATCCGGGGAAATTTCTCTCAACCTCTACGGCCCATACGCAATAGTTTTAGACTTCTAGGTATCTAGATCGGAAATGTTGTAATTCGTATTGGTTAATATTTATCAGTTTCAGCAAAGGTCGATTGCCGATATTCGATACCTACATTTTTTTTTTTTTTACTGTAGTATCGATCATGTTTCAGCCTTTTATTGTTACCATATCGATCCGATATTGATCTCATATCGATTTTCAGTTTGACTGATAGCCATTCTGATTAAGGGTGTCAATTTGATATCAAATCGGTATCATACCGTTTATACATATACTAGTATACCGTTTTTTATCCAATACATTAGGTTCAAGTTTAGGTATCATTTTTTATCCTATACAGTTATGATTCATACTAATATATTAATAGTATATACCGTTTAGATATCGATTTGTATACCATTTATATATCCAAGTATATACCATTTAGATACTAAATTGTATATTGTTTAGATATCGTATACCGTTTATATACCAGATCATACACTCACACAGTCACACTATCACACATGCACTCAACTAGTCCACATTGTAGTAGAACCGTAGTTCTTACCAAATTAAAATTGTATTTTGTATCAAATTAGAACCATATTTTATACCATAGTAGAAACCAGAGCCTGTACTGGATAAAAACCCTATTTCGTACTGTATAAAAACCACATACCATACTGGCTAAAAACATACCGACCAGGTACAGTAATGGTAATGGAAATCATATTTCTGTCGATACGATATGTTACAGTTATGGTAAAGACTTTTATTTCTTGTCCCTTACGGAACTATACCAAATTACAAATACCGTACCAATTGACGGATTCACATCCTCCTCCGCCTGAGATTTGGCAGGAGAGATGGAGGCCCGAATGGATGGCCGACACCTGGCTCTTGGGTTAATCCGAGTCCTCCATCCGAGCTGACACCCCTGTCGGCTCGGATGGAGGGCTCGGATTCACCCCAGAGCCAGGTGTCGACCATCCATCGGGCGGCCATCTCTCCTGCCAAATCTCAGGCGGGAGAGGATTTCTATACCCAATTGACACCTGTAGTTATGATACCATGCACCCATGACACCCTTGGTCCTAATATTGTGAACTAAAACCATGCGTACACTTGCACTATATAACTTTTTTTTTTTCTCTTGGTAATTAAAAATCTTTAAAATACTACTGGTTTCTTCCTCATCCAACCCCTTCCTCTCATCCCCGGCCTTGAATCGGGCAGGTTTGGGCTGAGTTTTTCAACCAATGGGTTGGGCTAGGTTGAGATTTCTAAGGCCTTGTCAGGGTTGGGTCGGGACTGGTCCTAGGCTTTTTAAGCCCAACGCTATCTAGACGGATCCCTTTTTCGGTATCTCGTTGTCTTTTATTGGCCCTTCTTCTTATCGGGGCTAAGTCAATCTCAGTGTAAGTTTGGGGGATTCAAATCCTCTCCTTCCAAAGATTCGGGAGGAGGTGGGACGTTCTCGTTGGATGGTTGACACATGGGGCTCTGGTGAATCTGAGTCCTCCATCCGAACCGACACTGAGTCGACAAGCTGAGCCAACAGGGGGTGTCGGCTTGGATGGAGGGCTAGGATTTATCCAAGCCCCACGTGTTGGCCATCCAACAGGGGGTGTCCCCCTCCTCCCGAACCTGTGGGAGGAGAGGATGCGGATCCATGGTTGGGGAGGTGCCTTGTTTTGTTTTCTGTAGTTATGTTTAATGTTGTAATTCTGGATCTCCCTTCGATGGTTTAATGGTGTTTGGGTTTCTGCCTTTATTCTATCTATCTCTATTTTAGTTCCCAACTTTTGATGTCTCAACTTATTTGTGTTCTTTTTTTTTAATTTGATAAAATATTTATTTACTAAAAAATAATCAATATGTGATATGGTATCGATAATTTCCAATATTGTTCTGGTATGATTCCAATGGTTGAATGACACATATTTGATGCTGCTTAAGAAATAAATAAATAAATCAAATAACAAATCGGAATCAACTACTATCAAAACCAATATGAAATGAAAAATCCATATCGATACCTAAAACCATAGTCCCAATAGAATTCAGTCAAACATCCAACGAGGACAAAGAAAACAATTTCGAGTGGATAAAGATAGGGAGAATTTGAGTAATTATAAGGCAAGTGTAAAGAGGGAAAACCATTATTTTTTTATTAAAAATAGAAAAGAAAAAAATTATTAAACGCACGTGTGAGATAATCAAATGGATAGATTACAAAACACTATTGCATGGAACCCTGCACACGTGCGTACGTCACTTGTCCAGACTGAGCTGTACGCACCTCCCCTTACCACGCCGAGACTTAAAACCACCGTCCATTACAGGCAGACACGTGCAAACGGCGTTGAATGCTCCCAAATCCTCTGCTCCATAATTAAATAATAAAAAAAAAAAAAGAGTTCATGTGAAAGCCGAAAAGTAAGAACGAGAAAATTCTAAAATTAATATAAAATAAATAAAACGAGCTCATGCGAAATGAAGACAGAGAAAATAAATAAGCTTAGGGTACATAATCAAAACTATAGACCACAATTTGATACCGCTAGTTTCGAATCTTTAGATATTCCTATCCTATTGACCCTATCACCGATCTTGTATTGGTATCGGATCGATTTATGGTCTTTGGCATGGACAGTAAGTGTATTGTATGAAAACCCATTAAAAAAATGAAGGATGAAAGAGAAGAGAACGTGAGGAATGATTCGATACTGTGCAGGGAAGGGAATTGTTTAAGAATAGATTGACTTTGACCGTGGACAACGGCGCTTGAATTACTGAAGGCTGCAAGTTGAAACCCCAGCCCAGCCCCAGCACAGCAAATAAAGCCAACATCTTTTTCTTTTTTTTTTTCTTTTTGGGGGTAAAATAAATAAATAAATAATTAAATAAAGCCAACATCACCGCCGATTTCTCCCAATCTCTTTTATCCTTTTCCCACTTAAACTTAAAAGTATTATTATTTTTTCACCCTCACCTTAACTTTCTTCTTAATCCGGGTTTTATGGGTTTTATCTAGGAAGCCCACACAGAATTGTACTTCTATTGCCTTTTGCTGTGGTAGTGGTGACTCTATGTCTAAGTCCTATGGTTTTAGGGTTAGGGATCATGGTTCATGTAATCAGTATCGAATTGATTAGATCGATTGAATGGTATTAGTTTTGGACTTTGACGTGAATATAAATCATTTTTAATATTATTATGTATACCTATATGGCATTGATTACGTGTCAATTTTCTATTAGATCCGTATATTGGTCTGATTTAGATTTGATTGATTTTGAACACGATTGACACATGGATTTAGAATCAGGATTAATAGGCTGAACCGTTGGTATAAAAGTTACAAATGTTTGAGTTGGGTCATCACTGAGCCAGTTCAACCATAGTCAACAATGGTTACGGATCACCAAAGTTGGAATTTCTTTTAGAATATTTGCAGAAAGTAGATAAAAAAAAAACCTTCTAGTGATTCAAAATCTTTGTCGGTTTCTATATATCAAGAATAGGACCACTCCTCATGAGACATAAGAGTACCCTCTGTAAATATTTTTTTATCTAATTTACCCTCAACTTGTTCCATCTCAAAGAGGCTTTCTAGCTATTTAGCAGAGGTGGCACATAGGATTTGGCACCACTGGCTTTGGATCCAATCCTTTTTTCCATTGCTTTGGACTCTAGATTTATAAAGCTTATGCTCCATTGACCAAAATCATTTGGTAAGATTTTTTTGTAAGTCATACCACCCATATGGCATAATAGGAGGAAGGGATCAAAACAGCTAGTAAAAAAATTTGAATTTGATTCATATCTATATTTTGGATATTTGATTAGTATCTATATTTTGGATATTTGAAACGTAACCTATTTGATTTATTTAAATATTCAATTATTAATAAAGGCAAAGTAGCTCATGATTTGAGGGTTTCTAAAGATTGGAAAAGTTAAAAAAAATGACATCATGAGATAAAGAAAACGGAGATTTAGACAGCGAGTGATTCATATCTGCCAAATGGAGTCAGGTTCGACAAGGGTGTAAACAAAAATTCCAACATCTGGATTCGATTCGCATCTATATCCGTTTAGTGGTATCCTGATACGAATTTAGATAATTTGAAACATAATTAATCTGTCTAATTCATATAGATATTCAATTAATAATAAAAATTAAATAACTAATGATCTTGAGTGTTCTTGAAGATTCAATAGGTTTTAGAGAACAAAGAAAAGAGAATCAGAAAACTAAGACAACTGAGAGACATGGACTAAGAGCAAATTGTATCTATTGGGGTGTGGCTGTCAATAATCGCCTGAGCTTCCTTCAACTGATCGGACCTGTAAGGGAGGAAGCAAATAGGCAAGTGAGGCGGGTTCAGAAACCTTGAGGCTACTTTGATGCATAAGTCAAAACCAAACACAAGAAGTATGGAGTTCGATATGGGAATACGAGCTCCTAAATCGTAGGTTTAGCAAAGAAATTGAGGGAGAGTAAAATATTGGACCCGTTTACTTTAGGAGTGTGCTTTATTTATAGGAGAGACATTGGGTGGCAAAAGCTCTGATTTGCCCCCGAGGGGTTTAACACGTTCTTGCTATCTTTTCATAATTGTTATCCTTATCCTAAACTCTTCCCCAAATGAGTGAGCTATGAATTGTTGTGTGGGTTGGAGTTATGGGTCAGATAAGGAGAGTAGGTGTGAGCCTGCAACTCAATCCTGACTAGATATCCTACAGTTGATTGTGGACAAACGGACTGACACCTATTGTACGATGATCTCTGGAGAGTTTTACGATGGCAGCTCCGAGATCTTTGTACATGGATGACGTCACTAACTAGTTGTGCGCTAGGAGTGAGGAAACGTGAGCATTTTGGGCCAACCTTGAGTTGTAACTCGAGATCTTTGCGATCGAATCCTAATGGATATGACCTCTAGGCAGTCTTTTGGGCTTGTACATGACAGATCATGCGTCTTCTTGCGGTTGGGATACACATCTGAACATGTGTCACTTTTCGATTGTTGGGATCATTATGCCTCTAACACAAGGGAGGGTGGTCTAGTCAATAATGTAAATGGATAATCGAAAATCCATATTCCATTCACATATTTATCCATTTAGAAGTATCCAGATATAATTATACCCAAACCAAATCTAAAATTTTGAAATACAGGAATAGATTCTTTAAGGAGTAAAGTAGTAAAAACAGAATCATAATAATTCTTGTATGAGATGGAGAAGTATTATAGGAATTTCAAATACAGGGGTTGAGGTTTTGTACCATTTTTATGGTGGATGACTCCATACCATAAAATTCTTTAGCTGATGGATAATGTAGAAAAACTTTTGCTTTGAATTATATATATAAAAAAAAAAGAAAAATGTTGTCTAACTATGTGGTTCTTACATCAATGCAGTAACTAATGGAAACATATATTCAAGGGATTTTAATCTTCTCATGTCCCTTACGTGGACATCAAAAAATCCAATAGAAGTAGTTTACTTTGCATATATACCAATATATTAATATACGTACATAATAAATAACACTCTCATACCAATATGAAAGACATGAAAGAATTTGAATCTATAATCAATTATTCCATTAGAAAGAATTGAATGGTCATTTCACCCCGGCCTCTTGATTCTCGAGTACTAATAATGGCTCAATAAGAATCTTTTTCCCTTAAAACAAAATTCCACCTACCAGTTTCCATTTATGGACCTTTCCCTTTTCGCACATGTTATGCCTCTCAAGATGATCTATTAAAAAATAAAAAATAAACTGAGGAAAACTTGTCCATATACAGTCATGGCAACACCTAGGCTAGTATATATATAAAAAGAGTAGCCCTTAGTTGGGCGGACCTACAACATTGATGCAATTAGGTGAAACGTTTTTGTCTCCATTAGGCCAATTCCGTTTTCAAGTCGCCCATTGTATTTAGGTACACCTACCTACAAAATCTCACTAGGGACCCCTCCATATACACAAAATATATTAGAGAGAGAGAGAGAGAATTATTGATTCTGAAATATTCCAGACAGGTATCATGGTAGCAAATCCCCATGGGGCAGATCTCATGCATGTACAATGTGAACTAGTGTCAAAATATTGGGTAGCACAACACATCCGTTATATGGATCATTTAGCACGTGTCCTATAACTAATATTGCTGCCTGCTCGACACATTTATTATCTGGTTTGATTTTGATTTTTATTAGGTTGGTTAATTGATTCTTCGAACTATATCATGTTAACGATTTGGTTAGTATATATATATATATATATATATATATATATATATATATATATATATATATATATATTGTATTCTAATGGGTAATATATATCCCATCAATCAAAAAGAGATACTTGTCAATGAGAGAATTTGTCCCCCCAGAGCTTGATGACCTTGTCAACATCCGAACTCCATATCTCTTGGATCGCTATAATGGTTTGCTCATTCATCTCCTAAGCGTGATCCATATTTAGTCCATACGGCTATTCGTGTGCTACGTTTAACGATAACAATCGATACGTCAAGTTTAACTGATAGACCTGTAACTTTCCACGGATGTAGCAGACAACATGTCTTGCGTAACTGACGGATGAGTAAATCCACTCAGGGGCAAATCTGACTTTGCACCAAACTCTCTCTATAGCCCCACTTACTCAGAGCTCGTATTCACATACTGAGCTCTTTATCTACTTGTACTCGGAGTACTAACTTTGGCATTGGAGTGGCCCAAGGGTCCAATACCCAATCTCTATTGCCTTTCTTTCTATGTCCGCCTTGCTCCCACGGAAGCTATTCGTTTTCCGATTGCTACATGTATAAATTGACATAATGGGTAATAAGCTCTTATCGATCGATCTTAGTATCGGTTGGTATCAATTCAATTTCGGTGTTTTATATATGAATGTATTAAAAGATTGGCTTAATGGGTTCTTATCTGTCAATTATAGAGTTGTTATTTGGTTTCGGTCCCCAGGATCATTTTGTGGTCTACCCTATTGGTTGGTCTGGTCAAGTTTCGATTTTTCATTAATTTTTAAAAAACAAGTGCAATTTTGTTCCATTTAGCAAACATTTTGCTAAATAGGCATGTATGTAGATAGAAACTGAACCAACCGATAATGGCCGCATACTATCCATTAAACCACAGTACAATATTCAACGGTTTCATTTTTTACTTACATATTTCTTTTGAAATGAATGATAGGTTAGTGAAAAAAAGAGTCATGTGAGAAAAAAGAAAAAATCGGAGGTAATGAACCATAAGGGGTATCCCTGCTTTAGCCAACCAGATAGATTTTATGCAATGTCTGCCTAGGGAGCTCGTGAAGAGTGCCCGTGGCTAGTCTGCAATCTTTGGACTTTACAAACTTAGTGAACTGAAACTTCTGAGTAGCTAAAGGAAGGGAAATCAACCAATACCCCGTTAATAGCGGCGAGTGAGAGCGGATTGGACACGTCAATGCGGAGATTGCTCACACCTTTCTTGAGAAGGCTACAAGGCGAGACCAGAATATTGGAAATCGAAAGAAAGCAGTCTGTGAATGGTCTTCTTTGATGCCGGATCAACCCTACCTGCTGGACATTCAGTTGAAATTTCCGGTGTTGCAAAAAGAAGAGCGGTTCACATATTTTCTCATAAATGGAATTGAATCACACAAATGTTAAGGAAATGAGGAGGGCGATAGGAAGCAGACCCAATGACTTGGGGCCCAAAGAAATTCTGGGGAAAATACTCCAACCTCAGGCCCGAAAAATGCCCAAGGGGCCCTCTTTGAGAATTGGTTGTTCAACCGTTTCGATGAAGGAATCTTTCCATCTGCTCCGAAAATGTCTGGGGAGCACCTCTACTGCCAGGATCCCCCTCTCCTCCCTACAATTCCGAAGAACTATTCACAACTTTTGTTCTGATTCTTCCTTTCTTGTTGATCAGTTTCTATTTGAGTGTTTTGTCTTATTCACTTTAATTTAATACATCGACATATGCATGAAATAATTTCCAGTAATAGGATTAAGACCGAAAAGACTGACCAACAGGAGATATCTTTTTCCATCCCCTCACCGCCATCCCTAGTCTTATCTCTGTGACCCTATATATATGCTTCACTTCTTTACTGCTCTGTTCAGTAGGTGTAGGGTTCAATGGTCGTCTCTGAATTTATTATCAGCATTCAAAGCTTCGATCAAAAGCATTTAATAATAATTTACTGTTGGTCCTTCCTTTGGGGATTTCCACTTCATATATGGTACCGTTTGGGCCTCAAGACCAACTCCCCAATGCTGCGGGGTTACAATCGCTTTACAGCTTGAACTCCAGTGGATTTCCGATGAGTTTACCTTTGATGGAGAGGTAGAGTTCCTAGAGAGAAAGCCATGCCACCCCGTCACTTTAGGCAACTACTACACTTGTTTTCCCAGCGTATCAAGTGAGTTTCACCAGGAAACAGGGTGGTTGCTCATGAAGATGAGACAAAGCTTGTTGTCAATATCAGAAATAACCTCTTGAGATGTGAGGTGTTGAAGATTCTAGTTCACATCAAGATGTGGGCACTCCTGCTGGTCCCATAGCAAGAAGCGGTCAAGATGCAAAGACATAGAGTAAGGACCCCTTTTTCAAAAACCCTAGAATAAACGGAACTAGAAGCCGTTGTTCTTGGATAAGCACCATCCAAGTCCACTTTGATTAGGAAAGCAGCACATACCAAGTGGTAGTGACTGTTTATTAAAAACATAGGACTCTAAGTGGTAATTCACTTGGTTTTGGAATTGGTTACCAACAAGGAATGTTCAATGTCCTGAGGCCACTGGCTCTATGACCGGGGTTCCTGAGCAACAAGATGGCTGGTAGGCCAATTGGGCCGTGAGCGAGGTGGGAACGGACAAAAAGCCAGCCCGGGCCGGGGTCTGCATAGAATGAAGGGGACGGCTGCGCACAAGAGTCACTCGGCTCACGCGCAAACCCGCCCCATTATGTTATGGAAGAATTGAGCTTATTGCTACGGGGTGAATCACCCAAATCTTGAATCAACTAGTAATCATCAACACAGGGGCCCAATTCATTATCTAGATAAGTTGGGATCTAGGGCAGCCCGCTGCAGCCCAGGACAACAAAACTGTCTCCTAGCAGAAGTACTTACTTCACAACGATCGATTAGGCAGAACTGCATCCGAGGAAGAGACTCTGACCTACTAAAGGAGTTTGCAAGCAAGTCCATAAGCAACAGGTATGCACATACACAAATCGGATTTCTTTATTATATGATACGATACAAAATTACATAATTACCCTACCAAAATACTTTCAAATTAAACCTACCTCCCTTTCTAGCTTCAATTTTGAATTTCAGAATTGCTTTTGATTCATACAAAAAGGGGGTGACTAGAGAAGGATTTTGAATTGGTCCACGCCATGTAATATCATCTTCAACCAACCTCCACCGCCTATACTGTAACCGCGGGGGTTACCCTTTCGGTGCGGCCACTAAAGAATTGCTTAGTAACTAAACGGCTACTTATATAGCAACAATTGGTTTTATTACGGGACAGCTCATAATGTTCATATCGATCTATTATGCTCCTCTGCATTTAGCATTGGGTAGACCAGGGTTTGGGGGGTTTAGTTTGTCAAACTTGCAAACCAACCAGCGTCTTTTCTTGGAGGTTTTGAACCTCTTCCATAACACTTAGATCGTCCACCAGGACTCTCGATGGGGAAGAAGCTGCAGCGGCACCTCATGAACATCTTACTGGGGCAGCACCTATAGGCGTGAGAAGGAGATCTAAAAGCTATCATGTCCGATCATGAAATACTTATCTTGACAAGATAATTTCTACATGATAAAATATCGATCACAAGCGCTATGGCTATAGCTCAGTTAGGTAGAGCACCTCGTTTACACGCATGTCAGAGAGAGTCACGGAAAGTATGAAGATTACGGAAGGCTATCTATGATTTAATGCAATCTTCTCGGAGTCTAGACCCAAAGCATTTGCACCCCCATGGATTCTTGCCTTTATGATAGGTAGTAGGCATCGGATGGAGTTCTATTGATGATCGAATTGGATATTCGGACCTCAACAGAAAAATCGATGTTTTACTATCAATCACAAGTTTCATCTTGGATGCAATACTCTAAATTTCCAGAAACCGCACGATTATATAGCCAAAGGGAATACCCCACGCCTAAAATCATCCCAAGCACTGCTAATACGGGTAAGGCTTCTCTTATTATGTTCGGACGTGATAAGGAAGCCGGGAGAGACATAGCCGACTGAATCATTCCCCATCCAGCACTTAACCGACGAAAGAGAGGGGGACGCAGCCCCCACCGCCATACATTAAGGGAAACCCTGTTTTTGAGCTGACACATGATAAGGATAGCATGAATGAGATTTTTATATAATGTGGATCGACTGATTCATTCGGATTGCAACAATGCTCATAGATCAGCTCAACCACAGGCTAGTTGTAAATCAGGTGGTCGTAGAGCATTTTTGGTTGGTCATACAAGTTTAGTTAATATAGATAAGTTGTTACCTTTGAATTTGACAAGGGTTTGGCCACAGCTGCACTAACCGTATTGCAAAAGAAGGAAAGACTGAACAACTTGCTTATGGAGGGGCCGCTTTTATATCCGATTTTATCATTGATTATATAGTGGATCCTTTCGACCGAGAGACTGACGCCAACTATATATATATATATAGTGGACCGTTAAGAATCTATTAAGCCAACTTGATAAAGTCCAAAATCGAATCAGACCACAACAACAAAAATATTCTCATTGGATGGTAATTGGACTTGAATGTACAACCGAATCGACCCGGACTCCAAACCGACCCATTGACACTCCTACCCTACTTTCATATATTTGGTCGAGTATATGGTCCTATAGTTTGAGCATTGAAAACTATTATACCCCTTACCCTTTTAGCCCCACAACTTTGCCCTTTGGAATGATGATGCATTCAGTCTTTTGTAACTTTATAAGAACATAAGGGAAAAGGATTCAATAAGGGCACCCTAACCTGTCGGCCCACTGACCATCTATGTGCCCATCTTGCCATTTTTTTGAACAGATTCAACGGTCTAAAGGAAGCCTCAAATGAGTGTTCCTTTAATGAGTTGCATTGTTCATGTCAGAAGTTTTCAATTTGCTTTAGCAATTTGAATGTCGTAAAGGGAGGGAATTAAAGCAGAAGAAAAAAGTGCAGTTCTTTAGATTATGTACATATTGATGTGATTATGCCAAAATAATTAGTATAACAAAATGCATTTATTGTGATAATGACAATGAATATTAAGTTCATTTTTACAAACAAACATGGATCAGAACCAAGGTTTTAGTAATCGATATCGAAGACGGTGTCAATTGATGCCTATACCGATCCGATACAATAAAAATCAGGTATAAAGCCAATAGATGCTTGACACATGGCCAATCCCACTAAAGATTAATATAAAAAAGGTAACGGATTGATATTGATCACAATTGAAACCAATACAAGTTAGCCAATCCAATATCTGATACAAATCGATCTCTCCGGCCAATCTAATACCAACCTTCTAAGATGTATAGTCTTAGAGAGAGAGAGAGAGAGAGAGAGAGAGAAAGAGAGAGATCTTATATATAGAAATAAAATGTTTAACCTTATAACAAAGGTCTTGTTGCCGTCAAATTTGCATTGATCCAAATAAAATATGAAAATTATCTCTTAAGTATATATTAAAATCCGCATGATGATTCTCTTTAGTACACATTCATTGATTTGTTACACGTCTAAATGTAACAAGGGTGGTTACATTTAGACTTACCCAATAAAAGCAGACTAGAATCACTTGCATAAAAGTGGAGGATAAGAAGTATAGGATCATGTGGTGTTTAGGTCTACGTAATGCATGTAGGAATCTATGTGATGCATGCATGGAATATAGCAAGCTCTAGATGAGAACTTATCTCTGCCATGAAAAAAATTTCAAATGTGTTCTTTGGTTGCTCTATCCGAGTTGGAACTGATCTACTTCCCTCACATCTAAACGATTTATTCATAGATATAGATCATTTCCAGTTGCATTGGATCAATTTTCATGGATTGAGGATTCAAGTTTGAGTTTGAGATGATGAGCTCTAAGTGGAATATAAGATCATGAAGCTCTGGAACTAAAAAACATGAAAAAGTTGCTTGCTTAGCCAGCTCTCTTACATTGATTTTTTTTACTCTCTCCCCATCTTCTCTTGTTGTCCGTGGTTTTAATAAGCAGACGCTGATGCCGAATCCGATCTGATACAGATACAGATCGTGTATGGTACCAATGATTGATATTGATTAAAAAAAATATTTTTTTATTGGTATTGGATCGAAACCGGTATGAATTAGCCAATTCTATCCCGATTACTAACACCATGATCTTCTCTGCCTCTTCATTAGAAGAGTCACTATCAGTCATGTCCATTTCAAGAATCCTTCCCCAAGTCTTAGGGATAGAATCGGATCATCCGATTCAGCCAATCCTTATCCTACTCGATTAATCCTGATTCCTAATTCCAGCAGACTTCATTGATTTTTAACTGATTCGAGTAGTATTAGAATCAATTTTGACAGTGCCTAATATAAACCTTCAAACCGATTACTAAAACCTTATTCTTTCCCAAGCTGACGGGATGCATGGCATTCTTGAATTCGGATCCTCTCACCACATGGGTATCTTCCCTCTAGATCTTACACCGTTCATGTATAGTGGGAACCACAATCAAGAGGTGAGTCTTACACCATAGACGGAGTGAGATCTAAGGGAAAATACGTACATGGGCAGAGGATCCGGACTCAACATTCATAAATAGAAGGACCAAGTCACATCGTGGAGGGTTAGCACTAAAGGTAAGAGCTACCCAATTTGTTAAACCTATGCATTTATTAGTTATGTTGGACCCCTTTACCCAAAAAAAATGTGTTGGACCCAAATGTACCTTTTAAGTTTGTTCGTAAATCTCACACTTCTAAAAATAGATAAATCTCGATTAGGAGTAATTTTGAATAGCATAATGTTTTCTGATTATAACCATTTTCATTGTGTTGATTTTCGTTTTCTTTTACCCTACCTAGACTTCTGATAAAAAAATATAAACCATTTTCATTCTGCAAAGAAACTAAAATAATCACTAAAATGAAGTTGTTATGGTAGAGATTTAAGGATCATTCTTTCTTCTCTAATTGAACTCTAATAAAGATTCATTTCAATTTTAAAAGTCATTATCAAAATCACAGGGCATTTACATGCTTTAACTAGCTTCTCTTTGGTTGCAATAGAAAGGGAATGAAAATGAAAATTTTAAAACAAAAAAGGAAGTTTTTTTTTTTTTAATAATTATTGACCGTAATTGTGTAAAAATTTCTTATCATGTTTAGTAATAATGACAGTTTTAATTAGAATGATTTGAAAGTCTGTCAAAACAATATGGAACTAATCAATATAGAACTTTGCCACCTTAAGCCCTAAAATGGCTTAGCCCATTGTTAACCAAAGATTTGCCTAATAACCTTGTTAAAGTTAAATGCCAAGTCATTCGCATCTATTTTTGGCCTTGTAAATAATTGTGTTGTAGGATTGGAATATAAATTTTTTTAATCAAAATTTAATCTCCATATAATCTTAAGGTATTCAACAACTAATTATGTAAGAGAGGATTAAGGTTACCTCATGATGAATATACCTTAAAGGCTATATGGAAATACAGTTATTGAATCAAATTAACAGTCACATGTAGGAGAACATGTTTAATTTCAGCAACCATAAATGTTCTTGAAAACAATGAATCAAGAAAGAAAAAAGGAGAGAGATTAAAGTTTTTCTCTCTTGCATAGGTAGAGGAGAGACTATGTAGGGAGAGGGAGCTCTCATGATATGACTTACATTTTTACTAAAAAAAATAAAATAATAATAATAATAATAATAATAATAATAATAATATGACTTACACAAAAATAATTTCTCTCTCCTCCTTGATTTTTTTCCCTTTGTACTTCTCCTTGCTTTATTTATAGTATTTGTATTTATTAATTCTTGTGTTATTAAAGATGTCTAGATGTGGGGATTCTTTGGATGACCTTGTTAAGTTTTTTTTTTTTATATGATTGCAATTCTGTTTCTAAATAAAGATGTTATCACTTAAATGTGCAAGTACTTAAAAGATAACAATTAAACGTCCATGTAAATAGTTTTCTTATTATAAATTCATCCACTTCTCAATATTGCATAACGAATCTATGTGCATGTAATTTATTATTATCACTGTTACGGTATCTTAAATTCTTTGATTATTTTGGATTTATGATCTGCTTTGAACATTGACCTACCCCGACAAATTTAACGGCAATCAATTAAAATTTTTCTAAGGTTTATAGTGGAAGTGGAGGACTTGGGCTGACCTGACCCGATGGATCAACCTGACTTGGTGGAGATAGATATTCTTGTTGCCCTAACTGCAAAGACAAGAAGAAAGAGATTTTTCAAACTTAAGTGTCCTTGAGAGATATCTCCATTATACTTAATATAGTGAATCGTCTTCATCTTTGCCCATGGATTTTGCACATTACATTGGTATGCGAATCATGTAAAATTTTGTTGTCCCGTGTTTATTTTCATTTTCTGCTTTGTTTTGTTTCCGCATTTCGTTTCTGTTTTGTTTTGTTTCCACATCTTGTTTCTGTTTGTTATTACAATTTTAAGGCGTTTGACATAACAGTCACCACCCTAGTTAATTAGAACATCATATTCAGAGAATCTGAATCGCTAATTAGACACAAAACAAATAATAAACAAGAAACTGATTCCTTATCAATCATCTCTTTAGTTCAGTCATGAATCCAAAGCATTGATGTATGGCTGGCGATGTATAAGCCATATTACACCAAAATCTATAAGACATTTTTTTTTTTTTTTGTTGCTAAAAATCAGAAATTTTATTAAAAGAATATTAAAAGAATAAATGAATATATAAAGGGAAAAAGAACCAAAATAGAAGAATTCACTCCATTTTTGGCATAACCATCAACAGGGGAAAACTTCAGAAATTAATAAAAACAGAAACGACGATGCTTTTGAACATCCCACCCAATATCTATAATACATATCTACAAAGAAAAGGAGAGTGACTCATTGTTAACTTTTTATTGAAAATCTTGTTTTTAAACAATTGATATTAGTTCATCCATCAAGATTCTCATTTATTTTTTAAATTTAATATATACTATATACTCAAACTTGTAGTTAGAATCTTTGATGTTGAGAACACATAGTGACAATCAAATTATCCAATAATATCATATAAAAATTAAATTAAAAAAAAATCCTTACAATGCCACTATGGGGAATTATTTTTCATAACCTTTCCCATTATTTATACTTTCTTTCCTCCATTGATCATGTGTGATCCCATTAAAGGTACTAATTATCTTACCCACTGTATCATTGTAGGAAATCCCTTTCCTTGAAATTGATTAATAAATAAATAGAAATTTTGTCTGATCGACATCCCAAATCCGGTCTATGGGTGAATCAACTAAATTAATTAGATCCAATTCTAAATCCTAACGGGGTACTTGTAGACTCACACATTGGTTCCTTTGACCCAAAAGCAAATCCAATGACACCCAAATCGGGTTCATAAACCGAGACTCACCGACTCGTTCCAGTTCATGTCTAAGATCGGTTGGTAAGCCTTTGCCTCTACCGTATTCGGATCCAACGGTTCCAAGTGGTGCAATCATATATGCAAACCACTCCAGTATATAACATTCGTGCAAAAGGAATTGCCACGTGGCATATCCTTCCTAACCTCTGGCCTTTCTGTCATGATTTAAACCGACGTATAGGTGTATTCGTGTCCCCTTCGTTCTCTCTCTTCTCTATCTCTCTTCGTCGGTCAAGATTTGAAAAAAGCAAAAAATGAAGAGAGAGAAAGAGAGACCGCCGAGTCGCCCCATGAAAAGCTTCCACTTGCTTTGCCTCCAAACACTCATTTATGTTATTTTAACTCGTTTGTTTATTTAATTCTTCTAATTCTCTCTCTATCTCTCTTTCTCTCTCTAAATCTCGATACTCGTGCGTTGCTATTCTACAGCTCTCTTCTTCCTCTTCCTTCCCTTCAAGTTTCCTTCTTTTTCTTTCTCCTCTGCCTCTATATCTGTGTCCCCTCTCTTTCACATCTCCTTCGTTCCTCTCTCTCTATCTCTCTCTCTCAACTTCGAAACTTTCAAAAAAATTCTCCCCCATTTCATGCCTTTGTTCTACACAGACACCAACAGAACAACAGCCATGGACTCTTCTCAAAACTGGCTAGCTTTCTCCCTCTCCAATCATAACCCTGCATCAGACGCTTCACAGCTCTGCCTCTTCGAAGCTTTCAACAACAACCACACTCACAGTAAGCAAAAACAGATAACACCCATTTCCATTTTTTTTTTTTTTGGTCTCGATCTTTACTTCAAGACAGAATCCGAAAGAACCCAGAAAACCCATTTCGATTCTCCAAAAACCCTTTTCAGATTTAGCTCTATACCATATGTTTGACGTTTGTTTTTAATTTTTTTGGTGATTTAGGTGGGGTTGATAGAAGAGTGGAAGAAGATGGTAACAGAGCAGCGAATCTGTCGATGCTCACCGCCGGTCCAAAACTGGAGGATTTCCTTGGCGGTTGCGGTGGCGCCGGCGGAAACGAAGCGTCGTTGGGTCAGTTTTCCGGCGAGAATCATGTGACGGTGGCTGACACTAGTGTTATTTATGATTCAGAGCTGAAAACTATCGCTGCAAGCTTCTTGCGTGGGTACTCAATGGAGCAAACTGAGACCGAGAAACCTGCAGCTCCTTTGGAATCTGCTTCAAAAAAGGCTGTTGATACCTTTGGCCAGAGAACTTCGATTTATCGAGGAGTCACCAGGTAATAATAGCACCAAGACAGCATCAATAAAAAAAATAAAAAAAACTTCCTTTTGTTCTTCTTAAATTAATGGGTTTTGATCTTTGTCTGATTTTATTCAGGCATAGATGGACTGGAAGATATGAAGCTCATCTATGGGACAACAGTTGCAGAAGAGAAGGGCAGAGCCGCAAAGGAAGACAAGGTAAGCACAGCAAGCAACCATTACCACTGGGGTCCATGCTAACGTACGCATTTAGGTGTAAATGGGCTTTAACTGTAACCAGCCAACCTGTGACAAAATGTCAATAAATGGGTCAAGAATGTCTACTACTAGGGTGAATAACCTAATAATGTAGGGAAAATCTAACGGCTAATACCACATGCGTTGTTAGATTTGACGTAGTTTTTTTTTTTTTTTTTTTTTTGGCTACCTTACGCATTTATGATAGAGATGATGATGATGCAAATGGGATGATAAATTTTGGTTTTACTTGCTTTCTCCTCGTCCCTTTGCTTACTTCTTTCATTTGTATGTCATGTGCATGATGGAATGATTGCTACAATGGACGACAAAAATCATTGTTTCCTGCAGTTTATTTGGGTAAGTTTTCGTAGTCTTTTCACATAAAAAATCATCATTAATTTTCTTTTGGTATCAAAGATTCTCCAACAGTTTTCAATCTCTGAGATTCTTGATTGTGTTCTGATCAGTTCTCTTAAAACTTCGATTTCTTGGCAGGTGGTTATGATAAAGAAGAGAAAGCAGCTAGAGCGTACGACCTTGCAGCTCTCAAGTACTGGGGTCCAACAACTACTACAAATTTTCCGGTGAGTTTTCGGTCAGATTCAAATATATTCAACTCTTTTTAGGCTTATTTTGCCTATGATCAAACTCTTGTTGTTCCTTTTTGAAGGTTTCTAACTATGAGAAGGAACTGGAGGATATGAAGAACATGACCAGGCAGGAGTTTGTTGCTTCACTCAGAAGGTATTTTATCATTTTTTTTTCTTTAGTGGGTTTGTTAAGTTTTCGTTATTTATATAAATTTTTTAAATGTTTATCTTGCTTTATTTACAGGAAAAGTAGTGGGTTCTCAAGGGGTGCTTCAATCTATAGAGGTGTCACAAGGTTGGTTTTGAATCCCTTTCTCTTTCTCTCTCTTATTCAAAGCTTCAGACTAAGCTCTTAAATGGGTTTTCTTTTCTTTTGATCCTTGTTTCTTCAGACACCATCAACATGGTAGATGGCAGGCAAGAATCGGTAGAGTTGCAGGCAACAAAGATCTCTACCTGGGAACCTTCAGTGAGTATTTCATTCTTTTCTTTTGATCATCATCTTCTTCTCTTTTTTTTGTTTTTTTTTTTTATTCCTGAAGTAAATGAAACTGATTTATGGGTGCAACCTGTGCTAAAACAGGCACACAAGAAGAAGCAGCTGAAGCCTATGACATTGCAGCAATTAAGTTCAGAGGTCTGAATGCAGTGACCAACTTTGACATGAGCAGATACGATGTGAAAAGCATTGCTAACAGTAATCTTCCCATTGGAGGGACCACTTGCAAAACCAAAGCTTCTTCAGAGTCAGTTTCAGATAACAAGAGTGGATCAGATGATAGAGATCTCTCTTCAGCATCTTCTGTGTCCTTTGCTTCACATCCTTCATCTTCAAATCTGAGTTTTGCAGTACCCATCAAGCCAGACCCAACAGATTACTGGTCCATTCTTGGTTTCCAGAACCAAAACCAAAACCCATCTCAAAACCATAATGGATTCTTGAATGGCATGGATTTCTATTCAACTTCTGTTGCTGCTGCAAATGAGCATAATAATGGGTTCTTGAATGGAGGGTTCATAGGGTCACAGAACAGTACTACAAGTAGTAGTTCAATATCAATTCCTTTTGCCACAGCCATTACTGTGACTGGGAGCAACAGTTGTGATGGTTCTAGTTATGGGAGCTGGATTGCTCCATCTCTCCATGCATTCCAATCTGCAAAACCTAATCTTTCAGTGTTTCAGACCCCTATTTTTGGAATGGAATGATCTCATCTCACAGTGTAGAGAGATGGAGGGGAATCTCTGAGAGGAAGGACTGTTGCTGACGCTTGCAGCTGGAGCCCTACTTACCTGAAAAGATGGGATGAAACTGACAAGACTAACAGAAATCTAAGCTTACTGTCCATCTTTTTCTTTTGTTCTCTTTTTTCCTTTCGTTCTTTTGCTTTTTTCTTAAACTGACATGATTTATATGGGTATAATGGGAAAGAGATCCGTCTGTAATCTTTCATCCTGTTACTATTAATATGAAGAGTCTTGATTTCTGAATTCGGATTCCATGCTTATGCTTCTACTCTCTCCACTCTGATATCAGTTAAACAAAATCCTCACGGAGATCTCTTATTCAAAATATTTCCCCCTCCTATTTATCTTAAAAAAAAAAAAAAAAAAAAAAAGCCATCTCTTATCCTACCTGACTTCTCATAACAATGCTTAAGATTATTTTTTTTTGTTTTTGGGGGGTAAAACAATGCCTAAGATCTACTGGAAAGAAAATCTGTTCTGATACATTGTAAAGGAATCATCCCAAAACACAACATTAACAAAAAGAAATCTCTTGCTCCCCCAACAGCAAAAAAAGGAAAAAATCTCCACATATTGGTGAGAAGAAGACACACGTGACTCTCTTTCTCAACCAAGGAGAGAGAAGCTTGAATGTAACCCACATAATACTACTCTCTCTCTCTCTCTCTCTCTCTCTTTAGATGAGCCAAAAAAAAAAAAAAAAAAAACGTAAGCAATGTATGCATGGGTTTGTTCTCTCAAGATGAACAAGAGAAAATAAACATTATCAATGCATGCATGGCTTTGTTCTTGGTGGTCATTAACTTCTGAGATTAAACTTATCTTTTATCCATTTAATATTCATCTTTTGTTTCCATCCATCCTAACTTTTGGATCAGATGTTTCATGATCCCGCCTATTCTTCCTTATCATGCATTTTTCACTTTATTTCAAAGAGGATCTGATAATAAGGAACTAAAAAGTAAGAAAATGGAAAAGATAGCAGTAGAGTAGGAGACCCATACGTGGAGAAATGTCAGATTAGGAATTCCTTAAAACATTAGTTGTTATCTTTGAAGTTTTATGTGGAAACTTTTGGGGGTGTCTTTTCCTTTGTGAGAGATTCAATTCAAATCAAGTCTTTTCTTGTCTCTACCCTGCGTGGATGATGCTGTCTTGTACCTTTCGGCGCTTATTTAGAAATTGGAATATGAAACCCCTCTTCCCCACCTCATGCTTTGACTGTGTTTGACTGCTTTAATCTATTATTAGCTGGCTTCCCCTCATTATCAACTCATTTGTTAACAACCCAAACCCTACTCCCCTATCTATATCACAAATATTTAAGCATAATCTTCATAGAACCATATAATAAATTCAGGTATGTAGTTAAGGCCCTAGACGTACTCCTATCCAAAACATGCTACGGATGCAAACGGATCAAATACACGGTCCAGATGTGACTGTATCCAGAATCCAGACAGTCCCAAACGGATATGGATGCAAAGCAAATCTAGACTTTTGACTATCCGTTTGCATCTCTGATTGGACCTTCCTCCCACGATTGACAATTTGTTATTAGTTCATGTCTCAATAATTTGTCTCATGATTCTTTTTACTTCGTTCTCTAGAATGTGTTGAATCTTCAAGAACCTTAAAGATCATTAGTTATTTAAATTTTTATTATTAGTTGGGCATCTATAGGAATCTAGATCGAATTCGTATACAGGTGCTCTTAAATGGTATAGATGCGAATCAAGTCCGAATTTTCAACTATTCGTTTGCATCCTACGACATGGGGTGTAAGGAATCTATATTGTATTGCCATGCACATCAGCACATATAACTTGGAATTGCCTTGAATCAATCAAGTTTTTAGATACGATTTGTCTGAGTTCAACATCACCTCAGCATCTTGGCCTTGTGTCCAATAGAGGGTAATTTTGGTATTTAAGGGTTTAAGCACCTGGTGACAAAGTCTACTTGTAACCGATTCAGTTACAAGTTGATAAAGCCTTTTAAGGTGGTGTCTTGTTTATCCCACGTGTTGCTGTTGGAATTCGTGTTGATCTTCTGGGACCTAGGCTACAGACGACAAGAAACAAGTATAAGAGTGGTCGAACTCGGGCTCAAACAGGCACACTCCAATGCTAAATTAGATCCGGGTAATTAACAACAAAGGGAGACGAGCAGTAGAAAACCCCCCCCTTTCTTCCTTCTCCTTTGCAATTGCTTAACGGAATTGCTTCTAGCAATTATACCCCTAGTAATGCGATTATATTTGGGTGCGCCCCTGCTTGTGTGGTAAAGTGTAAATGTAAAGGGATCGAATCTGTGATAGAATCCAAATACATCCTGCCTAGATTCAGATGCCACCAAACGGAAATGTATGTGGATCGAATTTTGGATTTTCAACTATCCATTTACACTTCTGACTTATGTAACCCATTCCTTTCTCCCCCATTGGATATGATTCATGCTTAATCCATGTCTCTTAGTTGTCATATATGTATGATTCTCTTTTCCTCATCCTATAAAATCTATCAAATCTTTAAAACCCTTGATTGGATATTTATTCGGATCGGATAAATTATGTTTTAAATTATCAAATTCAAATCCAAATACTCCAGATTGGATACAGATAGCTCTAAACGAATCCAGATGCGAATGTACTTCAAATTTTCGACTATCTGTTTACATGTATTCTTGGATAAAGAAGGAATTGCCCCCAAAATGAGAAAGTTTATACGCCACGTGTAGGCCATCGATTGACATGTAACATTTATGCACATCACCATGTTATGTCCAAACTTGGCCAATCCAAGCGAAAACTCAGGTGAGTTGACTTCGGATTGGATGGAGCTTGGTAGATAGCAATGGAATCCCTGAGTACCAAAACAATACATCTGTAACCCAAAAATTACTATTTTAGAATCTTTTGTGTCTTGTGATGGCTTGAGATTATCTTTTGAAGTTTATATATATAACCATCGATGCAAAGAGTAATATTCTATCATTTTAAGTTTTCAACATTCTCCATACTCCCACATCATTAATGTTTGTGAATTGTGACAAATTTGAGTTGAGTAATTAGTTTCGGGCAATTTCCAACCGGTTCAAATTGTGAATTCGATCGATTAACCGGATCGCTTATAAGTATATTAATATCTGATTTATGAGGATCGATTAGTTAACTGATATAGTCATGATCATGAGCTTTAAAATGTTAAAGATCAATTAAACTCTACTGAAACCGACTGATTAACACCCTAAATTTTATTTAACCTGATCCAATCCTACCCGACCATAACAGGAGTAGTACTTGTATGCATTTCCAAATTGTGGGATCAATAGATGTGGGCTGAGTTGAAAGTGAAATCTTGATCCATGCATGTTTACCACGTGTACTTATAGGATTACAGAGTTATATTATAGCTAGCCCTTCCTTTAATATATAAGCATGGGCATTAAATTTACTGTTAAGTCTTAAGCTCCCCCACATGCTATAACCTGCAAAAGCCACAACTACTAATATTAGTCAAATGAGAAACCATAAAATATCACCCATTATTTATTTCCTTCTGGAGAAAAATAGTGGGGACCCTTTTTTTTTTGTGTTTGAGCTTAGTCTCTATCCATGTCTTAGCTTTTGTTTGTTAATGAAGAAGATGTCGGCCACACCACTATCCCTCCACTCTATATTACCATTCTGCCCTCTCCCTTTTTTAAAGTCATAGTTGATATATGTTGCTTTGACTGAGAGTTTCAAACCAAAACTTATCTTAACTATATAGCTACTGTTGCATTGTATTTTATTAATATATAGGGTTTAGGACTTGCCCACTTGGAGGTTAACAAGGAACCTTGAATCAAGGACATAGGAGGGTTGTCTTTAATTAATTAATTTATCTTCCTTCTTTAGTTCAATCTATTGTTATTATTATATTATTGATTGTAATGTACTTTAATCATATACTAATGAGGTCACACGTGCTTGTCTGACTACGTCGATGGGCGGAGGATCCGCTTGGATGAGTCATTGCAAGGCAGATCCTGTCCACGATGTGAAGAATTTCACGTGAACTATCATCGTCCATGGGGTGTGGGACAGTGCCCTGAATGGTGATGGATCTTGTGAAGCTCTTCATGTCGTGGAGAGGATCCAGGCTTGGTCGTTGTGATCTCTTTGACCAGAAAGAGAGATGGAAAAACATGACAATGTTATCCGTCCAGGGGGTGGTATGGAGTGTCTGAGAAGACAATGTCATTAAAGAAAGAGCAATTTGTATTAATTAATGATATATTTGGATTAGTTATAAGCATCAGATCACATGCAATGATGCTGAGGGTTTTTCAAGGTACCCCACAGTATTGATCTGCTTAGTATACATTGTTAGATAAACTTAAATTAATTTACATTGTTAGATAACGAGTTATGGATACTGACACGGTTTTGTTAGAACAAAACTATGCATTAGAACGTGTGAAACTCACTATTCGCGCGATACTAACACGATTTAAATGACATAAATTGGAGGGTTGCTTGACTAAGTTGTTAATCAAAGCCTCCTAACATAATCATTGAAAGAGAGAATGAATAAAGTTAAGAAAGATAAGTGTGTTGCATTATGAATGCATTGTCATAGTAGGACTATACTGTATGCATTTCCATAGGCACCACTAAGTTGGAATGATTATGTTAGCTTGTTTTTTTTCTTACTGTTTTGGGTTGGAAAGGAAGATGGTGAAGAAGACTATTAGCTAGTGATTTTTTATCTGTTTTTAAATCTTTCTCACCGTGTAGAAACAAAACCTCAAACTTCAGTCACTCGTAATATCTACCCCCTCCCCCCTAGCCAACCAAAAAAAGTCCATCCAATAAATTAGAAAAGTTTACTTGCAGGATGAGTCACCCAAAATTTAAAATGTTAGAAATTTTGATAATCATGAAAAACTCCGGGACAAAAAGAAAACTCACAATTTTAAATATTAATTTTGTATTCAATATATTACTTTTTCTTGGAATCATTTGTTAAATTCTCCCTTCCCAAAAAAATAAAAAATAAAAATGATCGAATTGAAGGAAAAAAAAAGATTGACATTTTTTTACTAAAAGTCACCAAAGATTATAAGGAAAATTTCACGCACCTCCCCTGTAGTTTACCTTAATCACACCTACACATTAATTTTCACATTAATTACAACCGCATCCCAAATCGTCAATTTGACTAACAGAAAATTTGAGGAGACCGTTTTATCTTCAACATCCATTCTCGTTCCCGATATATACCTTCTTACCTTCTACAGTCTCGTCCTTTTGGCTCTTGAGCTTCGTGGTCTCACTCTTTCTTACCTTCCCTGTTTCTTTGCTCCAAAGCTTAATAATGGCAAAGCTCAAACCCTAGATAATTGCATAAAATAAGGTGCGAACCCTATTGCATTCCATGGAGTTGCGCAGAAGATGTTACACTACGTCACTACCAAACATTCTTCTCTATTGCTCTTCTTGCCAGAAATGTGGTGCCGACAGTTCTTGACAGAGGTGCTAACGATGCTCAGCAGTTGTTTTCTTGTAAAGGTACGATTTTGAACTCCCACGTGCTTCAGAACTGACAACCGAATTAGAATCCTTGCTACTTCACCGGAGTTACTTGTAAGGACTTAAAGAGTTTTGACTCTGGATCTGAGTTCTCTTCCTTTAAACTCTAATTTTCGGTAGCATTTGGAGAGCCTACCACTGAAGAATGCGAGTATTACCGGGAACCTCACCTCGGTTTCGACATCTACATGTAGTGTGTTGTTGAGAGAGCTTGATCTGTCCGAGAATTGTTTGTCTGGATCGATTTCTGAGATTTCAAGCTTGTCTTCTTGTTTGGGCTTCTCATCTCTGAATTCTCAACAATTCCCATTAATGCCTCATTACATCCCATTTTTGAGTGTTCATCATCCTTTATACCCTCAAAAAAGGGTGAAGGAAAAAAAAAAAAAAAAAGTTCGACCAGAAACAACCCACTTAGAAAACATATTCAAATTCCATTGAACAAACAACATATGACAACAAATGGAGTTTTTTTTATTCTCAGAAATATTAATCAAAGCTTCATTACATGCCATTTTGGAGGGTTCACCAACCTCTACCGAAGAAACAATTGGAAGTGAAATGACCCTTTAGAAATGACAAATTCAAGCCCAGATGAAGCTGGATGAGAAAAGTTTGTATAGATAGTTTAACCGGGCATCTCTGAGAAGAAAATACAAACAAAAATTGATCTGTGACCCACCTTCAGTATCGCAACCAGCAGCAGCATTGTCCCTTTTTCTAGCTAAATGTAACAGGTGCACTTTAGCCTTCGAATGTGTACCAAGGCGATCTTTGGTAGTCCTTAATTACTTCTTCAATAGAGAGGCTTGCAGCATTGCCCCTTTTTCTAGCTAACGCATCAGCAACTGAGTTGCCCTTCTTGTAGCAGTGAGAATATCTCCAACTAATAGATGTAAGGGATGTCCTGAAATGCAGGCAAAGGTTTTGCGAAGGAAATTGGATTTCACAAGCAGAAAGTTCCAATTACCATACCATATAAAAGACGAGACCTCAGTCTGAAGATTATTGAAATGGCTACTATCAATACCAAAGGATACTACAATAGACTCATTTCGAATCCACCCATGAGTTCAAAAATTTATGGATGTGTTAGGGGAAAATAATAGTTGATACCAAATCTGGCCGTTGGAAGAGAACTTAGGATGATCCTCGAGAGAAGGACACGTGGCGTGCATCCAAGGGATTAGGTATGAGAAGAAAGAAATGACGGAAAATGTCAAAAGGAACTCATGTTCGACCCCCTATGCTGACTCAGATAAGATGTGACGGATTGATGTGGGTAGTTGGGCCATTTATGGTTTGTCATTAGTGCTCATAAATGCTGACAACAACCATAAATGCAAGGCATGCTGACTTAACCGGCCAAGTCACCCTAGCATGGACCGAATCAGCATGAAAGCCAGATCCATACTTGATAAAAGTGCTAGGAAAAAAACAGATATGAGAAGGAATGGGAGATATAATTATTCAAAAAGGGGGTTGAAGAGTATTAAGGGGGGGTCGTAAGCAGCTGACAGGACGTCCTAGCGCTGCCCTGGGGGGACGTAGCCACACGAACCTACTATTCTCTAGGTAGCTGATGATTGAAATAGTGATAGGTATATATGGAGGAACTTGTGGAGGAAGTCTCCTATTGAACCCATATATGTAACAAGAGGACATGAATGAAAGGGACCGAGATTTTATCCAATCACTAAGAAAACTTCTCATCTTTGAGTTTGATATACCTATTGTCTTCAATCCTTTTTCATTTGATTCCTATCTCAGTGGAAGGGAAGATTGTTATAGTTGGCAGTATCTCAGGGAACCCTTATTTCTGAAGGAACTCCAGTGTCTCACTGAGAATTCCATATTGTATGTCTTGAGAAATCTAGTCTAACGGATTCCATCGACAACAGGATGTGTCCTCACTCCGCACCCACAATCCATCCCTCCTTAGAAGAAACAAAATCTCATACCTTTCGGATGCCAACCTTTGTTAGGTACTTTGCACTCATGTAAAAGATGTATCATCAGACCTTATGTTCCAACATAACTTGCATAAGAAGGCCTTGTTAACATCACGTAAACTTCAAATCCCCATGCCAGCTTCATCAAGGGGTTTGCACACTATATATCCTACTTGACTGTTACCCCTTAAGGTGTCAGGATCTCCTGCCCAAATGATTTTACACATCCGTCTCTCATCAATTTAATTAGGGAAGATCTCATCAATTTAATTAGGGAAGATCGCCACCAATAAATGGAGAAGTTATGAATAAGGATACTAGAAATGACTGACCATACCAGTTGAACCCTCTTGCCATTGAAATGAACCTACCTTTCCAGCCTTAAGGACAGGCTTTAAACTTGTTTACAAGGGGAAGGATGAGCTCTAGCTCTTCCTTTGAAGAAGCCAATTATGTCAAGGAGCCTAGCTTCCTGGAAGGATTAACATTACCGATGAAAAGCTTGCCCTTTCCAAGATGAATTTTCTGACCGGAGTACACCTGATATTTCTACAAAAAAACCTCCAACTTCCTTACATACCGCAAGCCTGCATTCATGAATAGAGAAATATCATCAGTGAAAAGCAAATGGGTAGGGGCACTCATATTCCTTGGGGAAAAAAACCCAAGAGGTCATGTATTTGACTCTCCTGATTGAAGACAACTGCTGGCTTAGTTGGTTAGCATCCTACAAGTAAAGTGTAAGCACCCAAGAGATCATGGGTTTGATTCTCCTGTCTTCACCTCGTGTCTACCCCTCTCCCACACACAACACACACACACACACACACACACACACACACACACACACACACACACACAAAAACCCTGATTCAGAAAAACTGTGCTTGATTTTATTATGGTCACACTATTTTCTGGCTAATTGAGTATCTCACTTCGATCCTCTCTCTCTCTCTCCCCCTCTATTCACTCCATCTTCATCTCTTTCTCTTTCTTTACTTTGTTACAGATCTAAACCACAAGATGGTCATTCTCTAATTTCGGTTGATAGGAGTTTTGATCCTCAAACACACGAAGCTGGTTGGGGAGCCACCATTGATGCTTCCAATAAACTGTCACCCTTTCAATTGATTATGGTATGCTAGGTACTCTAGAAGAAGTAGGAGGACGACCACTGTCGGTTGGATTCCAAACAGCAAGCGAAAGGGAATAATACACTACACAAAGATTTATATGCTCATTTCTCCCCCTCACGTGGAGCATTCCATGTGGAAAAATAACCAGGGGTCTTCAAATGATGAATGAGGGATCTAATTAAAAATAATAATAAATATAATAATGTAAACATATTACAATACACAAAACCAATCTTATGTTTTATTTTAGAATCCAATTAAAAAATAATAATAAATATAATAATAAAAATATATTACAATACACAAAACAAATCTTATGTTTTATTTTAGAATCTAATTAAAAATAATAAGAAATATAATAATATAAATATATTACAAAAGAATTTCAGGAACCTCCCCTGATGTTGACGTTAATTCAACCCACCGCATTTTCAGAAATGTGATGCCGAATGCCGATGGTTCATGACGGATGTGATAACAATGCTCACTAGTTGCGATCTTTTGAAGGTATGATTTTGGACTCCAGCATGCTTCAAAACTGGCAACCAAATCAGAAGCTATTTCACCGAAGTTACTCACTTACTTGTAAGTTGTAACTAACTTGTAGTTGTAAGCTGTAAGGACTCGAGAGTTTTGGTTCTGACCATCTGGGTCTGAGTTCTCTTACCTTGAACCACGTGTGCCATTTATGTGGAGAATCTAGAGATATCAGCTTCACTGGCTCACTGCTTCGTTACATGAAAAACAGTGGTGTGACTGGTGTCGGTTGTACTAGTGTACTCTATAGGAAGGGACTAGGGAGAGCACATTCAAGCTCCTCATCGAGATCACCTAGTCTTTGGCTCTTTGCCGAGCTCTACCTTTTATATTGGGAAAACAAAATCTTTTCCATCTTATTAATGATTTATATTTTATACACAAATAAGCTTTTACCCAAAAAAAAAAAAAAATACACACATAGACAACAAGGCGGCCGCCCAGACATTTTGGGCATCCAAGGCGCCCTAGGCGTCGCCCAAAGTGCCTGGGCGACCGCCTTTCTCATAATCACAAAGCGCCCTAGTGCCCAGGCCTCTAAAAAGCTCTCGGACACCTAGGCGACGCCTTGACAACAATGTGTGGAATGTTCCACGTGAGGGGGAGATTTTATATATATATATATATATATATATATATATATATATATATATATATATATATGTGTGTGTGTGTGTGTGTGTGTGTGTGTGTGTGTGTGCACAAGTTCATTGAAGAGAGCTGATGCAACCTACTACATGCTTGTGTTAAAAGCCTACTACAGTTGCACGTGATGCAACCTACTACATGCTCGTATTGGGAGCCTACTACAATTGCACATGATGTAACCTTTTGTTCAGTTGCACAAGATGCAACCTTTATTCAAGTCTACTCATTGGCGAGGGACTATTATTAGTTGCACAAGATGCAACCTTTTGTTCAGTTGCACAAGATGCAACCTTTATTCAGGTCTACTCATTGGTGAGAGACTATTATCAGTTGTACAAGATGCAACCTTTTGTTCAGTTGCACATGATGCAACCTTTATTCAGTGACATTTACTGTGTTGCTCTACTACTACTATTGTTGTTGCTTCCATTGATACATTGGTTCAATGTAAAGCTTGAGAAGCTGTTGTTGCTTGGTTCACAGTGACCGGTACTGTGTTGCTTTACTACAACTACTGCTTCTGTTGATACATTGTTTCAAGCTAAAACTCTCTTTGTTGCTGCTGCTTCCGTTACTACATTGTTTCAAGCTGAAGCTCTTACATTCTCCCGTGCTCCAGCTTGAGGAGGGGTGTTAAATTACACTACGTCAGTCCACATGATGGCAATATCAAAAGTTGTATTGGAGTGGGACTCTCTATCCTTAGTAGCAGAATTAAATGTCCTACTCAACTAATAGTTCTATTTAGATAGGTTACCTAGTTTATTTAGATGTCCTTTCTTATCTAAAATACTACAGAGTCATATTTGCGTTATAGTAAGTTACTGGGACTCCTATTGTAATTGAGAGACTTCTTTTATATATATGGAATAAGATGGATAGAATGAGCTACTGATTCTGCCTCTTCTCAGCAGAATCAAGCTCTCTCTCTCTCTCTCTCTCTCTCACGGTTCTGGTTAGCTTTTATTCTATTTTGTTACAAGGACCACAGGGTCAGAACTCAGAACAGAACCAGAAAACAGAGAAATTCAATCTCTTGCAAAACAACCGAGATAGCCCTGAAACTACAAACGATGAGCTTATTAGCAGGTAGAATAAGACTGTAAATTTTGATTAAACTCTAATAACAGATCAGTAGGTTTGATAAGGATTAAAGCAAGAACAGAACTGCAGAATAGATTAGAAATTTTCAGGAATCAGAATAGCATCTAAGATGAAGTGAAACACAGAAGTTCCCAAGGTTAACTGAAAGGTAAGCAAACAGATTATAGCACTATTGCAACTTAGTAGCAAAATCTGGAAAATAGGAAAACAAGGGAACTGCAGGGAATTAAGTTGAACAGATCTAAATTCGAATAGCAAGTTCAAAGTTCAAATAAGAATTCCTGAAAGAACTAAACCAAAGTATTATTGGACCAAATGAACTCCAACAAACAAAACAGCTCTGAAATTTAAAGAGCAGTATGGGGATTTGGATCTGACTTGAAACTCTTGATTGAAAGATAGAAGAATGGATAAATAACAAGTTAGGAATCCACCTAAACCTCAGGCTAGGTGTCCACCATAACCCCATCCAAAGTTCAATAGATACACTCTGAATTCACAAGGTAAGCACTAAATCCACAGATCCAAATTTCAGAATCCTAAACTGTTTTATTTCTTCAAATCGTCAGGAGGACCTATAGCCAATACATATATTTATAGCTTCTCCAAAAGCATAAGATTGGCTTCGGAGAGAACTTAAACCATCTAACCAATAGGAAATAAGAGCTTCCATCATCCAACCAATAGAAAATAAGATCTTCAATCATCAAACCAATAGGGTAGCTCCAATCTAACCTGATACATTAACGACCAATAAGAAAAAAAGAAGCGAACTCAGACAGAAATAAATTATTCCTAATCCAAGATAAGATTTACAATAAAATAAAATAAAAGAAGAAGGATGAATTACAGCTAAGGTACCCTACATTTGAGAAACCTATGTTTGGGGTACCTTTACCTTTGAAAACCTATGTTCGGGGTGCCTCATATTTAAAATTTCTAACTTTGCCCATGAAACCAGTAGCCTAATTATACGATGCAACAAATCTACCCACCCTACCGCAAGCCGGCTACTCCTCTCCATCCCATGTTTCTTTTCCCCCACCCTCTGCATCGCTGCCCCACCCCCGCCCCCTTTGCATGCTGCCTCTACCCTCACCTCCTCCATTTCAACTTCAAAATGTAAGTTCCTCACATTGACTGATTGATAGATTGAGAGATTCAATGACCACACCATCATCTCCCCTCTAGTTTAGGACGAAGCTTCTGGTAGTATTTTTTGGACACCGACGTCCTCTGGCCCTAGTGATATCATTGGAGAGGAACAAATCAGAGGTGTACAACAACTAAAAGTACCGCAGTTTCAGATGGTTGGGAAAGATATCATTAGAAATATCAGTCTCATCTGCAAATGCAGAGCATTGCCTCCCACTTGTCCGGCCTCACAACCCTCACCAGCTCACCATCTCACAGTCTTGCCTGCAAATGCAAAGCACCACTCTCCCTTCCGCTTTCATTCTGCTTTTTGTTTTTGAGTCTCACAGTGAGCTCTGCAATCTTGCGACTTGCAGAGCACCGGGCCCCCTCTCTTAGCCCCTCCTACATCTCTCACAGCCCTTCCGCTGTTCTGCATATCCTATAGAATATGATACTGTCTCACCCAATTTTCTTGTTTGATTCACGAAATAAAAAAAAGAGCCTCTATATGTCTCACCCAACAGCTCAAAGGGGGAAAGGAACATTAGAACTTGCAACAAACGGATAGGTAATTGAATAGTACATTCCCAAAAACTTTCTCTTCATTGGCAACTCAAAGCAGAGGAAGAGGGTAGGAGGTGACCTAGAATAGGGCTGATCCAGGTTGTTTTTTCCTTTTGTACTTAGTGCTTGGTAGGAGAATCACGCACAACGAAGAGGTCGAGGGGCAAGGAGGGAGCCGCTAGGTAGGTTCGATTATATTGTTTAGCAGCTGGGTCTTTCTAGAGATAGTTAACTATTGAAGGAAGAGGAAATATTACTAATTGAAGTGAAATTTGACACATGACCTCGACCTCCATGCTCATTCCTCCACGTTCTCTCCCTGCATAGAAATGCTTCTAAAACCTGTGCTTCACAATAAGTCTGAACTGCCTCTGAATATAAGAAGGAATATGGCAATTGTGGAGCAACGTGCTGGGTGGCATGTTACCACTGGTGGATGATGTCATGGAGCCGGTTGAATGCCTTGGGACTTAAATTGTTGTAGTTGCATGAGGCAAGAAAATCATGCGCTCTGCTGTACAGCCTCTGGAATAAGTGTCGTTGGCTGTGTTGCAGGAGCAGTGGTGTGGACCACACAGCTGCTGATATGATATCTCTAGTGATAACAATCTCCAATCTCCACCAATCTCTACTTCATAACCTGAATCCCCAAATCCACAATAAGATGAAATGCCTAGGTGAAGTTACAACAATATTCTCAACAACTGAACCGTCTAGACCAGCTAGAAAAACCTTTCCACATCGTCCAAGTTCAGTTTGTTGACAAAGAAGATGAAAATCCTGGTTGTTTTCAACACATGCACCACCTCCTCCTCCGCTTTCTCCGTGTTATCGGAGTATTGGTGACTGGCAAACTGCGAAGATGGAGAGGAATTCAAGGATATGTTGCAACAGGGGAGCTTTCAAACTTTCAAGGAACTTTGGAGGGAACCAAATCTCCAAATTTGATCTGATGTGTGATTGGGGTTTCAATTGATGATTTTTTCATCTCCTTGAGAATCAATCCAATACCTTGAGTTTGTTTTCCTTTTCTTAAATTTCTAGAGCATTCATTTACTTGTCGCAGACTATGTATGGATCTGCCTAGATCCCCTGGGTACTATCTTACCTTCTCTGATGCAGTCCAAGGACCAGCCAGTAGTGGATCAGCCCAAGGATGTGTCAACATGGGCCCAACCCACACTGTTCACGTGAACACTGTTCCGCGGTCTGTTCCGTGAAAGTACCAACAGCATTATTTGACTCTTTTATTAGTTTCTTAATTTTCAGTTTATTTATTTCCATTGTTTGTTTCCTAAAATTAGGCTGTTAGTTTAGAAGTCTTAGTTGCTTGGAGACTAAGACTTGCCTAAAATCTAGTTTCCTAATTCCAGTTTTTAGAAACTTTCCTATTTTTATTGTTTTAGAGCCTTCCTAAATTATAAAGGAAGGTTGGTTTTATTAAATTTCGTTCTTTCCTATTTTATTTGTAATGTTTCAAAGCTATAAATAAAGAGAATGCAGACTAGCTGCAGGGGAGAGATTTTCCAGAAAGAAGGTTAAATTCTTATTTTCTGGTTGGTCTCCTCGGTTGTGAGACTCAACCAGATTCCATTCCCTCTTGTCTTTTCTTGTTTTCTATCTATGATCTGATATCTAATTCTGACGGTTAGATTTCAAGATAAGTGGGTTTTTTCATTACTTTTCTCTGCAGATTTTTTGTATTGGACTGAATTAAGATCCTGTAGCAAAGAGGGCTTGTTAATTTGACTTGCTTTGAACCCTCTTTGCCATCATTCTCTCAAGTCCCAACATTTATCTTCAGCCAGTTTCAGTTTGTCTTTTTTCACCTGTTTTGGTAAACCCTTTATACTTACCTAAAAATTGTAAATAACTTATCCATGTGTTAAGTTTTCCCTATTTTAAAATGAGCTGCCAGGGTTAGGGTCGGGAAGGGGACGGGGGAGAGGCAGACGGGATGAGAGAGAGAGAGAGAGAGAGAGAGAGAGAGAATGGCAGAGGCAAGATGTCGTAGAGGGTGGGGGAGGAGTGCTGGATTCCGGCACGTTCGTCACCATCGGACAATCAGGCCCAAGGAGTCATGGGCAAAGATAGAAATTTAAAGAGCAAGATACACCAAACATGAGGCACCTCAAATGGAGTTTTCTCAAACATTACATACCTTTAACTGTAACTATTTACCCAAAAAAGAAAGAAAAAAACTTCAAGAAAATCCCACAACATGGACTGTTATCAAGATAAAATTTCTGGTCTGTCAGGAATCAGAAACTAGATAAGGAATTATACTGAAGGCCATCACAAGACAGCCAAATCTGCTGTCATGGTGACTGTCATTGTTGTTAGTTGTCATGACCATGGTTGTCAAAGCGTTGCCTAGCCCTTGTGACGCCTTGGAAAATTGGCTTTGGTCGTTGGGCACCCCGTCAGGGATCCAACACCTTGGTTTGCCTTGATACCTTGACAACTATGGTCATGACAGTCAAATTTGACTATCATTTCATAATAAGATTTTAGAATCTGATTTCATCTTTTTCCTTTGCTGGTACTGGTTCTCACAGTTCTAAATCTCAGTGAGATCTTAAAAATCTCGACCGCACTGAGAACTTGGAAAATTTAAACTTTTTTGGGGTAAATTTCCATATTTATATATTAAAAAAAAAAAGAGAAAAATTTATTCAGACCTCCCTGTTTTTGGGCTTTAATACAATCTGATGCATCCCACGCCTGCACCCATGTGGCTGTCCCCTACCACTCTCTATTCAATTAGGCCAACCTCATGCTTTTATATGGTCAGCCCATAATCAAGCCAAAGCCTCAAGGCAAAACCCAAGCTTAACTCATGGTCCACAACTACTACAATCTATTTTGGAACCAGCCCATATTTAGTCCATGCAGTGAAAATCAATTTTCAGCACAGGTACTAACTTCAAGGGTATTTTTCGAATATTTATATTTCGAATTTTAAAATACTCAAAACATGAAAGTTGTAGCTTTATGGGTTAAATTTCGTTTGGATTTGATTTTATATCAAACCAAGCTATATTTAGAAAGTTATAACATTTTTATTAAGCATATGCAGACTAGTCTTTTCATGTGCTTTGGTGGATGATGATGTGGACACTCTTCTTGAAGCTTCTTTATACATTCTCCATTAGAGTGACTCTTCATATGGATTGATTAAGAGCTTCTTTTTAGAGTCTTCCCCTTGAAACAAGTTTCTATGCCTAAGAACAAGAATCAATATATTAGAACAAGTTTCTATGTAATGAAATTATTAAACCATTAACGTTTCTCTTTTATTTTTTCTATATACGATCTCAGCCTTAGGATTATAGGGGATGGTTGAGATTATTTGAGATATTTAAGGATTTGTAAGGCCTATAAATAGTGATTAATTCTCATGTAATAAAAAGATGATTGGTGAATGAAATTTGATTGAAGATTGTCTTCTCTTTTAAACCTTGAAGACTTCATTTCTTGAAACCCGGAAGAGTTTCACTTCAACCTTAAAGAATTGAAACTTTCTTATCACACCTTGACACCTAAAAGGCTTTCATTTCAACCTTGAAGAGTTGGAGATTTCCTATCCATATTTGCATCCTAGAAGAGTTGCAAATCCATTGAGCTATAGACACATCGTAAAAAAGTTGAGTCTAAGCTCTTGAAACCTTGAAGAAGTTTTATTCTATCCTAAAGTTGGAACTTTATTTTCACCTACATCCTAGAATAGTTGTAGGCCACCTTTGGAGTTGATTTACATCCTAGAAGAGAAGTAAGTCACCCCACCTTCACTCCATCAATATTACTTTCTTGTTCTTGCATCTTGATCATTTTCCAGAATCTATTTTTGTACTTCACTCCCCTTTAGCCCATCTTGACATATCTTTCACTCAGAATTTGGAAAAACATTCTTCACAAAACTTATAGCCCCATGAATTATCTTTAATTTTCCGCTGAAATCAAATCATTTCAATCTGTATTTTAGAAGTTACAACTATTTCTTTGAAATCATGCAAATCTACCAATTTTACACATTTCGTGCTTGTGTTGGACCTTGGTAATTCACTCTCCCGATCCATTATTTTGAGAAGCCTAGGTTGGCTTACATCAAAATCTCTTTACATCCATCTCAAAAAATTACTCTAACTTCTCCTGAAGCTGATAGTGTTAAAATTGGTTTAATTGACCCTTTTAGTCATTTTCAGTACAATACCATTCCTTTCCATTTGCTTCTGCAATTCCAAAAACCCTAGAGATCCCCGGTGCTAAGTACCAACATGTGTTAAGTAAGAGAAACACCCTCCTCTTCTCTCTCTATATCAATTTTATTTTCTTCTTTCGGCTATTTAGCTTAAGAATCAAAGTTCTGCGAATAACTTGTTTCAATTGCTGTTCATTTGCACAAAAGTTTTTTCATGTGTTCAGGGGATTATTTGTTTCATTTCCCCGAAGTTCTTACAAATGGTTGATGGGGTTAGTTTTTTCTTTGATTATTAATTTCTTAATTTTCATTTGATTTAAACCTGCTTTAATTAGACGAAAAGGAGAAATTCTTGAGATAATGCACTACCAACTTCCTTGAACTTTTCAAAATTAAAAGAACAAAAGGATGTCTCTACATGGAGAAATCTCTGTTTTTTTTTTTTTGTTTTTTTTTTTTTATCTTCCTTCTCTGCACTTAGAGTTTCAATGTTGGAAAACCTCCCACTAAACTGCAATCAAAATACAACAAAAATTCAAAGTTTCATTCAACCTCTTTGTCTCATCTCTTTTGTATGTTATGCTCTGAACTTTCTATTAGAAAGAGAGGAAAAATTTTATGATGCAAAGAAGGATTTCGCAAAAAGGGTCAAAGGAGAGAGGACGAGTAATGCCACAACAGCTACTAGTAATGACAAACCCTAACCTCACCTATGTGTAATGTATTCCAAATAAATCATTCCATTTCTCTAAAAACTCTATTGCTTTTGAACGAAGCTTCATTGCAATACCATGTGGTGAAGGGAGTGGATGATTCCTTCTAAAACCGAAACTTAAACTCAAAAACTGATCAAAGTTCCTTTGCAAGATTTTAAAGCAAAATTTTTTTTTTTCACGGTGGAGATTCGCGTCCGTTAATATGATTTCAACACATCAGTCCTGATCTGCACTTTGAGCTTCGATTATTCAGGCTCATAGCAGGAGGTATAGCATTTCAGTAAGAGAGGAAAAATGGAGCTTCCCTAAAGTGTCTGACCTAACCATAGTTGTCAAGGTGACAAGGCGATCCAAGGCGTTTGGGGCCATCCTGGGCGCCTAGGCGCCAGCCTAGGCATTGCCTAGGCGACCAAGGCGTTCCCAGTGCATTTTTTTTATTTTTAAAATATTAATGTTTATATATAAGCAACATTCTACATAAATAATCAACATTTACGACATAACTTAATTAATATGTGGTGTGGACCCAAGTTTGCTAGTGTACACTAAAACCTGGGATTGTGTCTAGAGTTAAGTAAACAATTATTTATGACTAACATTTGCGTACTTTTAACGAATTTGATCGGAGCGTAACTCCTTTAATATAGTTCGGATTCAAGCAATCTCAAATTCGTTGCAAAGCTAGCATAATCAGCTTTCCAACAAATCCGAGATTGCTTGAATCCAAGTTATAATAAAGGAGTTACACTCCGGTCAAACCTTGTTCGGAATACGGGAATGCTGTTTAAAGTCGTCTGAATGTAAATTATTTTTTGGGCATCAAAGCAAAAGATTATTTTGGCGCACTCTTGGTTTTTAGTGATGATTTATTATAATAAGATTTATAAAAATTTTATATTTAGAAAAAAACCTAGCATTTAAAAGTTGAAAATCGCCCTCGCACCCAAAAATATGGTTTCTGTTTTTGAACTGGGGGGTTGACTTTTTATCCTTCTGGAATTTGAATTTTAGACTATTTTTATTGGATTCAAATAGGGGGGTATTTTCTTATTTATGAATAATATCTAAATGATATTAGTCATAAATAAGTACTGCCTGATAAATGTTGTTCCTGTCTAGACTAATAAATCTCGTAAATAAATTCAAAGATCAAGGAAAAATATGAAAAAGAGACGGCCGCCCAGGCATTCTGGGCGTCCAAGGCGACCTAGGCGTCGCCTAGGCGACGCCCATGCACCCTGGGCGACCGCCTTTCTCATGTACACAAGGCGTCCTAGCGCCCAGGCCTGTATAAACCGCCCGGATGCCTAGGCGACGCCTTGACAACTATGGACCTAACAAGATGGGGTTGTAGAGGTTTGATTTCAATGTTGGAAGAACAATATTGGCGAGAATGAACTAGAAAAGGACCGCATGCTGTTGGAGCTTGAAAGGTAGTGCTTGCAAGTGTACCAGAGAAAGGTTTTAGCATTAATGGCTGTTCTTGGGGAGCTTGCTCTTAACATCCACCTAATGGGTTTAGATATAAGGGCAAAAAAATAACTTCACTCATTCATTAAGGGTAGTTTTGATATTTAAAAAATAAGGTAATCAGCGAAATGCAAGGGCATTCTCCGTAAACGACACGTTACATCTAGTCTCCGCTGTAGTGAAAAATGGGCAAGGGCCGCCACATTGCCCGTGGTGATAAATAGACAAGGGCCATCGCATCGGCGCCCGGATGCGGTGATAAATAGGCAAGGGTTCTCGCACCGTGGACGAATGCGAGTTAAGAAGCTAGTCCATAAACGTAGGATTAGATTAGCATCTTGGAATATAAGATCTTTAACAAGTAAGAGTCTAGAATTGACAGATGTTATGAGGAGAAGAATTATTAACACAGCTTGCATTCAAGAGACTAGATGGAAAAGTAAAAAAGCTAAGGAGTTAGATGACTTCAAGCTTTGGTATACGGGGGATAAAAATAATAGCAACGGAGTGGATATAATAGTGGATAAAGATTTAAAGAATGATGTGGTGGATGTTAAAAGATACGATGATAGGATTATAGCCATCAAGTTAGTGATGGAAAAAGAGATAGTCAATATAATTAGCGCTTACGCATCCCAAGTAAGATTGGATGTGAGTAGTAACCTACAATTTTGGGAACTCATGGATAGACTAGCGGAAGGTTTTAAACAGGAAAAAAGATTATAATCGGAGGTGATCTAAATGGACATGTAGAGAGAGATCGTAAAGGTTATGAAGATGTACATGGAGGACATGGTTTTGGAGTGAGGAATGAGGAGGGGACTTCAATTTTAAATTTTTCTACAGCTTATGATCTATCCATCGTAAACAAATATTCTAAAAAGAGAGGAGCATCTAGTCACCTTCAAAAGTGAGCATCATAAAAGCCAAATAAATTTCTTTTTAACTAGAAGGTCCGATAGGTTGTTATGTAAGGATTAAAATTATACCGGGGGAGAGCCTAACCATTTAATATAGATATTGGTCATAAATATGTGTCTCACTACGCCGAATAGTAAGAAAGGTCAAGCTTTTTGCCCTAAGATAAGGTGGTGGGGCTTAAAAGGAATTACCTTGAAAGCTTTTACTGATAATGTAGTCAAATAAGGAATGTGTGACTTTGAGGGAGACACTAATACGATGTGGAACGAGATGACTGCTTGTATTAAGAAAGTTGTTAAAGATGCCCTAAGTGTATCGAAAGGAAAACGTCATTCCCCTAGAGAGTCTTGGGGGTGGGATGATGAGATTCAAACAGCCATTAAAGCTAAGAAAGATAATTTTAAGACATGGCAAAAGACGAAGGATATAGAGGATCTAAAAAGGTATAGATTTGCCAGAAATGAAGCCAAAAAGATTGGAGGAAAAGTAAGGGTGATGAATATGAAAATTTTTATAACAATCTTAAAACAAAAGAAGGAGAAAAAGCTACCTATAAAATAGATAAGATGAGGGAAAGGAAGAGTAGAGATTTAGACCATGTTAGATATATTAAAAGTGTAGATGGTAGAGTTCTAGTTAGGGATGAAGACATTAAAAAGAGATGAAATGATTATTTCTACAGTTTACTAAATGGAGACACTTCGAGTAATGATGTCCCAGATTGCAACATTACTCACCATGACACCACAGGACGCAGATATATACATAATATTACGATGAGAAGTGAAATAAGATTTAAGGATAATGAATGTAGGCAAAGCACCAGACCCAGATGAGGTCCCAATAGAAGTTTGGAAGAGCCTAAGAATGCATGGAGTATCTTAACTAACTAAGTTGTTCAATAAAATTATGAACTCAAAGAAAATGTCAGATGAATAGAGAAGAAGCATTGTGGTTCCAATTTATAAAAACGAAGGTGATATTCAGAGTTGCAATAATAATAGAGGCATAAAACTAATGTGTCATATTTTGAAATTATGGGAGAGAGTTATGAAACTCGCATGAGAAAAGAAACTACTATTACGGAGAACCAGTTTGGTTTTATGCCAGGTAGATCCACGACAGAAGCTATATATTTGATTAGGAGACTCTTGGAAAAATATAAAGAAGCCCATCACATCTTGTGGGCCCGCTGCTACATCAGAGACAAAAGCAGAGATTAACGTCAAATTAGAACTATGGAGATCAATATTGGAATCAAAAGGTTTTAAGATAGGTAGTACGAAGATGGAGTATATGGTGTGTAACTTCAGTCACACAAGAACCGATAATGAGGAGGTGAAAATTCTTGAGAAGGAGATACAACAAAGTGATCATTTTAGATATCTAGGTTCAATCATAGATAAAGAATGAGATATAGAGGATGATGTTTCACAAAGAAGTAAAATAGGATGGATGAAGTGGAGGGTGCGTCTGGAGTGCTGCGTGATCAGCGTATTCCTTTAAAACTTAAAGGAAAATTTTATAGGACAGTTATTCGATCGGTAATGATATATGGAACAGAATGTTGGGCAGTTAAGAAGCATCATTTAGATAAACTTAGTGTAGCTAAGATGAGGATGTTGAGATGGATGTGTGGTAAAACTAGGACGAATAAGGTACAGAATGATCACATTAAAGTTTATTTGGGAGCAGCGCCGATACATGATAAACTACGAGAAAGCCGTTTGAGATGGTATGGCCATGTTCAACGGAGGCCATAGATGCTCCTGTATGGAAGAGTGATTTGATTCAGATTGAAGGATCTAAAAGAGTTAGGGGCAGATTTAAGATGACTCTAAGGGAAGTGATTAAGAAAGACATGCATAGCTTGGGCCTTGTTTCAAATATGATATCAAACAGAGATTATTAGAGGACAAGAATCCGTGTAGCCGACCCCATTTAGTTGGGATAAGGCATTGTTGTTGTTGTTGTTATTAAGTGATATCATACTTTAATGGCAGAGAACTTATGGGGTGGAGATGAGTGTAACAACATTTGAGCTTTAGGAGAGGTTAGAATCATTTTTTCGAAGTGAGGGGAGGTCATTGTATTTAAGCCTAAACACAGGGGTCTTAGTAAATTTTCTAAAAAAAAAATGGTGTCTCGACGAGATCTCGGAAATCGCAACCTCACCGAGATAAGGTCGAGATCCAAGATTTAGAATCTTGCTGTTTCGGGAACCTTGATTCTGCATCAGGGTTGTATATATAGCCCTTTGAAATTCCTAACATGAGTCACATAACTAATAAAAAAAACTCTTAATCACTCTCTTATTCTGACTTAAAAATTTCCGATTCGACAGAACACTATCCTAATCTAACTAAAACTCCTTTAACCTAGCAAACTAAGACTCTTACTACTATTCCATATGAAGATAACCTCATATGTAGGCTTATAAATTAGGGTTGTTACATCAAATAACCATAAACAAGAAGCCAAGGCCCATAAAACCCATCAATGGCCCAAAATAAGAACTTCACAAGGCCAATTGGGCAGTCCGGACTGCATCACCAATTTTGGCTTGTCTATTTTTAATTTAGGTATTATTTCAGTTCTCCTTTTGGTATGAAACATTCCAAACTAGTTTCTGCCATCATCTCTCCTTGAATTTGATTTTCAAACCATAGTTTAAAACCCAATGTTATCACTGTTATCTTTGTGTCACCTGCCTAATTTTTACATTAGAAGGCACCTTCCCTACAGCCTCTCTCTCACGTCCAATCCTATTAAGAGTAAAATATCTTTCTATAATTTCTCCATAGCACATCCAGTGCTAATCAGCATCTCTTTCTCCATGTCATCCTTTCCTTCTCCTAAAATTTCTCCCTATATCCCCTCCTCTACTCTACATCTCTCACGTTTCTCGACTATTCCCATCCTTTCTTAAATCTTATGTTAATTCCTTATTGGATATTGTATTTTCATAAATTCTTATTGTACTAAATCAAAACAGTATGGCAAAAGTTAGAATTTAGTCTTTGATAACATGAGTTCTGCTGCATATTCTTTTTTTACTTTGATCAGTTTTGACGCTTTGAGATTATTTTTTTTGCATGTCTTCTGCTGCATTTTTTTTAGGGAAATTTTCACATAGTATCCAAAACATAGTATCCAAATACTTTGAGAAACATCACCTACCACCCAAGTTTTTTAAAAACATCAACTACCACCCAAAATTCTCAAACGTTTATAAAAAAAAAAAGACCCAAACCGTTAAGACGGAACCATTAGATGCTGATGTCAGCTCAAAACTATTTTTGTATTGACAGCAATACCCTTATTTGAAAGGAAAAAGTCGAGTTACCCTTTAGTAATTTTTAACCTTACCCCAAAATCATCTTCTTCTTCCTCTCTGTTGCTCTATAGTAAAGGTTTGGTTTGCTGCCTTTTGTTCTTTCCAGTTTGGGATTTTAGATGATTTTTCTGGTTCCTCTTGATTTAAAGGTTTGGATTTTTAAACCAGATGCCGTTAGCATATCGTTAATGTTCTTCCTCTGTTAAGATTTTGCAGATTGATGAATCGTTCTACAAGACTACAGAATAAGATAGGGGATTTAATCTAAGACTTGACAAGTTGAAAGTAAATAACACCAAATACGGGAAAACAAAATAAGATACGGAACAACTCCTCCGACTGCTTCAACTTCTTGTCACCAATATTTTTAGCCATTTTCTCCATTGAAGAAGTCACCGGAGAAGAAGAAACCTTTGTAGAGAGAGAGAGAGAGATGATGGTGATGGCTGGGGTGGAACCCCTGTTTTTTGTCAGTGAAGAAAGAAGATATGGAATAGGTGTTGGTTGAGCCTACTCCTTCTCGGTGGTGCAGGTGGGTTATTAAATCTATTTACCTTGATCTAGATTCAGCTTTTGGGTTTCTTGATCGCATGGTCAAGGAGGGCTGTGATCCAAACTCTGTGACATATTCTGTGACTCTGTCTTGATTAATGGTCTCCGCAATGAAGGGAGGATAGAAGAGGCACTGGACATGCTCACTGAAATGATTGAGAAAGGTGTTGAATGGTTATTACCGTGGAACCCGGCAAGACATGAACATCCACCTTGACTTGTTCTAGAAGGATATTTTTAAACCTCATTTCCAAACCTGATCAGGGTGCATGAGAAATAATTCCCAAAATGATCTCATGTATAGGAAAATAAAGGAAATTTCATGTATGTGTGAGAGATGAAGGAGGATAATTGGATTCTGGCCTCCTTCAGAAAACGACCAGTCTCTGAGTAATTCTGGATTCTACGTCTAGCATATGACCGATCTATACCATTCCAAACATGATTTTGAGTCTGAATCAGAATCCAAACCAAACATAGCCTTGGTATTGTGGAGTTCATTAATGGCGAGTTGTTGATGCTTTAAGAAAATGCCGGAGATTTGATGTTGCCGGAAAAGGAACCAATGGGTTGTAGGATGTTGCCGGAGAAGGAAATAGTGGGTGGTAGGTAAAGTTTCTCAGTTTAAAATGAGAAGGGTATAAACGTCTAAACAAAATTTCAAATCTCTTCCGTCAGTTAATGGGGTAACGTTTGGGAATTTTGGGTGCTAGGTGATATTTTAAAAAAACTTGGGTGGGAGGTGATGTTTCTCAAAGTATTTGGGTACTACGTGAAAATTTTCCTTCTTTTTACTATTGCCAAAACAAGATTCTTTTACACTTCATGCAGTATATTTTTCAAAAATTATTTGTATCACTAGTTATATTGAGACATGCTAACAGACATGGATATTGAAAACAAGGATGTGAACTTTTTTTAAGGGAGGGTTGGGGATTCTACCTTTAAAGGCTAAGCCAACATAAAATCAGGGCTCCCCTTGGATGCTAAGGCCAAGCCAATTAAAATCAGGGCTCCCTTCGATGCTGCAGCCCACATCCCCTCACCTCATGCTGACCTTGAGGGAAGACTAGCGCGTTGACAATCCTCACCCTGTATAAGATGAGACAATCATTCCAATAGAAAGAGAGAGAGATAGAAAAGGGAGAAAAGCTAACAAAATGAATTTCAAGAGAGAGAGAGAGAGATGATGAGGAGAATCATAGAGAATCCTTTTGATAAGAGAGCAGTATAAAGAGTGGTTGAGAGATGAGAAACTACTTATGACAGAAGGGAATCTCAAAGATTGATTGTATAATAGATTAGAAACAACCAATGGAGAAGATTCAGAGAAAAGGAGAGGGATGCATGTGAAGGATTGGGTTAAAGATTGAGAGGGAGAAAACGTAGTCTCTAATATTAAAAAAAAATGATAAACTAGATTAAACTAAAAGGAAAATAAATTGATAATAAAATCTCTACAATTGAACTGTTTATCAAATACGAAGTAATCTGGAATATGGAATCTACAGCAGAATCTGAAAACAAAGACCTTTACTCCTTTTGGTGCGGCTGCTGGTGCCTAGGTGCTGCATCAGTTTTATCTGTTAGAATTCATTTTTTCCTTGGAAAATTACACCCCTCTAAGAAATTCTTACAAATACTGAGAAGCAAACCCTTTTGCCTACACTAGTGAAACCCTTCTCTAAGTTATAACCTATTGCATCTCTTTTTTCCCATAAGAAAATATTCATAATGAAAACAAGGAGTTAATAGGGAAGCTTTTGATTGCATATTACTGATTTTATTGATGAGGTTGACTTTATAAATATTTGTAAACAATCTTAAAAAGCAATTTTGTGGAACACATGCCATTTGGATGTTCTTATGGCTAATGACAACCTCATTTGCTGCACAAAATTATTCCCTGGGATGGATAACCCTTCTCTAATAATCTACAAATTGTGATTTTTCCTTTCATTTTCCTCTACTCTACACAACAAACTGTATACTTCCCAAATAAAAGCTTGCAGTGCTTCCTTAATGATGTGCCGGTGGAACCAGGCTCATGCTATAAGGAAGCACCATCAGGCACACCGGCAGTGCCACCCTTTCGACACATATATTAGTCCAAGCTCTAGATTGGATCATCATCATTGAAATTCCAAAAGTTGAGACCCTTTAAGTACTAACAGACATACTGTATTCAGCAATACCAGAGTGAGAACAAATGCCAATGTCTTAAAATTATACAAGACAACAAAAATAGCGAATCCGAACATACAGATCCTAATGACAACTCCGTCCCTTGGTAAAGGGTTTGAGATGAATTTTTCCGTTCCTGTCCTTTGCCTCAATAGGCAGTAACATTTGATTGCTAACTTGGATTCCTACCCTATGAGCAAGACACATATTAACAACATCAACTGACTCTACAGACATTGAATACACACACTATAACAAAATTGCACTGAATCCCTACACAGCTCTCCCTTCTTTCGCAACACCTCCCTTCCTACAGCCCCCCCCCCCCTCTCTCTCTCTCTCTCTCTCTCTCAGCATCCCCTCCTGCCACAATCTCCCGTAACCCCTTCGCAGAATAACTCCTTTCCTGTAGCACTCTATTCATCGATCCCTTACTTTATTAGACTCGGGTTGAGAATGAATATAGCTGGACTGCTCCCTTTCCACTTGCCGCTGACGTACAAGCCAGGATTGCTCTATCTTATTCAAATTAATTATTTACAAATAAATAATTGCAAGATGTTATTCACCCAAAAAAAATTGCAAGGACGTTTGCATTAAAGTGAAATTCAAATACTTTTAAAACACTTCAAATGAAATCCAAAATTCATTCTTTAAAACTGAATTGAACACGTACAAATCAACACAAAATCACAAGTGCAAAATTTTACTTGTCTTAAAAATAAAAGTTTGTTTTTGCCTTTTTTGTATCCCTGCATGTTCTTATCTCTTTTTTTGGGTATTCTAGGCCTTTGTGATATCTGCTGTTGCTAGTTGGTTTATTATAGTAACCATTCTTCTTGTTTTTCTCATTCACAGAATTATTTGACTTACGAAAACGAGCGGAAGAAAACTTAAATTAACAGGAAAATACACAAAAATATATCCACTATTGCTAAATCTTTGAAAGTGCAACCATTCCTCCGTGTGTGTGTGTGTGTGTGTGAGAGAGAGAGAGAGAGAGAGAGAGAGATTTACCAGTTATTGGCCAGCGTTCGCTATCGGTTTCGATCTTGGTGGTTTCGCACTTATGTGTGACTGTCAGTGATATGCCCGGAGCAGAAGACGAGAGAATAAAATGGAAGACCTGGGCTTTTTTGATGAAAGGTAATCCCCATTTGTTGAGGGTTAAATATGTCTTTTCGGCTTTGTAACAAGTCACAACAAGCTCGTTTCATGAGTTTTTGACTCATGACGGAATCAGCCTGCCAGGAACTACTCATGGTAAAAACCTTCATTCTTGTGAGAGAGACAGAGAGAGAGAGAGAGAGCTGGTGCGACCTGTAAGCGCTACTCCTCTTCTGCGTGAAGTAGCAGCCCAAAACGTGCCTTTAAACTTCTATAACGGTTAGTCCCCTCACTGGTGCTTGGTTTTGGTTTTGATTTTCCTCTTTCTTTGATCGAGCTTCGGGTTTTGATATCAATTGCGATTGTGATTGGGGGTACATGGATTTGGGGTTGGATCGTACCAAGGTTTGAATTTTCCGATCTCGATCAATAGTGTAGATTTTGGGGTTTTGATCAGAAACGGAGGGTTGGAGCTTTTTGATTTGTTTTCAATTTGTTCTCACCTAAAATTGGAGTTATAGATATGGATGTAGTTATGGGATTCCCCATGCATGGTCGTGTGTGAATTGTATTCCAAGCAAAAATGTAAGTTCTGTCGGATTTTAAGAATATAAAAATTAAGAAATTCTGGAAACAAGTCCAACCTTGGAGAAATCTGAAACTTCGGTGTAGTGAAGTGGGTGGTTATGAAGGCTGAAATCTTGGAGGATTTCAATGGTATGGCTAAGTGGGTTTTGAGATGCAGTCCAGTAAAACTGATCTTTAGAGGAGGGAAACCGGTCGGCTTTAATGGAAGCTCTATGGTTGATTGCATGGATAAGAATAAGATGGAGAACGATGGAGGAACCACATAATTAACCAGAAAATGGAATAGCAGTAAAACAGAAACAGAACTGATCCAATTGATTTTGAGAAATGAGCTGAATTCAGCAGTCTATTAAAATACATAGATAGCAGTTGGAACTGAAACCAAAAAAATTTTTAGTCAACTGGCTAGAGCGCATCTATATCCATATGTTTATCAATAAAAATAAAAGAAGAAAAGAATCAACTGCCATATATTACGATTCTATATCTATGAAATGCTCGAAACATTAGTTGATATTGTGGATTGGAATTGTCCAGCTTTCCTACGTTTCATTGAAAATCTTCCGCCTTTTTTCGTTGTCAGATTCATTTGTTTTGAAGATTTTTAATGTTTGGATGCTGACTTTTAAATCCCTGCTGTGACAATATTTTCAGTTTAAACCATCAAATTCTTAGTTTCCTTTTTCACCTTCTCCTTTTATATGAATAATTTTGTACTCTGATTTCAGCAGTTTAAATCCATTGGCTGTCGATATTTTTCAGGTATCCTTTTCCTCTCTCACTGCTCCCTTCTCCCCATCCCATACTCCTTTGGGTGCAGTATCTGATGATGTTTGCCAATTGAACTGCTTTTGTAGAAAGTCAAGAATGGTGTTGGTCTTAGCCCTAGGGGATCTTCACATTCCTCACAGGGCACCTGATTTGCCTGCAAAATTCAAATCTATGCTTGTTCCTGGGAAGATTCAACACATCATATGCACGGGGAATCTCTGTATCAAAGTAAGCAGTCTTGGGAGCTTTTGTATTCTCGATTCTTCTTACTGTATGTGCAATTATTTTTCAGTTTTCTCCTCATTTTATTTTCCATTTTCCTGTTGCTTTTTGTTATTCTTTCAGCAGTAAGGGTGAAATTTTTGTTTAATGAACTTATTTTCCATTCAATCATTTCCATCCAATAGTGATGCAGCAGCCAATTACAGGCTACAGTAACATATAAGGAAGAAACCAAGGTCAGAATAGGCCTGTGGCTGCAGAATTTCTTACTTTTCTGGTAATCTGGTATGCAGTTCCAGATTCTTGAAAACATTTTTTTTTTTTTTTTGGCTAAAGCCAGATTCTTGAAAACTTGTTGATGCAGTATGGTTCAGCCAGCAGCAGCCCAGTCCATTGGGACAGCAGGCTTTGCTAGCCCAGCCGAAACTGTTCACGAAGTACTGTTCACGTGAACAGTACCCGTGGGTCCTAGAGGACCTCCTTGTGGTGGTATCAAATTTGCTTTACCTTTTTGTATTCCAAGGCAGCATTAAGTGCCTTCCTTTTTTACCTTTTCAATGTCTTGTTTGTAGCTCCCCATGTCTTGGGAACAATTTTCAATGTCTTGGAGACAGTTTTCTATGTCTAGGAAGTATTATCTATGTATGGGGAATTCCAAAGGGGTTTTGGAGTTCTAAGAGTTTCTTTAATGTTTTCGCTTATCTATGTGTGGGGAGTTCTAAAGGGGTTTTGGAATTCTAAAAGTGTCTCTAATGTTTTTGTTGTATTCAAAACTTCCATCTCTAGATATGCAAGCATGACTGCTCTCAAAGACATCCATCAAATTTTACAGCAAACTCTCTTTAATATTCTATTTTACTATTGTTTTGCTTGTTTGACTCAAATTGGCTGTAGGTGAGACTCACGTAGCGGGCAAGAGGGGGACTCTAGTTTACTGAAGTTATCTACTAGTGAGACTCTAGCACCTATGTCTATTCTCTATCAGCCCTCGATCTTAGCTTGCCCGCCATTAGGTCGGCACCACTTGTGATCAGTCCAATCATGGGGTCTTGTTTGGGTCCTATTTTCCTTGTTTAATTGTTATTAGTTAGGCTGGATTAGGTACCTATAAGTCCAATCCTATTTTAAGACAGTTTTCTTTTATTTTTCTGAGTCCTAGTTAGTTTAGGACTTCCAACACAGCTGGTCAATTGGAGGTTCATGAGTCTACTTATGTTTCTCTTTCCTTTCCTGTCCAGGATTGACAAGGCCTTTCCTATTACAGTCATGACTGAATTTACAGCATTATAAATAAGTTTATAGCCCCCCCCCCCAAAAAAAAAAAAAATTCAATTATCAGAAATAAAGAAGCACACTTGCTGTTCTGGTTCTGATGGTTTCCAACCAAACTTCGGTGGATTTGGAAGTGAAGGCCTGGTTGATTCCAGGGAGGCTCTGGTGGGATTTCAAGCCTGCAAATTGGTGGATTCCTAATCTGGTTTGCTGTTCTATCTCTCTTATATCTTTATTCTATAATTCTATCAAAATCAGGTCAAAATTTCTCAACTCATTCACCTGAGATCCTATTGTTATCCCGTGTTTGAATTTCATAACTGGTTAATGTTCTAAACCTGATTGGTGGATAATATTCTATCATATTCTGTTTTCAGTTTGCCTTGATGCCTTCTAGTTTCTACTTTCTAGTTATGTTTCTGTTTTAGAATTCCAAGCTCTTATTGAAATTCAGGTTTTCTATCATTATTCAAATTCTGGTTGGCTTTACTGTTTCTGGTTTCATTTTCTGTTTTGATAACTGGTTAGATTTGTAATCGAGTTCTGTTTAAAGCCTTTAAGAACCTTTAAGAAAGAATCTCCCATCAATTCACTTTCCTACTTGCGATAGAATTCCTCCATATTTTGAAATCTCTCCATCAGAATCAAATCAAACTTTGCAGGCTTGATCAATCTATTCAACTGAACCACCAACCTAAGTTTTAGGTCAACCAGAGTAGTTCTAGTTGAGTTATGTAATTTTCTCTTAATCTAGTTCTTCTCGTTTCTTCTCTCTGTGATCCTGAAATTTTCCGGTTTTCTAATATTCTATTCTGTTAAGAGTTAGATAGCCCATTAAATAAAATTACTAATGATTTGAATTTATGATGTTAGCTTAATGGATGTGTTAGATTTTTCTGATCAACTTATTCATTTCTGATGTATTTTCCATGTTGAAGTCATTCAGCTATCCTGCATTGTGATGGAAAATATTTAGGCATAACCACATAACACTAATTTATTTTTATGGGTTTTTGTTTTCTCCATGCACTAGCTGATGGTTGGGGTTTTCTGATGCAAGAAGATAAAGGAGAGGTAATGAAAAAAGAGGGTGTCATGGCACAGGTGCTTTAGGGATTTGAGAGAGAGTAGTTCGAACCGAAAAAGGGCCAGGTTCCATTCGGGTAGTTTTTACCAATCAACTGTGGTTTGATAAATAAAAATAAAATTTTGCAAAAAGTAAAATATAAATAAATAAAAAGAAGTTGCTTCAATATGCCAAGGGCGCCGAGGGCACACGTCATTATAGTGGTTGGTGTCTGACAACTTAAAACCTAGTTTCAGACTTTCAGGTACAATTCCTCATGGGTGCAATTCTGTATAACATTTCTTCAACTGGAAACCAATGAACCAGATGGGGAAGTTCTCAAAAACTGGATGGTTTTCAGGAAATCGCGTAGTTTCTTTTGGTTTCTTAGCAAGGTGGACCTGTGCCCAAACTTTAAAAAAAAAAGGTCTGGTTCCAATTCTGTCTGTTCTAACTGGGGTCTGGTCTGGTTTTAAAAACTGTCAGTCTCTTTATGGATCAGCAATAGTGCCAGTGTGGGAGAAGGGGATGAGAGAATATGATCCCTTGCACTTAGATGCTCAATAAGGGCAGTTAGGGGATTAATCAGTTGATGAAAAAAATTTAAAAAAAAAAAAGATGGTGATAGCAAATAACCTAATAATTATTTTTCTTTTTCAAAGATTTGTGGTGAAAGTCTGCTCTGTCATATTTGTTGACAGTAAATATTATTCACGGGGATGATCAACTTGAAAATTCTTTTATTTGGTTACTTAATTATTTCCAACTGAATACAGGGAAAGGGAATGGGGATAATGATGGTGGTTTAGAATCACTTTCGACATCCAGTTTGAGTTTAAATGGCAGGGCCTTTCATGATGGAAAGCACATCTGCTTCGAAGGTCCTTTGCTATTCTACTTCCTGTTCTCAGATTAATGTAATCTCCATGGCTTGACCTTCAATTGAGTTGAGTCATAGTTATCAAGACATTGCTTAGACGCTGAAAGGTTCGAAAACTCAGATTTCGGTGCCGTTTTGGTCAGACTGAAATCCAAGGTTTCGATTGAAATAATCAATATCTTGGTGAAACTGTGCACTTTTTTGTCATTGAGTTTTGATTGGCCGTTTTGGGGGCCAAATGACCATATTAAGCTCTGATACTCTAGGGGAACCTTATTTTAACCCATTTAAAGTTTAAACATATGTAAACCTTCATATTGCAAGAAAAATCACACAATATAGTATTTTGGTTTTACTCCCTTTGTTGACAATATACGCCGAACCCTACAGTATACCTCTGGAATATCTTTTTGGTGGGCAGTAATTGGCAAGTTAAAGAGTATGTTTCGATCAGGAAAGTTAGTGGAACAAATCCTCCTTGGTAAATGTGTGTTGGAGCTTTATCTTAGAGATAATTTTTCTTTGGAGGATTGTGATCAGGTTCAATGGGAGGGTATGGGGTATTGGGGTTTCTAAAGAAGTCAGGTATTCTGATGCTGTTGGCAGTGCAGAAGAATTTCAAATCCTATGCTGACTTCTCATCTCATGTGGCATTCTGGGTAATGTGGAGATGATGAGGTTTTGGGAAGATTAATCGGTAGGGAATGCTATGTGTCCTTTCTCAATTGTCTAGATGTACAGGCAAGGCATGGACATGTCATCTAGTTCTTCTTTTCTTTCTCTCATTTTATGACTTTTACCTTTTCTTTTGGATGGTTATCAGTTAGTCTTCTCGATATAAATGATACAGATTTAGGTTTTAACAAAGGACATGGGCACGAATTAAATCTGACATTGCAATGGAAAGTTGTGATTCGGCTTTTTATCTCCTAGGTTGTTTGGCTAGAGTTGACAGAGCTTCTTTCATTGCAGCTCATATTTTTGTTTGGAAATCCCTGTCCCACAGTAAAGAGCCTTTCTGCAAATTTGACTCTACCTGTTTCTTATCTTCTGTATCATATTATTATTTTTGCTATTTTTTTCCTAAGATTTACGTTTCTGTTTTGTCATTTTTGGGGTACACCATTAATTTCATCCTAAAATTTTGGCCAAACAATGTTTATTTGTGGTGTCAAACTGTTTTTTATGTAATCAGGAAGTTCATGATTATTTGAAGAGCCTTTGCCCTGACATGCATATTGCTCGAGGCGAATACGATGAAGACTCACGTTATCCAGAGACCAAGACACTTACAATTGGTCAATTCAAGCTTGGGCTATGCCATGGCCATCAGGTTTGGTTCTCTTTTATCTCTCTAATTTTGGGTGTTTTTTTTTTTTTTTTTTTTTTTTTGTCGGCTAGGCTCCATATGATTTGATTGAGAATGAGGAAAACTGCAGAGTAGTGCATAATTTTGTTTCCATGTTAAGACTATTTTGGTTGGATGAAACCTAACTGCTTCATATCCCATGTTTTTCAAAAAAGATATCCCTCTGCTTCACTTTTGAACTTTAATTATCCCCTCAAACTGGAGGAAAAACGTGAGAAAGTAGAGAAAAGTTTACTTTTTCAACAGTTTGCATGTAATCAAACAACCATTGGAAATTGACTTTTTCCTTTATTTTGCATGCGACTTTTCCTTCCAAGCCTTATGCTACTCCATGATGGTGCATATTTTGGATGTAATATTCCATGGGCATTTTATCATTTAAAGAATGCAGGTGGTTTTTGATGGTTAGAAGGATTTATTTAAGGGTGTGGTCCTTGATAATTTTAACAGTTGTCCTCCACTCCCCCTCCCCTCCCCCCAAGAGGTCATAACCAAAGTTCTCAATTTTGGTTTCGGGGCTGGTTTCGGCCAGCCTCAAAAACTGAAACGAAACAGATTTCAGTTGAAATGGGGTCAAAATCTGGGATTTTTCTGGGTGAACTCGAAACTTTGGTTTAAAGGCCCAGAAGTTGGTTTGTTTCACTGATTTTGTTTATGTAGCCTATTTTATCCTTTTAACACATATTCCCTCAATTATTGTAAGAAAAAACATCCAAAATGGTATTATATAGTGTAGAGTATGAACCCAAGTTTGTTACTGTACGTTGGAACGTCGGATTATGTTCAAAGTTAAATAGACAGTACTTATTTATGACTAATATTATTTAAAATATTATTCATAAATAAGCAAACACCCCATTTGAATCTAATAAAAATATTCTAAAATTCAAATTCCAAAAGGATAATAAGTCAACCCTCTAGTTCGAGAACAAAAATTACATTTTCGATTGCAGAGACATTTTCAACTTTCAAATGCTAGGGTTTTATTACAGTCTAAAATTTTCATTACTCTTATTGTAGTAAAACATCACTAGAAACCATAAGGACGTCAAAATAATCATTTGTTTTGATGCCCAAAAAAATGATTTCCATTCATACGACTTTAAACAGCGAACCCTACTCTAAACAAGGTTTAACCAGACCGTAACTCCTTCAATATATCTCGGATTCAAGCAATGTCAGATTTATTACAAATCGCAGATTGTTTGAATCTGAGTTATATAGAAGAAATTATGCTCTAGTCAAACCTTGTTTGGAGTACACAAATATTGTTTAAAGTCATCTAAATGGAAATAATTTTTTAGGTATAAAAAAATGATTATTTTGGCGCTCTTCTGGTTTTTAATGATGTTTTATTATAATAAGATTTATGAAATTTTTAGATTGTAGAAAAGCCCTAGCATTTGAAAATTGAAAATCATCCTGCAATCGAAGATGCGGTTTTTATTCTTGAACTGGAGGGTTGATTTTTGTTTCCTTTGGAATTTTAATTTTGGACTATTTTTATTGGATTCAAATGGGGGGTGTTTGCTTATTTATTGGTGGAATCTTGTTTCTTTATTATGTTTATCACCTTTTTTGAAGAGAATTTCCCCTCGAAGAGATCTAGTTCTATTTTCATTTGGTTTTTTCTTCTTCTTTTGAGCTTTATTTCTTATACCGTAGTTTATTCCTACCAAGACTTAATAAATTAAAGGAAGTCACAAGGATTTTGAACTAGTATTGAGTACCAACTCATATGAAGATTAAATGGCTCTTCCGAGACCACTTGAACTCATCACCTCATATTCCCAGTTTTTCTTGAAACTAAAAGAGTTAGAATTAGAAGTTCCCAAGTGACAACAGTTCGACAGTATTGACATACTACTACATAGAAAATCGCACTATGGCACAAGGTTCCAAATTTCGTAGAGATCTCGAATTTCTCGAAAGCAACAAAATCTCGACCTAGATTTCATGAGATCTCAAAGTTTCGATCCATCTCAGTCCAACTTGAAGTATCAGTTGGATCATGGATTAAAACCATGTATAAAACACACTAGTATGGGATTTTGAGCTTTAAGCTTCATTTTTTTACTACATCAACCCTTGAATCTATTGGGACACCTTGTTGGGAGTTGCTAAATCAACGTCATGTCATCGCCTATTGCATTTGGGTAGAGATTTGAAGTTCAAATAAGAGTTTATGGTATGAAAATTCTCCAAAAAATAATTTTTTTCAAAAAACATGATGAATACTTGGTAGTTGGGGATAAAATTTTTATATGCTAGACGCGTGAACCCAATTTACAACCTCATAGTGCCATTTTTTTTTATTTCTTGTTGCAAAAAAATTGAAAATTTAGGGTTAATAAAACTGGTTGGGACTCAATTTTAGATATGTTAAACACTGTTGGCCATTAGCCTCATGATGTTGGAATTTTTTTTCTATCGGTCTTTAATTTTTGAAATTAAGAAAATATTTTTATAAATCCAAAAAAAGGGAAAAATACTGTTTTCGTTTAAAAAAATAGTATAGTAATTTCAATGTGTTTTGAATCGCATTTGTTGCTTACTATGTTGTACTATATTCGGTTTTGTTGGATTAGGCCTATTTTTGTTCAAAAAAAAATTCAAAAAATTAGTTTTAGCTAAGAAAAAAATATAAAGGTTGGGGAAAAATAATATGTTTGTATATAGTTGTTTTAGTAGTCTCACTTGATATGCCTCAGTTAACCCATTTCCTTCATGCAGCAGTTCAATGGACAGATAATGACTGCCAAGAGAGGAGATGACAAATGTAAGGATATGACATGGGAGTGTGGGGTTGCAATTGGAGGTGATAGAAATAAACACAATTTAATTTCTACGGGAAGAAGCTTTAGTCAGGTGGGATCACAAGACTGAACAAATACTTAAGTGGGTCAACTGCTGATATGGCTAGTTGTCATGTGGTTCCTATGGAGATTGCCAAGACATAGGTAAACAAATGAGCAGAGGGCAATAGAGGAAGGTAAAGAAGGAGATGATGCTGAGGATGCAATTTGAGGAGGGGGGATTCTGATGATAGTGTCGGTGATGAGATAGATGGTGATGTTAGGAAAGAGGCGGAGGCAATAGCTCTACGATGGGCAAAAGTGGCTAGTGAGCCCACTTCTTATGAGGAATAGGATAAGGCAAGGGAGTTTTGGGTAAGAGCCAATTGATCTACTGTACAAGAAGGTGGTTGTGATAGTTTATCAGCCCAGCCACAGCCACAGCCATGTCCATAGTCAGGGCTCGTTAACAGTGCTCAAAATCTCGGTGAGATCTCAAAAGTCTCGAAAATCTCGACCTTTATATGTTCAAAAAACGCAATGTCTTGGTGAGAATTTTTGATATCTCGACGACAACTGGAAAATCTAGGACCTCACTGAGATGGGGTCGAAATTCGAGATTAAAAACCTTGCTCATCAAGAGATCACAGAGTACTAAGGCAACAACATATCCAGTGCCATTGCCACTAGATGACGACTACGATTAGATCCTACAACAAGATCACGGCATTTTTAGGAAGAAGAGCAGCAAGCTGAAAAGATGAAGCATATGTGAGGTAATCTGAAGGAGAAGGATGGAAATGATGTGCCTAAGTGGATATCGTTCCACAGAATTCCAACACACGCCACCATAGGTTCCTGTTATAAGAAAATGATGAATAAAGTTGTTGAGATTGACCCTAGGGTCAAAGGGCCCAATGCATATGAGTTAATGAATGTTTATTTGCCCAGGCAGAAAAAAGAACTAGAGAAGTGGATAAACATCCTAAAGGAGAAGTGGAATACCTACGGGGTGACGATAATGTGTGATGGTTAGACTATGCCCAAAAGAAAGTCTTATCATTAACTTGATGGATTATTGTGATGGGAGGACAGGGTTCTTAAATCTATAGATCCATCCAATTAGAGAAATGATGCAAAGTACATTTATGGTTTATTGAAGGATGTAGTGAATGATGTGGGGGTGAAGAACGTTGTCCAGATTATGACAAACAATGGAATTAACTTTAAGAAGCCTGGGGAGAAGATGATGAACAGGAGTAGATACCAGCTCTTCTGGACCCCATGTGCACCCTATTGCATTGACCTCATGTTGAAGGACATGGTGAAGATTAAAATAGTAAAGCATATGGTTGAGAGAGCTAAATAGATGACCTTTGTCTACAACCATGGGTATGCAAATTCCCCACAAACTACATAGCATTGAAGAGTTTTGGGGCAAGATGGTAAGCCTTGGATTAATATTTGCATCTGATGACTGTTTTCATTGGAGGGAGGCAGGTTTCCCTGGTGAAGTGGAAACGCAGACTACCATCTCTTCTAAGGAGTGTTTTTGCAGAACTTTGGGTAAGGTTGTGAGAATTTTGGAGCCAGTAGTCAAGGTGCTGAGGTTGGTAGCCACTGCTTTTAAGCCTACCATGCCACTATTGTATACTGATATGGACTTTTTGAAGGATCAATAGGTGCTCTAACTTATACATCCGCTATATAAGGCTATTGAGTAATTTTTAGAATGTATCTAATTCACTTTACAGCTTATTTTTTTAGATTGAATGTAGCTGATTCACCTTACTATTTATGTGTCAATTTTTAGCATACTATTTAAACCCCAAATACCAATATAAGGCAAGGCTCTAAATCTCGCAAAAATCTAGAAATTCTCGGACTTCTCGACTTGGTCGAGACGAAAACCGATGTGAAACACAAAGTATACATGTTCTTGGTCAAGATCTAGACCAGTCTCAAATGCGACAGTGTGGAAGCCAAACTCGTCATCTGGACCTTAGATTGACTAATATATTGATCCATTCAATCTCTTGGAATATCCTTTATACCGGGCTATAATCCGTCAGAGTTGTCTTGCAAGGCTCGGAGTTGACTGGGAGTTATTCGAATGCAGGTATTTCTTAGATGCTATGCAATTATTTTCACCCTTGTCAGAACCAATAGTCAACCCTAGTGGAGCTGTTATCTTTGAACTAGTGCACTGGCTTGGCATTTCCTAGTCCTCCTCATTTCCATTGTAGCGGTCACAGTTCCCAGTCCTCCTGGTTGGTGCTCTCTTCTCTTTGTAACAGGTTTAAATCAAGTTGATGCAAATGTTATATCAGGACAATGCATCAATGCTTTCAAAGCTAGTTAAATGCCATTCACCTAACCTTGGAGCAAATCATTGGCTTGTTAATACTCAAACTGCTTGGAAGTTGTGACTGCTCTAAATTTCAAAAACTTTTCAGGCTAGGATTAACATCTATATTAGTTTTCCAACAAATCTGACATTGCTTGAATCCGAGTTATATAGAAAGAGTTATACTGTGGTCAAACCTTATTTGGAGTATGCAATTGTTGTTTAAAGTCGCCTAAATGAAAATAATTTTTTTGGCATCAAAACAAAAGATTAGTTTAGCGCTATTCTGGTTTTTAGTGATGTTTTACTATAATAAGAATTAAAATTTGTTAGATTACAGAAAAACTCTAGTATTTGAAAGTTGAAAATCACCCAAAAAACTATAAATGCGGTTTTTGTTCTTGAACTAGAAGGTTGACTATTTATTCTTTTTGTATTTGAATTTTAAACTATTTTGATTGGATTAGTTAAATGATATTAGACATAAATAAGTGTTGAATGTTATTTCTATGGGCAAATTACCAGTATATGTTATTATTATTTTTTTTTTATTACCATTATGTGTTATAACTTTTGCCAACTACCACTATTTGTGATTATTTTTGTACTTTCATGGTTCATATGTTTATGTAGACTAAAATAGGGGTCTCCTAGAGTATCAAGCCTTGAAATGACCATTTGACCCCCAAGACATCCCACTGAAACTCCCAGAAACAGAATACCCTATATCCCCAAGGTCTCGAAAATCTCAGATCTAGACCTAGTCGAGATACGGTCGAGACCCAAGATTTCGAACCTTGGTATAAGTACTTGGGTTGAATGCGGACCTCATAGAAGCCGTGAAGAAAGTTGTTGCAAAACTGGAGCCAAGTTCGGCATTACAATCTATTGCCAATGATGAGGTGAGTTCTATATTTCACTGGCTGGATTTTGGAATAAGTAATTACTCTAATTGGAACGAGTGGCTAATGTTAAGAATTTTCCAAATGGGTATAGCGGAAAATTTTCAGGAATACCATTGGAAGTTTTGGAACCCCGCCAGATTGACTGGCTGGGAAAAAACTGATCCTAGTACACAATTAAGTATCATGTTCTCATACTTTCATCTGTATTAGGACTACCGAAATGCAAATAACATGGCTTATTGCTGTGATGTAGCTGAATGGTGGATGTTGTATAAGGAGACGCTTTTGAGTTGAGGAAAATAGCAATCATAGTTTTCCTTGGACATGTTAACTCTGGCTGTGAGCAAAACTAGAGTACGTTTTCGCTCATCCACTCCAAGAGGCGGAACCAATTTGGTTCCAGTGGCCTGAATGACTTGGTGGATGTTCATTATCACATATGTTTGATGATCAATGCATGTGCTTGGGGAAGGAGAATGAGTCGACATTTTCCAATTGAATCCTGATGAAGATACCTTGGTGGAGTGGGTGAGGAATAGGGCTGTCCTAGTGATAGATGACTCTGGGGGAGGCCCGACCTCAATCTGGTCAATCAACTGGGTGATGATGTTAACGAGTTTCTAGCTACGGAGGAGAGTCGCATACATACACAGTTAGCTTAACCATTCAACCCCCTGTTGGCAGAAACGAGGACCTTGAGTAGTCCCATTCCAGTGGCTATACTCACACATTGTCATCATCTAATCGTGGAGGTTGAGATGATGATGATGATAATGGTGGTGGTGGTGGTGGTGATGGTGACAATGATGGTAGTAATACAAGCCCCCGAGAGAGGTACCACGTGGCTGATGAGGAGCGGGAGCCGAAGCTAGAGCCTGCATCAATGAGATTTACTAGGGAACTCAGTTTGATTATGCCCCACAGGATCAGGACCACTGTGCATGTCCATCCTCCGAACATGACCGTTATTCGAGAGGGCCTCATCGTCGTTTCTAACCAGATGAAGAGGTCAATACCAGTAGCATGGATATTGAGGTGGATAGCTTATCTGCTAGTGTTGGAGGATTGAGTATTGCGGACAGTACCAGACGTGGGTAGTGGTGTGCCCTATCTTTTCCCTTAGATAGCACCGGGTCAAATTACAGTACATATGGTTATGTTGGTGATTATGTTTCCGTTCTTAAAGCATATCGTTCTTCATATGATACCTTCTCACAAACTCGATCCAACTTTGTGAACAACCTATTCTCCTTCCCAACCGGCCAGATGTACATGCCTCAACCAGAGACACCATCCAGCCACAGTGGCTTTGTGCCCGTTCTTCACATTACGGTAACCAGTACTCTAGGTTAGGTTACCTCCCTCCCGTATGTAGGTGACATCATATGTAAGGAAGTTGTGGATAACTTCTAGCATTTCTTCAACCCCACTACAACGTGGCCCACATTTGTCATTGAGGCAAATTGGTGTCGACAAGTTCAGACCTTGGATGGACTAGATCCTCCATGTCACTCTATGTGGCATTAGCCATGAGGATGGCTTGAGGGATAACATTGGCACTCATGGATTATGGAGATAGTATTGTATCGTTAGGAGTTGGGGCTATGGTTTTTAGTTATATACATGTACTTAGAGTTTGAAGTATGAACTTATTTCACAGTTAATCACTATTATGTTTATTCTTTTTCCAGTGCATAATTTCATTATTTTATTTTTGATTTTTTTGATCTTCTAATACTAAAACATTGTGTAGATTAACAAATATTACCCTGGGTATACACAGGGTTCAGTGTATACTGCCAATCATAGGTGCAAATTCAAATTACCACTATGTGTGAATATTTTTGCAATTTCATGGTTACATATGTTTATGTTGGCTATAATAAGGTTTCGTTAGAATATCAGACCTCAACATGGCCGTTTGGCCCCCGAAAAAGCCCACCGAAACACCCAAGCACAAAATGCATTATCTCTCCAAGATCTCGACTGAGATCTCAAAAATCTCGGATCTCGAATCTCGACCAGGTCTAGACTGGATCAAGAATCGAGATTTAGATCCTTGCTATGGTGAGGCATTGGATGAATTCTCCCGCATTGGGCCATCACTATGCGTGTTCTATACTAAGAAACCCTCATGATGCAAACTAGCCTGATGGAAACTTTGCTTCAATTTCATTCCTCACCTTACCATACTGCCTCCTTGCCTAGGGTTATTATGTATATCACAACCTTATGCTACCCTGTTTTATTTTGTCTGATTTACTCTCTTTTTTCTTTCTTTTTTCTTTGTGTATGGGAGGTAGAAGTGCTAATAGAATTTAGGTCTAGGCTTTGTTACTGTGAATCTCCAATTTATTCCGCATCTCTCAGCGTTTTCCTTTTATTTCATTATTCTTCTTTTTTTTCACTCTTTCCAAATATTTATGGTATATTTGTCTCCTTAAGCCTTACTTTTCTACTTGAAATCTTTTTCCATTTCCGTCCAGCCTCCCTACCCCCACCCTCATCCCCTAAAAGAAAATAATTGTAGACTATGAAAGGCCTGTTTTAATGATCTGTGTCTGATTTATAAAGTTTTCATCCTCTTCCTTATGTTTTAAATTCCATATATTATCTTTGAATGAGAGGGTTTTACATATTTGTTCTCCATTTCTGGATTGATATTATGAAGGTTATTCCATGGGGTGACCTGGACTCTCTAGCCATGCTCCAGAGGCAGTTAGATGTGGACATTCTTGTGACTGGGCACACCCATCAATTCAAGGCCTACAAACATGAGGGCGGCGTTGTCATAAACCCTGGATCTGCCACCGGTGCATACAGCAGCATCACTTACGATGCCAACCCAAGCTTTGTTCTCATGGACATTGATGGCCTTCGTGTTGTGGTCTATGTGTATGAACTCATCGATGGAGAGGTGAAGGTTGACAAGATTGACTTCAAGAAGACGGCCACAGCCTCACACTGAACAAGGCTTGTGTTGCCTTTTACAGACTTGTTTCTACTCCCCATTCTTTGCTCTGATGATAGTGTTTTGCACGTGATCATATCATATAGACATTGTGAATTTGTGGTAGGCTTTTTCTTCCTTTTTTTTTTTTTTTTTTTTTTTTTTTTTGTGGATTTGTTGTAGTTGTGTTTTATGATTTGTACCAAAAGTTGAGAGAGATTATTGAAGACATTGTTTAAAAAAGGGCATCCCAATGCACAAGGCTCCCGCCATTGAAGACATTGTTTCGGTGAAAATTAATTTAAAGGGGAATGAGTTTTTGGTGGTAGTGAAGGTCAACTATGGTGTAAACCTTAAAATCTTTAGTAGCGTTTTACAGATATTTGGGTAAAACTATTGTTGCATTGGCATCCAACTCTACTTCTCAAATGGCAAATGTGGATGGGTTATGTGACAAAAGACCCCACATTTATCTAACTGGTTTATAGCTCAAAACAAATAGGAGTAGTTGAGGTTTCATTGAAGTACAATAATGTCATTTTAATGTAGTGGGGGGTCTTATTGTATTTTTGTATTTCTGTGAAAAAATTTCATCTACTTGTGAGCTAGAACTTGGACATCGAAATGATTATGGGATCTTTTATCACATGGATCCAATTGTATACATCCAAGTGTACCATGTAGCAAACAGTGGCAGGTACCAATGTAATCTTTTATCATAAGATCCAATTGCATACATCCAAGTGTGCCATGTGGCAAATAGTGACAGATACCAATGTAACATTAGTTTTTTGTATCAATTTTCTTTGATCAATTCTATTAGAAGTCATACTTGTTATTAGTTCTAAACTATGAATGTCTTCATTTCTCCTAGAGTCATTTTAGGTCTATCTACGATTCTTTCAGTCCTTCAATCTAAGTAAGTTAAACCATCCGTCCGTATTGAAGCATTCTTAGGCTTGTATTGCATGTCATCTCAAACAATTTTTTTCATAACTTGTCATGTATCAAAGCTCTCTTTTCTAATATAAGCCTAGCTAACTCGATTTCTACCGGCTTATTGATATGTTTACAGTCATTGAAGTGTTTAAAATGTAATGTATAATAACTGCAAAGATGCTAATCCCCGCCTGAAAAGTTATCGGAATTTAGAGCAGTCATGGCTTCCAAAGCAGCCGAAGTATTAACGAACTGATGATTTTCGGGCTAGGATTGCTCATGTGAATGGCAATCGATTCAGCTTTGAAAGCATTGCTGCTTTGACCTGATATAACTCTTGCATCAACTTGGTCTAAACCTGTTATAAAATTAAGAGAGCACCAACCAAGAGGACTGGTAAATGCGAGGTCAGTGCCCTAGTTCAGAGATAACAGCCCCTCTAGCTAGGGTTGAATAACAGGTCTGACAAGGGTGAAAAATAACTGCATAGCACCTTGTGTCTCCATTTCTTTGAGAAGGAGTACCCGCATTCGAATATGTCCCAGTCATCTCCAAGCCTTGCATGACAACTCTGATAGATTATAACCTGGTAGAAATGCTATTCCAAGAGGTTTGATCGGATCAATATATTAGTCAGAATGATCAGGTCCAAACGACGTGCATGTTATTTCTCTAGTTCATCCTGAGGAGCATCCTTCCCAATAATCGGGGTTAGGTATCTCCCAATGGGACTCGTATGAAGATTTTCCTCTATCATTGAAATTTTACTCCCAAAAAAAAAAAAAAAAAAAAAAAACACCGAGCATCCGGGTTTAGAATCCGGTGGTGTTCCACTGCTGGTTAGTCATGAGCTATTTGTTTCTGCCAGTCCAAATCGAGTTTGCTAAGTGTGTCTACTGTTTAAGTAACCAGCAGGTCTTGTCATCCTTGGAAAGTATGTGGAAGGTTAGTACCCCATGAACCAGATCTTTGAGTGAATAGGCGGCATCAAGTGCCTCAACTCTAATTCTTAAGCTTTGTTTGGTTGTAAGGGAATTGAAGGGAAGACAAGTAAAATTTTTATACTTTAAATGAAAAACTTTGTAGTGGTAACACCATATGATTGTATAAGATATAAAATTATTTTACTTTTCTTAACATATTTATTAATGATACTTATAAGACGTAAAATTTATTTTCCTTTTCAAATCGAAAGGATTTGGATACAAAGTGAAGTATAAGTTAATAACTAAATATGGAATAATTTTGAATTAGTTAGATAGTAATGTGATAGCATATACTGTAATCATTATAAAAATTTTCATTTCAAATATAAAAATTTCACTTCCTTTACCTTCAATTCCCCTTGCAACCAAAAAAAACCTTAGGTTGGAAGCACCCCAAATTCTTTTGAACAATGAGTGTCATATGGTTTCAGGAACAGCTTTACAAAGTAGACGATATTTTTTATCGAATCTACTTTCATAACCTTGATTTTACAGTATCTGTAGTTTATTCACATTACGGTTGAACATGTTGGAAGTTCGGATCCAACTCTAAAGAAGTCTCAGACCATGACTTCCACATCCTTATCATCAGTTCCTTATCAATAAGACATCGACTACCAGCATATAAAACCTTTGCCGCCTCACAGTTTTAGGGATCAGGATCAGCTCCACCAGATCACCAATTTGGCTTCGACTCAATCGAGGCTGGGGCCGATCTGGGGCAATTTGATTTGGTATCCGACCCAGATTGGCCTCAGCCAACCCCGTGCTTGATTCTAAAACATTTCCATCTTTTTCATTGGCTAGTTTGGGAGCTGGGGATGTTTGAACATAGAAAGGGTTTGGAAGAATTATATGCCTGCACAAAAATTTCTAGTTCGAAGACCTCTAGTTAGGTATGAACTTCATAAGCTTTGGGTGAACCCTAGGAAATCCCAAAGTGCACAATATACCCACTCTATTCTTACAAAGACCTTTTTTTAAGCTTTTCACTCTTTTTGGAGATTTTCAGAGTTAATGCCTTAAAATTTTCTTAATTACTCGTAGTACCCATATCATGTTAGAGGTACCAGTAGTAGATCTACTACTGGCAATTGAAGATAGTATAATATCTAGGTAATTAATGCAATAACAAAAACTCTATAACAAGCAAGATTAGTCAAATTTAACAAACTTTGGAGTATATAGTAACTACAATCCACTTGTCACATCTAAAGTTTCAACCATAACATAGTTGCCCATGTGGCAAAATGAAGCTCCAAAACGCCTAGCAAAATCAAACTCTTTAAGAGATTCTATTTCTTTTGAAACAGAACACATGGTCAATATACAAAAAAAATGTTAATCTGGGGAGGATGCATATGATTGAATTTGGCTCTGATATCTAACAAGCAAATTTGGAAGATGCACACTATCCTGTGGTCAGAATCATATCACTCTTCCACATTGCAAAACTAGGTGAACCATCTCAATGAGCCACTGACAACTTCATTTCTACACATTAGTATGAAAGTCTTACTATCATAAAACCAATTTAACCAGGATCAGTAAAATGTATTTCCATTCAACATATTTCAAGGTGGCAGCTACCTATAAAGATTGCAACATAATATCTACATTAACATCCTACACCAGAGAGCAATCATGAGTACAGCCAACTCAGATAAAATAACATCCAAGAATTAGGAGTTTCTAAGATCATGTACAGCACATGACACTAGCAAGCTCAATGTTGCGATTGATGAGAAGAACACCCAATAAAGCAAAATGTACACGAAAAAATCATCGGTACAGTGACCAGATCCCATCTATGAGCAAAAAATGTCTGAGATAACTTCATCCATGTTGAGCTCCTTCACAAAAAGTAATGCTTGCAGTGACAGGATCTGTACCAATAAGCGCATCATTCAATTTTCACAATGATATCTGAGATAACTTTGTCCATATCGAGTGCCTTCATCTTTCCGAAGGGACGCGGCATATCCTGTGAACGAACGTAGGAAAATAAAAAATTAAACCAACATTCAATAGCAAAGGTCAGAATAGTGTACAGAGCAAGTAAAGAGTAAAGTCTACTGTTGAATGTCATCCTTAGTATATAGGACTCTTATATTATATTTGTTTTATTTCCTTTTATAACTAGGACTCTTTCTTTCCTAAGGTCACTAGGACTCTTATTAGATTGTAATCTCTTTTCTCTTTTCTTATAAATAAAAGAGAGATGGTGGGAGAATACTTAACTCTCACTTATTCTTTTTCTTAATCAACATGGTATCAGAGCCAAAGATCATTGCCTCTCTTCTTCTTCTTCTTCTTCTTCTTCTTCTTCTCCTCCTCTAATCCTTGCCGCCAGCTCATGAGTGCCTCCAAAGGAGACTGCCGACATAAAAGAACTTTAGAATACCTACCGCCCTGCCCAGAAACTCCTTTCCAGGTTACTGCAACCCCCCTCTGCCTTCTACAGGGCCTGCCGACACCACCTCTGGTTACCGCCAGCCTGAAAACCTCCTAGCAAACCTGACACCACCTGTACCTGGAATCTATTCCTAACCTGTCCTAAACCCTAGCTGTGTTTGCTACCTCCACCACAAATAGCCCCAAACACTTAGTTCCAAACCCTACCACTAGCCTAACCTACCTACAGGCAGCTTTATACCTATAGACATCCTATTTAAGATTGTTTCCATGCCCTAATTTTTTTATCAGGATTATTTATTGATATGAGGGCTGTTGTCTACCGTGGATCAGTTTGAGATCCTAATTTCTTTAGCACCAACAATTTATGTGATGCCTTATTGGCTGGACAGCAGCTCCAACTTTTTCTGGGATCATATTGTGACCCAGATTTATGGTTCTGATTTCTCTTTACAATAGAGATCGACAAATATTTTTTGGATAGATCAACATCACAGCAACAGGTCTTCGGTTTCGGATCTTTATTCCCCAAAGAGATCCATATTACCACATTGGTTCAAGGTAATTTTATTGGGGTCCTGCTACAATTTTATTATTCTAGAATTTTTTTTAGTTTCGATTTATATTACTCCGATCTATCCTTTGGTGCTTGTGATGTCTTCTGAAATTACATCCGCTGGTATGGACTTTTACACAAAGGAACATTTGACCATTCCCACCAATACCACAAAACTCGATGGTGGTAACTACCTAATGTGGTCTAGGGCCACACAACTTTCTGTCACTGCTCGAGGGTTATCTGGGTATCTCACAGGAGCCAAAACTAAACCCATTACTGACGATACTACTCTGGACAAATGGAATGCTGAGAATTCCTTAGTAATGCAATATCTTTTTAATTCCATGCAACCTGCCATAGCCGAGGGATACCTCTTATTGGATACTGCTGCACAGATCTAGAAGTCTACAAAGGACACATATTCCCAGGTTGGGAATGATGTCTTAATTTATGCTATACAAAAAAAGGTTCATGAAACTACTCAAAAAGAGATGACAGTATCTCAATATTATATTCAGTTGAGGAGCCATTGGCAGCCATTAACTTTTATGACTCCATACATGCCAAGTGTGAAGAAGATGTTACACTGTCTAAAAAACGGGAAGAAAAATACAAAGTCTATACCTTTCTAACAGGATTGAATGTTGAGTTTGATCCTATTTGCTCATAAATCCTAATAAGGATCCTTTCCCTACTCTAGAGCAAGCATTTGCTATGGTTCAACTTGAAGACCAAAGGAGAGCTACTATGTTACTGCCCTCTATTCTTGATAAGTCTGCCCTCCAGACATCTACTCCAGCTCCTAAGGGCCCTACTCCACCCAGAAATATCGTAAAATGTGAGCATTGTGGTAAACCCTGGCATACTAAAGACACATGCTGGAAACTCCATGGGAAACCAGCAGACTTTGAAGCCAAGAGACGTGACAAACTTATGCAAAAAAACAAGACTTTCAAGGGTTCACAGGCACATCAGACTACAGCTCATCAGGTTGTTGATCCCACTGTTCCACTGCAAGATAATCAGATACTTCAGGCACTTGGTCGTTTGCTCCAACCACCCTCTGCTGCTCCTACTTCTACCACTCCAGGTTCTCACCTTGCCCATTCAGGTATGTGTTTCAGTGGACACTGTGCATCAATGGTCTCTAATCCTTGGATTATTGACTCTGGTGCCACGGATCATATGACTGGTAACCATAGCCTATTTCATGAGTACTTCCCTAATCTTGAAATTAATACTGTTTGTGTGGCCGATGGAACTCTCTCCTCTGTCTCAGGGAAAGGTTCCATCCAATGCACTCCTTCTTTAGCTTTGCAGTCTGTTCTTCATGTTCCAAAATTTAATATCAATCTTATGTCTATTAGTAGTATTAACTCTATTCTAAAATGCAAAGTGACGTTTTTTCCTTCTTATTGTCTATTTCAGGATCTAGAAACAGAAAAGACGATTGGATGTGGTAAGATGCAGGGTGGTTTGTATTTGCTTGAGGAAGGTATCCCAAAGTCAGTTTCAGCCTCCCCAAGCCCAGTACATCAACTTTATTCGGCATCCTCTGATCTCCAACGATGGCACCAGCGGCTCGGGCATCCATCATTTAATGTTTTAGCAAGTCTTTTTCCCTCTTTAGCATATAAATGTAAACGAGACGAGTTTTTTTGCGAAGCTTGTATTCTAGCTAAGCAAACTTGTTCTTCGTATAGTCATACCTCTAAACGTAGTAGTACTGCCTTTCATTTAGTTCATTCTGATGTTTGGGGACCAGCCAGAACTAATTCCATTACTGGTCACCAGTGGTTTGTTACATTTATAAATTGTTATTCTAGAACCACTTGGGTTTACCTCTTACATAATAAAAGTGAAGTGTTTCAATCCTTTCGTCTGTTTCACCAAATGATTAAGAGTCGGTTTCAAGCTTCTTTAAAGATTCTTCGGAGTGACAATGGTAGAGAATACATGGATGGAGAGTTTCAACATTATCTAGCGAATAATGGTATTTTGCACCAGACAAGTTGTGTTGATACTCCTGCTCGGAATGGGGTGGCAGAAAGAAAGAATCGTCATCTCCTTAAAGTGGCTCGTGCTTTGATGTTTGCCCGCAATGTGCCACCACAATATTGGAGTGATGCTATCCTTACCTCAACCTACCTTATCAACCGTGTTCCAACCTCAGTCTTGGATCATCACTCTCCTTTACACCTTCTTTTGTGTGATGACTCCCATACTGTTCCTCCTAAGATCTTTGGCTGCGTATGCTATGTGCGCAATCATCGATCTCCAGGAAAGCTAGAACCCCGTGGTTTTCGTTGTCTTTTCTTGGGATATTCTCCAACCCAAAAAAGCTATAAATGTTACCACCCACCCACCCGTCGCACTTTCGTCTCCATGGATGTTATCTTTGATGAGCACCTCCCTTACTACCCAGCGTCCCATCTTCAGGGGGAGCCTAGTCTTCAGGAAGCCTAGTCTTCAGGAAGATAGGCCTATCATCATGCCTATGCCCTCTCCCCTTCCATTTCAGGGGGAGACATCACCTCCTCCACCTCCTCCTGAGTTTTCACCTGAGCCTCCATTACCTTTTACTGAGCCTTCACCTGAGCTTACATCACCTTCTCCTGAACACTCTACTGAACAAATTCTCGTGGAGACACCTCGCCTTCAAGTCTACAACCGTACTAGACTCAAGCAGGGAAGGACCACCACCATCAACGCACCTACACACATCCCTTCGTCAGCTCTGGATCCGGAAACTGTTTCAAAACATGAGATCCTTCAATCTGGTAATATTCTTCCCTCTGAGTCAAATTTACCTATTGCCCTTCATAAAGGCACTAGGTCCTGTAAAGGCACTAGGTCCTGTACTCAGCATCCTATATCTCATTATGTTTCGTATAAATCATTGTCTCCTTCATATCTTGCTTTTATTTCTACTTTATCTTCTGTGTCTATTCTCAAACATTGGCAGGATGCAATTGCAGATGCGAGATGGAAGGTAGCTACGATAGAGGAAATGACTGCCCTAAGGAAAAATGAGACATGGGACCTAATTGAACTTCCACCAGGGAAGAAGACATTTGGGTGTAAGTGGATCTTTACTGTAAAGCAGAAAGAAGATGGGTCTATAGACAGATACAAGGCCAGATTAGTTGCCCGTGGATTCACACAGACTTATGGAATCGACTATCAAGAGACCTTTGCCCCAGTAGCAAAAATGACAACTATCCGTGTCATTTTAGCTTGTGCAGTACACTTTGATTGGGATCTACAACAGCTGGATGTAAAAAATGCATTTCTTCATGGGGAGTTAGCAGAGGAAGTGTACATGGATATTCCTCCAGGCTTTACCTCATCAGCCACTGAGAAAAAAGTCTGTAAACTGAAACGATCTCTCTATGGACTTAAGCAATCTCCTAGGGCATGGTTTGGGAGATTTCACAGAGCTATCCGTCTCAAAGGAAGTATATACTTGATCTTCTCTCAGAAACAGGTCTCTTAGGGTGTCGGCCTTGTGAAACACCAATTGATCCTAATGTCAAATTGCAATAAAAGACCGGTACACCAGTTGACAAGGAACAATACCAACGACTAGTTGGAAAGTTGATATATCTGGCTCATACTCGACCGGATATTGCTTTTGCAGTGAGCTTGGTGAGCCAATTTATGCATGACCCTTATACTTCTCATATGGATGTTGTTCTACGCATTTTGCACTATCTCAAATCTGCTCCTGGAAGAGGAATCCTACCGACCTCTCAAGGTCATCTCAGAGTCGATGCCTACACTAATGCAAACTAGGCAGGAAATCCAGATAGAAAATCTACTTCGGGATATTGTACCTTTATTGGAGGGAACCTAGTGACTTGGCGCAGCAAGAAACAGAATGTGGTTGCCCGTTCAAGTGCAGAGGCTGAGTTTAGAGCTATGGCTCAGGGAATAAGTGAGTTGTTATGGTTGCAAGGATTACTCAAGGATCTGGAAATCCATACTACCCAGCCTATGAGGTTATTTTGTGACAATAGGGCTGCAATCAGTATTGCTCACAATCCAGTGCAACATGATAGAACCAAGCATGTGGAAATTGATCGTCACTTTATCAAGGAAAAATTAGATAGTGGACAGATATGTGTTCCATACGTTCGATCCGGTGATCAAGTGGTCGACATCTTTACAAAAGGACTCCCAGCGAAACAATTTCATCCATTATTATCCAAGTTGTGCATGCTGACATATATGCACCAACTTGAGGGGGAGTGTTGAATGTCATCCTTAGTATATAGGACTCTTATATTATATTTGTTTTATTTCCTTTTATAATTAGGACTCTTTCTTTCCTAAGTTCACTAGGACTCCTAGTCTCTCTAGGACTCCTATTAGATTGTAATTTCTTTTCTCTTTTCTTATAAATAAAGGAGAGATGGTGGGAGAATAATTAACTCTCACTTATTCTTTTTCTTAATCAACAACTACAAATACAGATAAAAGTCATTCCCACATTTTTTAACCAAACAACTGCTCACCAATTAGATAAAAAAATAAAGTTGGATCCAAGTTAAAGTAATCAAGATCTGGATCCGGATCAGAGATAATCAGTAAGAATCAGGTAAACAAGTGGTCTGGAACCAGATTTTAAGACCGAGGGTTGAATCGGATGAATCAGTGTAATATTTTATAATAAAAATCTAAAACACGGCAGCCCTTCCAGCCTCTTCCTCTCTCTCCCACTTCCTCTCTCCCTCATTCTCTTCAACCCCTCCCAACTCTCTCCCTCTAACCCACCCCCCACCCCTCCCCCCCCCCAAAAAAAAAAAACTCTCAGTTGGACTACCACACCAACCGCTGCCTTTCACCCGCCCCCCACCTCATCCCACACAGCTCCAATCACCACTAGAATTTTCTCCGGAATCATGATTCGGTGACTTTCTTTCCACCCACCAAAACTACTTATCAACAAATAACCATTGAAGATCAAAAAATTACTGTTAAAGTAATGATATAAAATACACTATTGTCAACTATGCTGATTGTGTTGCTTTGACTTAATCAAAACAATTAATCATGTGGACTGATGGACTCCTAATTAGTTTATTAGTTTCCATTACCAATTAGGCTTGCTAGTTTCCTTTTTCAATTTGAATTATACTTTATCTTTAGTTTGTGACTAGTACTCTGACTTGTAGAGTCCTAGGTCCTATGTAATAATTGTTTTCTATTTTCTATAAATACAAGCTACAAGGAAAGGAGGACACACATATATCAATTCTCTCCATCTTCTTTTATTTTTATATTTTGTTATATGGTATCAGAGCAGATGCCTTTGAGAGTCGTCTAAAGTTCTTCATCATGGTGTGCAGTCACCATTGCTGCCTCTGCTGCTTTTGTCTTTTCATATTTACCCTACCTAAAACTACTATCGAGATCTACTGATCTGTCCAAATCTGATATGCTCTGTTCTATGGTTGATTTTCATATCTGCTTTTCTATGATACTACCTGCTGCTATTATCGAGCTCTGTCTTCTTGAAGATCAGATCTCAATCTTCTTCAAATTCTGATATCTACTATTATCGAGTGCTGCCCTCCATCAAGATCTATAGCTGACTACTGCTGATAAAAGATCTGGTTTCTTGTGATTGCTATTACTATTTTTTGGCCGATCAAGATCTTCCTTCCTTCCTTTCTCATATCCTCCATTGAATCAATCAGATCGACTTCAAATTTGGATCTCATTTGAGGTTGCTTCTGCTTACGATTTTGTTCATCTTTCGAGATGCTACTTGTTGTTGCTACCATATGATGCCTTCTTGTTGCACATGATGCAACCTATAACTTTTGTCCATTTTAGAGCCACCACTATTGTTGCTCCCGCTACTACTGATGCTACTATTACTTGGTTCACAGTGACCTATAATGTGCTGCTACTACTACCTGGTTCACAATAACCTATATTGTGCTACTACTCTACCACTACTTGTGCCAACACTACTGCTACTTCTACTACTACTATTGCTTTTTTTCGCTAGAAGTCAATAAATATATTAAGTGATGAAAAAAGAGTAAAGAAGAGCTTACAAATCTCCAGTTAGTAAAATCTCACCTTAGGCATGATCTATCTGAAGACCAAAGCGATAAAAGCTATAAAATCTAAATATGGGACGTCCAAAAGCATCTCATACTAACTCCCTAGCAATGAAATCTAGACAATAAGTTCAAAATTCTGATCTACATTCTGTAGCTGCCCATTTAGCAAGCCCATCTGCAGTTGTGTTTGCCCCTTTAAAGGAACGAGAGACTATGAGAGATCTATCTTTCAGCTTTTCAATCAAATTTAACCAAAGCAGCAACCCAAACCATAGAAGTTTTTTGGATTGCAAACTTGCAACCACAAATTTCGCTACACATTCAATTCATATTTTCTTGTAGCTAATAGAGATAGCCTCCTTAATTCCTATTAATGCAGCAGTAATTTCGGCTTTGTAATTTGTTGCATCTTCTAAATAATTTGCAAATGCCAATAATACCATCCCTAAGTTATTCCGTATTACACCACCTGCACCAGAATCACCTGGATTACCAAGGGAACATCCATCAACATTCACTTTGCACCAATTTCCCATTAGTGGTTTCCATCTAACCTCCCGTGTAACCTATAATTTCTCACATCTTCTTACAAGGTCAAAACGCTTGCTCAGTTCCAGATCGACCATATTTTTAAAACGCTTGTAATTTCTCACATCTTCTCTACAATTGCTACCACTGCTATTGTTACTGCTACTACTAGTGCCACTACTACTGCTATTATGTTGTTGCTGCTGCCACTACCACTACTACTACTGCTACTACTGCATTGTCTCAAGCTGCTGCTGCTTCCATTGCTACATTGTTTCAAACTAAAGCTCTCACATTCCCTCATGTTCCAACATAAGGGGAGTGTAAAAATAATGATATAAAATACACTATTGCTGATTATGCTACTTTGACTAAGTCAAAACTATTAATCACGTGGAGTGATGAACTCCTAGTTAATTTATTAGTTTGTTTTATTAGTTTCCTTTAACAATTAGACTTGTTAGTTTCCTTTTCCTATTTGAGTTATACTTTGTCTTTAGTTTGTGATAGTTGTTTTCGATTTTCTATAAATACAAACTACAAGAAGATGACACATATATTGATTTTCTCCATCTTCTCTTATTTTTCTATTTTGTTACAATTACAATATTATGCTTCTTCAAGCCAGTGACATGATGAGCTCATGAAGATAGTCAAACACAAAAAATGTGCTACCTAGGAAAACTACACAACTAAGTTGCTTAGTCCACAAAGAATATATTTCTCTATCAACAAAAATATACTCTTGATTTGCTTTCTGAGACAAGTATGTTGGGATGCAAACCTATCGATACTCCTATTGAGGCCAACTCTCCCCTTCACAACAGGGTTGGTGACCCGGTTGACAAGTTACGATATCAGTGATTGTTCAGAATATTGATTTACCTTTCTCACTCGTCTTATTATTGCCTATGCAATGAGCCTTGTTAGCCAATAAATGCACAATCCATATTTTACTCATTTAGATGTTGTTTTTTCGGATTCTGTTCTACTTAAAAGTTGTACCAGGAAAGGGTGTGTTTCTTGCTCCTCGTGGTCATCTAAAAATCGAGCATTTACAAATCCAGACTGGGCATGGTCATCTAATGACAGTGGTCGATCTCAAGGTATGGTACATTTATTGGTGGCTATATGGTTACCTAGAGAAGTAAGAAACGGGCTATTGTTGCTCGATCCAATGCAAAGGCTAAATTCCGAGCCATGACGCATGGTATTTGTGAACTACTTTGGTTAAAAAGCCTTCTCATAGATCTCACAATTCCTATCCAACTGCCTATGCTATTGTACTGTGACAATAAATCAGCTATTAGCATTGTTCACAACCCCATTCAGCATGATCGTACAAAACATGTGGAAATTGACCGTCAGTTCATCATGGAGAAGCTGGACCAAGGGGTTATTCCATTCCATTTATTTAGTCTAGTGATCAATTAGCCGATGTTCTTACTAAGGGTCTCAGTAGCAAGGTGTTTCATCCGATTATCTACAAATTGGGCATGCATGACATTTATGCACCAACTTGAGAAGGGTGTTGTAATATGTAATATAGCTCAAAGGTATATTTGTCTAGGTGAATGATGGGATACAGACTATAGCATAGCCTTACCTTTCATCCTTCCTCTATTTTTTTCCTTATTGTTGCATATATCAATCTACAAATAAAGAATGGCTCACTATCACACTGACAAGCCAATTATTCTCTCTCAAATCTCAACAAGTTATGGCAAGCTTGTAAACTTTGAAAATCTTTGAAGAACCTTTTGACTCATATAGTATCTTAAGAATTTCTCTACCAGTCTCCGATCTTGGCTTGTTTATCTTTAGGTTTGCATCAATAGGGTTTTGATCTGCCAATGCTACAATTCTACTACTGCTCTCGATCTGATCTGGTGATCTATTGCCTACAATACAGATCTGATCAGATTTGTTCTGGTCAGATATATTATACTATTACTAGCCTCCTGCTTCTGAATCAAGGAATTCTACCCCAACTAAGATTTCTTGATATCTCTCATATCCACCACCATTGGATCGTCCCTAAATTTGGATGACTTATTATAGTTATATTTAACTACTTGGATGCCAATTTTTGTCCATATCTGCTGATAAGATCTTTGACTTTTTAATTAATGTCAAAAATCCACTTGCATTACCCTATTCCTATTCGCATTATGCCTTCACCATATTTCTTAATCCGACTGTTGAATAGCTTTGGAATCTGGATAATTTGTTCCTATTGATATTCTAATCTATATCCTACAGTTTGAAGTCCCCCATCGTAATTTGTCCACGTAGAATGTTCCATGTGAGGGGGAGATTGTATATATATTTGCTCAAGTTCATGTCTTCTCATTGAAGAGAACTTAGCCTACTACAGTTGCATGTGATGCAACATCAACTACTTACACCTGATGCAATCTCTACTACAATTGCACATGATGCAACCATTACTACCTGCACCTGATGCAGCCTCTACCACCTGCACGTGATACAACTTCTACTACTTGCACGTGATGCAACCTCTACAATTTCTTCGATCGTGTTGGAGCCACCACTCCCGCTGCTCCTGCTACTACTGTTGCTACTACTACTTAGTTCACAATAACCTATAATTTCTACTTGGTTTACAGTGACTTATATTGTGTTGTTGTTGCAACTTGGTTCACAAAGACATATATCGTATTGCTACTGTTGTTTGGTTCATAGTGACTTATATTGTGTTGCCACTGCTACTACAGTTGATACTGCTTCTGTTACTACATTGTTTCAAACTAAAGTTCTCACATTCCCCCATGCTCCAACTTAAAGGGGTATTAACATAATAATATAAAATACATTATTGCTGATTGACTGCTTTGACAAAGCAGTGAATCCTAATCATGTGGATTGATGGACTCCTAGTTAGTTCATTAGTTTGCTTCATTAGTTTCCTTTACCAATTAGACTAGTTAGTTTCCTTTCTTAATTTTGAGTTTATTTTATTGTTAGTTTGTATGAAATCTAACTTGTAGAATCCTAAATCCTATCTAATAATTTTTTTCTATTTGGGAAAAACATTGTTTCCTCCCCTGTAGTATGCCTAAAGGACAAATGCCCCAAAAGTTTCTGGAAAAGACAACCGTCCCCTTTTTTTTAACGGAGTTAAAGTTATTTTTTTCACTGAAGTTTTTACCCCTGAACCTTCGCCGGCGGGAGCAAAGGAACTCAACAATCAATAGAACTCAAAGAGACCCACACAACGTATCAAAGCCACATAAGGGGAAAAGAAAATCGTTGAGGAAGAGAAGAAGTAAAAACAGCAAGTGTGTGGGTCAAATCAGAGAGTAAAGGATAAACAAATCAGAGAAATGGATACCAGTTGTTTCTTGAACAAAACGGCAATATTAACTAGGTCACTCGATAATGTAGTTTTCTTGGATCTCCTGTCTGAGAGAGTAGCTTTTGTTGTTGGAGGTAAACGAAAAAATGGTTCTTCTCTCATGTTACGAACAATTTCTGAAATTTTCCGAGGCTTCAGAAGACGTTGATTGAAGCGTTCACTGCTGCTGCTTCCCTTTTTGCATTTCGAAGCTTGTGCTTTCGGTTTCCTAGAAGCTTTTGGCTGTGGCTGGTCATCTGCAAATGTAGTAGAAGTTGACGATGATAATGATGAAGTTTGTGATGGTGTTGGTTGTGATTTTGGACTGTGTGAGCTTTGATCTGGTTTCTTCTTGGGCTCCAAGAACCTTAGCCGTGGAGAGCATGATGGTGTGGATTCATCCCTCCTTATTTTTTGGGATTTGATGGTGGGACTATCACCTTCATTGGCTCTGTTTCTAGTGGTGTTTGTAATGTCCAGACCCATCTTTCTTCTGCCAACGCTCTCTTTGACCTGTTTCACAATCTGTTGAGCGTAGTGGCTTGGAATTCTGTTTTCGTTTTGGGGTTACTAACTGAGTTCGATCAACAAACTAGGGAAAATGATTCGCTTTTGGGGTTACTAACTGAGTTTGCCCAAAACACCATCAAAGGGATAAACCCACATGTGACGTGGCCTAGTGAATTGGAGAAGATATTGAGGTTGAAGGGGAAGATGGTTGCAGCGGCGGAAGAGAGTTTGATTTCGAAAGAGGAAAGCAGCGAATGAATAGGAGTAGCAAATGAACAGGAGTCAGATACCCTATTTCAATAAGGGTAAAAATGATACTTCACCCTTGTAAAGGGTTAATTTGGTCATTAAAAAAAATTGGCCTCCCACCGTCAGTTTCTAATGGAATATACCTAACAGCGTGAGTTTATTTGTATTTTAATAGTGCTTCTAGGGGAGGCATTTGTCTTTTCTAGAAACTTTTAGGGGCATTTGTTTTTTCTAGAAATTTTTGACGGCATTTGTCCTTTAGGCATACTAGAGGGGAGGAGGAAACAGTAATTTTTCCCTTTCTATTTTGTTACACAGATGATGCCGCACAGTAAGTCCAAAAGCAAAGTAGAAAAATAGAAAAACAGATGTACCAGACAGGTTATGATTGCAGAAAACTTTGGATGAAATCACAACTTGTCATGCTCCTATAATCAGAAAACCACTCTTCATCAACAGATAAAAGCAACAATACTCTACGCATATCACAGCAAGGGGAACATTATCAACATCAGACCAGAAAACCAGTGAAGGCAACAGTGGTGGTTGAATGCCACAACGAAGACCTTTAAACAACTCTCAAAACGACAACCCAAATTATTACTCTGATACCATGTGACAAAGTAAAGAAAGAGAAGAATAGAGAAGAAGAAGAACAGGAGAGAAAGAAAGGTGTTCCTTTCCTCCCACGGTTGCTTTATTTATTGTTAAAAAGTTAGCAAAGAAGAATCCTGCAAACCAGAAACTATAAGAAGAAGGCAAAGAGAGAAGAAAGAGACAAGAGAAGGAGGCATGACTCTTAGAAATAGAAGAGTCGAACGTGTATCCCCCTTCTCCTATGGATCATTTATTTATAACAAAGAAGAAAACAATGGTTTAGGAAACTTTCCCAAATACGTAACATAAGCTAATTAGGAAATAGACAACTTAGGAAATAAATCATAAAATATCAAGGTGCTATCGTTAGCGCTAACATTTATAATGTGAGAATAAAGGAAGTACAAGGAAATTGAGACTTACCAACCGACTTACCCATGTAGCCGACTCTAATCTACCATAAAGAATGAAGACTAAACATTACCACCTATAACTCTACAAAACACCACCCATACTAAACATCAATGACACTAAAACTATGTACCCCCATGGTACACTAAAACTAAGTACCTTCAGGTTGGTGTTTATTAATGAGGCAACGGGTAGGGAAGTTTGAGCTTGGCCCATTAAAAATCAGGCGTGTTCAGGTATTCATCAAACATTATGGTAAATGTTAGGTAACTCCAAGTTTTACAGTTTTTCTTCAGAAAGAATCAAAAGTATTAAATAAGTAGCGGTTAATTTTTTTTTTAATGGGTGACGCTTAATTAATTATTTTATGAAAATGTGTTAATCATGCAATGGTAGAGGTTCAGGCAGTTTGGGACTGAAGGAGATACACTAGACCATCAGGATGAGCACATGCCTGAGGCCAATCCATAATCAGCTATCAAGGCAAACCTTATGCAGCCCATTTATTAATCATGCTGGCTTTGGGCTCATTCATGGAGGTGTCACACTGACCTAGAAATTGTAACCTGCTAACATAGACATGATATGTGTAGTTTGTTTTCTTGTTGATAGAAATTAACAATTGGATGTGGTTGAAATTTACCAAAAGAGAAACAAACTTCTCTCCACCTTCCTCTCGTATCTCAAAGCATCCCCTTCTTGGCTGAAAAGTTCAAGACACATCAATTATAATGAGAAATAGCAAAGGGAGAAACCCTATCAAAAGATCCTTTAAAAAATCAGCAATTTCATGATCAACTCATATATGAAAGATAGGATTCCTTACGCATGGCATGACCAAAGCACATGGCAACCACATTTTAGCAGTAGACAATTAGACATAATAGGATTTAAATAGGCAGAATTGATTATAGACAAAGTCCACTAGTTTTGGTGAAAAAGTACCTTTTAATGGGAATAGCTTGGACAGTGGCAGCATGATTTATGTGCCTAGTGCCAAATTCGTTGACTTTTTAGTTTCCTATCCACTAGTTTTGGTGAAAAAATACCTTTTAGTGGGAATAACTTGGACAGTGGCAGCATGATTTATGTGCCTAGTGCCAAATTCGTTAACTTTTTGAGTTTCCTATAGTTCTTAACTGATGTGTTTGTAAGCACCATTTGCTTTATTTACAGTTGTTAATGTTTATTTCATGGAACATGCCAATTGTTAGTCATTTGTTGTTTCCATTGTCAAAGCAACTAAAAAGTGAAAAGATGAGTCATTTGGCACAGCATTTTAATTAAGCACAAATCTTTGAGCCATATAGGGTAATACAAAGCCATAAGCATAAACAGCGAGTTTCTCAAAGTTCAACTTGGGATGAATAAATGGCAATGGTTGTACTCAGGATCAGTGAATAGGTGAGTGCTCTACCAATAACAGACTAACGATGATGAATAACATGCCAACTGGAAAGAATCACTCCTGATTGTCAAACTTTTGGCCAACTCAGGATAGCTCACATCATCAATAGCACATGAGATGATAGACAAACAATGAGATAACTACCAAATGAGTCAACAAATATAGGCAACAGAAAAGGCCTCCCTAACTCTCAATAGAAAATGAATCATAATTTGCAATCAAAATATTACCAGCAACCAAACAAACATACCTTCTCTGGATTGACTTTCACTATGATACCAGGGACAACTTTCTCTAAACCATCCTTCACAAGTTCAGCCCTTTTCTTGAACGACTGACATTGTTTGCTAAGTAAACATAGAGTAGATGAAAAATACAAGTTTAGCATCAAAAACAATAGGACATTAAAAGTGCTATCGTTTGTCATGACAAGCAGCAGGAAAACTAATACAATAAATAATAACCAGACAAGATGAGAATAATTTACTTTTTAGGAGGGGGTCGCCACACCGCCAGCATAGCCCGCGCTTCCAAAGCACACAACAAGAGCAAGTGACAGCGGGTGGGTCAGGAGGGGGGAGACGGAAAAAAATCCGTGTGAATGTGCACGGGCGGATCTGGCAGCGTGTACAACATTTTCTCTTTTTATAGTAAAAAAACCTCTAACTAATAAAACTTAGAGTGAATAAGTACCGATTAAAATAACCAGCAAATCCAAACAACTGATTCTTAACTTCAAGCAGTTTTCTAAAAATGTTGAGATGTAATGGCTGCTGATTAGGTTCTCTTTTATGGTTAATCTTGCTTTCGGTTTACATGTTGAGTATTGAGTCTCGGTTGCTGATATGTTCAAGAAATCACGCATTAACTCCTCATTGATTGCTGTTCAAATCTCATTATTAATTGACTTTTCAGTTACTGTTTTCCCCCGCTACAGAACTTGATTAATAATTATTCTAATCCATCAAGGAGTCTCCCTAGATTACTATCCAGCCATTGGATTAGTCCTAATTTTGAAATTTTATTATCTTATTGTGTGATGCCACTGTGTCACTTGCTGATCAATCGTTGCCACATCAGATCTTTAACTTTTTAAATTTCTGTCAAAAAACTCCTTGCATCATTATCGTATTCGGCTATTCCTAGTCACATTGGAAATCTACCATAACTCCTAATATGTCTGTTGGATTATTTTCAAATTTGGATATATTGTTCCTATTGATATTCTACACATTATCCTACAATTTGGTTATCTAACCGTTGGATTTGCTGCTATTATGAGTTTTATATTATGGTTCTGTGAGAACCCCAAGACTCTGGCTATTTGGGATTCCATTCCTCATCAAGTTGCTAGATTCTCAACATGAGAAACTGGAATATTGAGAGGCAGAGTGGCAAAAGGAGAAAGAGATTAATAAATAGAGAGCAGACTAAGAAATAAATATTATACACAAATATAGGAAACTAAGATACTGCTGGCCCTTATGGTCGCTACCAGCTGTCCAAAATTAACTAACACAAATCCAAAAGCCAATTATATATGACATGCCAAACCACCGGTTATAGAAAACCGAACTCATTTCCTAGACCTAATCCCCAAGCAAAATAATTCTCCCATTATAATATTTCAGCATAGTTGTCAAGGCGCCAAAGCGAACCAAGGCATAGGAGGTTTGACGAATGCCCAAGGCGACCAATTTTCTATGGCGCCACTAGGGAGCCTGGACGCCTTAACAACTATATTAATTGCAATATAGGTCTCATTACCACAGAACTTGCATATTCAGTCTAAAGTTATAACTCTCACCATCTACAATTTACTATAAATAGAAAAAACTTAGATTATAATAAATAATCAATTGAGAGTTCACTATAAGCAATTAAATCATGAATTTCTATAAATAATTATATATCACTACAAAAGTAAATATGAAATCAAAACTCTACTTTAAGTCATAAACTACTACTAGAAATTAAAATTTCTATTTCCTTAATTTTCCTCAAGCAAAAACCCTTAGGTAGATAATCTTTTGCGTTCTCGTCTTTTGGAAAATGCATTCTAGTTCTTCAAATTATACCGGTGTGTATAAACATGCTGAGCTCACTCAATGCCTGTTAAATTGAAGACGGCTGCATATTTTCTAACGTAGTATATTACTTCGAGTGATACACATGCAAAAAGAGTTTTCCAACATTCATACAAGACGCTGTCATTATGCAATTAGGAAGTAAATATCACTAAACAGTAAGTAAAATTAATTAAGAGTTAAAAAAAATAGTGAGTTAAAAAAAAATAGTAAGTTAAATATTCAGCATGCTCTCCTTCAGCAATAAAGAATCAATAATTTCAACAATCAATGTCCTCTTGCAAACTTGCCCTTTTTCTTATAATATTTGGCTAGTTTAATGCATCTGTTCAACATTTCTGGACCCATCATCGGTGGTTTTAGGGGAATGTTAATGGTATGGAAAACAACAAACTCAAGGAGAGGGAGCCATCTTCTCAAGCTAATCCTTCATGCCATTGAACGGCTATGTGAATGAAACAAAATGCCCAATTCTTGAAGAACAGTTCAGGGATTTTCTGATCTCTTAAGGACAGTTTGGGAGGTCCTGGCTTTCTGGGGTCAACTCAATAACTTGTTTGAAGGATCTGCTGCTAGATTCCTAAGGGAGAGTGCCACTATCTAATTTGGAGATATGCTGAGATATTTTGCTGGGATATTGAGGTCCTTTTTTATTGTTCTCCTGTTCTGTTGGGGCTGTTGTAGCTTACTAGCCTTTGAGGTGATGGGGTCCTGCCCTTTCCTTGTTCTCAATATAATTTTTTTTCTCATTTTCAAACTATATATACATAAACTTAAGAGTCTCCATTTACCTTCAACCTGAGTGTGTTGCCGCCAACACCTTTGATGCCTGTTGCATCACCTGTTAAATATTTTATTGAAACTGTCCAAATCCTGGAAACAGCCTCTCCACATTGTGGGGGTAAAGCTGCGTACAATCCCCTCCCCACACCCTGCAGTAGCGGGAGCCTCGTGCACTGGGACGCCCTTTTTTTGTCGAACATGTTTTAGGTCTATTGCAACAAATCAACCCATAACTTGTTGCCAAAAATGGAAAAGCTAAACAAAGTCTTTATAACAGCTGAATGTGAACCTATGAACTTTACAACTATTACTATATTCTATATGGCAGTTGGTTTCCTCCCATGATTTCCCCACCACCAATTCTCTACCTACATTTTTCTTAAGAAAATTAAAACAAATCCAAGAGGAAACCTTTCATCTTATTAGAAGTCGATCTTCTCATCCTTCTATGCCTTCCACACACACACACACACTCACACACACAGAGATTAAGAAAAACCTTTATTTTTTCCAATTTTCTCCGTCATGCCCTGGAATTCCAACTTCTCCCTCTGCCTTATAGTCTTATCCTTCCAACGTCACATCAAAAATCATTCCATCCCCAGCCATACGTCCCTGTCCCCCCTTTCTATCTCTCCATCTATGTAACAAAGCTTGTATTGCATGGGGCCTTTCCAGGTGACAAACTCAAAAAATGAAAGACAAATAACTTGAAGCCAACAAGGACCGATAGATATGAAAGTAAGGTCACCTAGGGTTCCTGCAAATTTTCTCTCCTTTTTGACTTCGAAAAGAAAATATAAGAACCAAATAAGACTATGAAAGGGATAAGGTACACCCTTCCTAGTTCCTACCACTGCCTCTCCATTATCTGAAACAACTACAGTAATCATCAAAGAATATATCTAAATCACATGAAAACAGCTTCAAATCCTTTCTCTATCAGTGCACATCAAAGTAAACCTAATCAACAAAGGAAAAACAATATCCAACTTTCCTTAAGAAATGCATGCTTCTTTATTATCTAGTACACTTCAAAGGCCCCATTAGCCTAACCAACCATCCCTAAGAAATAACCCAAAAGGGGTGTGTGTGTGTGAGAGAGAGAGAGAGAGAGAGAGAAGAGAGAAAGAGCTTCAAAGCAAAGACAACAACATAGAAGAAGTTCATGTTCAGGACCTTCCATGTGGTCATATAATAGCAAGAAGAGCTTCCATTCACCAGCGTAATCCATAAAAGAAGATACAAGTCCCATGAAAACAACTACCACCATTTTTCCTTCACAGTATATCATAGTAAAATAAACATAATCAATAAATGAAAGACAATGCCCATATTTTTTTAACGAAGGTAACTTACTTCCTCCGAAAGACTAATAGATTCCAAGAACAAGTAAACAACAAGCATCCCCAAACAAGAACCCACACTATCGGACCCATGAGAAACTCTCAAAGAGAAGAAAACAGAGACAGAAAGAAGAGCTTCCGTTCACTTGAAAACCATAAAGAAAACATAAGCGAACAGAGGACGTTACCAGTGCTCAATGATAATGGTTTTCGAGATAACCAACTTCTCCTCCGGGGCATCTGCGATTTTCGAACCTTTAGTATCTTCAGTCTCTTCTTCTTTCTGCTTAACTGGCTCTTTGTTCGACTTCTTCTCTCTTTTCTTCGGCCCCGCAGCTGGTAAAACAACAGGCCCAGAAGCATCAACCCCTGTAGCAGCAGCCTTCGCCGAGCTCCTCGTCACCCGGCGATTCTCCGCCATCGGTGGTGCTGCTGCTGCAGTTTCCGCCGCAACTTTCGACTGCACTCCATCAACAGATTTTCGCTTTCTGGCCATCGACTCTCTCTCTCTCTCTTTCTCCCACACAGCTACTTCTCCAAGACTCACTAACCGGGGAATGTTTTTAGGGGGAGATTTCTGTCTGTTCCAAAATTAAATCTGTATTTGTCCAAACTCCCCTCCCCGATAAGAAAACTTTCTCCAGCATCCCCACTCTCTCCTATTACACGGCGCCACATCAGCAAAATTCCATCCAATAAATTTTCTCCTGGACCTCTGCACCTGTGCGAGGACCAATGGGAGCATACGAACAGGCATACAATTTTGGGATAAAATGGTCATTTCACCCCTTCTGTCTCTACACAGCCGCATAGGAGGTACACATGAATGGACAGGAATCTTTTTCCCGTGTACGACGAGGAAAGGCTTCCGATGGGAGAGGTCATAGGGGCATCTATTGTGGGGGGGAGCGTATCGAAGGGAGAAAGACAATTCCCACCTCATTTTCTCTATTATTTCACCTCATTTTCAAATATATCTCTTCGTATTAAGAAGGTTCAAGTAGGTCTTGGACAATAATTAATGAGGAAAAGATCGTTGCTCAGCAGTGTTCCCTTATGCCCTTTCACATTCATGGTGAAATGACCAAGAGCAGTTGGTCATTTTACCTCTAAAGTAAGTGAGGCATGAGTGAGAGAGCACATGAAGATACTCTATTGGGCAAGGGTTTTCGACATGTACTTAGACAATACTTAATACTATGAATGCAAATCGTCTCCACCCAGAGGTTCGAGAGGAGACTCACTTCCCACTAATCGATGCTCGATACATGGGTGTTGACTGGATCTGAGTCCTCCATCCAAATTGGTGTATAAGTCGACATCTCCTATCGGCTTATCTTACGAGCTCGGATGACGGATTCGGATCCAACCAATGCTCATATGTCGGACATCAACCAGTAGGAGCTGAGTCTCTTCCCGAACCCCTCAAAGAGACAATTTGGATCTTAATACTATATATATTGGGTATGATGATTTCCCAAATTATTAGGTGGGAAAATATACCAATAACAGGATAAAAAATTAAATCATTTAAAAGGGGTCTACATTTTCTCAGGAGAAAAAGAGGGTCATTAATAAACCTCACAACTCAATTATGTGAGACATCTACCAAAAAAAAAAAAACTCTTTATGTGAGAGGGCATGAAAAGGAATCTCCCCCTTGGCATGTGGGACCTCTTTCCATACCATATTATACTTTTGCTAATTAAAGAATAGAATATGTAAGTGTTTTATAGAAAAGGGGAAAACAATGTATAAAAAGGATTGTGTGATTCATAGTATATTTAAAAATTGTAAATTTTTTTTTTTCATTATTTAACATTATTTAAATGGGAGGTGAAAAAAAATACTTCTAAAATAATTTGAAAATTATTTTTTTGTTAGAATTTGAAAATGATTTAGTATTATATTATTTTAAAGAATTGTCATTGTTTTACAGGTTTTTTAAATATACATGTGAAATGATAGATTTTATATTTTTATAAAAATAAAAAATGTATTATACTAAGAAAGCAAAAAATAACATTACAAATTATTTGGCAATCTTAAAAAATATTAATAATGAAAAGAAATGGTAGTACATGTTGCCACTTGTCACTGTGTACTTCCCTTTCATATCCCTTCGTTTCTTTTTTCTCTTTGAAATTCGAAATTTCTTCTCTCTCTCTCTACTAGTCTTTTCAATATTTTATCTTCCCTATTAGCATATAAGATTTTAATATGTCTTGCTAATCGTATAAATCTTATTCTTAATAAAAAAATACATATATTTACCATATTATTTATAAAACATGGGAAAATAAAGCACATGAAATCTATTCTTTCCACAAAAAAAAACTATTTCTTATTTCTCTTCCTGATAGGCTCTTGATTCTTGTATTTCTATTTTCCCATTAGTATATAAAATTTCAATATATTCCGTTTACTTATAGATCCTCTCCTACAACGTCAGTGTGGAAAAGTAAAACCAAGCCAATGAGAAAACAAGATTAAAATCATTTAAGATTGATATGTGGAGGGAGAAAAAAGAATGTCAGTGGTAGTCTGGTAGACCCTGAAACCAGGTTTTAAAATTTAAATCCAGTTTTCGCATCCATCATTTTCCCGGGCTTTTTCTCTCCAATAACTGTACGGTTGGTTCGCCTTCCCCTGGCTTTTGGGTGTGATGGGAGAGATCATGAAACCCGGAACTTTGGGATACGTGGATTTCTTTAGAGCCGTTGGATGTATTGCCAAGATTTTACGATGACGTGTTTTTGCCGAAGAGTTGAAACTTGTCAGAAACTTTGCCCTAATGCCAGCTGTAAAAGTATTGGGATGGAAATGTCTTCCTTTTAACTGATAATGATGCTATAACTTTTCAAATCACAAATCTGAATAAAGTTTTAAATAGTGGCATGGCGTGTAAAACAAGAGTTCCAATTCGTCTCCAAATATTGGAAATTCCAATCTAGCATCCAACAGCTGGAGTTAATTGGATGCGTATATCAATATATGAGTAGGTGCATTTGGTTAACTTTCATCGCTGGATGTTGAATTGAAGCCTTAAATAATTGAAAACGATTTCAACTCGTAAAACAACGAATAACTTCTAATCGTTCTGTTCCCAACTCAATATTTCCTTACCAAAATACCCTTCCAAGTCCTTATAAGTTTTGACATTCAGATCCTCACATGCCGACTCAAAGAAATCCACTGTATACGTATATCAATAATTATACATCGGTATATGTGCACAATAACCTACAACCATTAAATTTTCTCGTACCGACACAAAGGGCATGAGAGGATTTCTATCCTAGGTTTTGTTATCCACAACTTATTTTGAGTCGAGCTGTACTATTGCATAAGGTGTGAGAGTCAAGTTCAAACGTTGGATCATAACTTAAGGGGTAATTAGACTTGAGAGACTCTTTTCCCATGAATTAAGGGATCTTTTCTTGTTGTATAATCCTTCAATGGTGATTCAGTGGCTAGTTAGAGTTCATTAAGCAGATATATTGATGTATTGATATGTG